>JAOXNG010000052.1:11668122-11678718 GCA_028566535.1 Scolopax minor | reverse complement strand
GAGTTGGACTAGATGATCTCTAGGGGTCCCTTCCAACTCTGACAATTCCATGATTCCATGTTTTAGGGAACTATGCATATTTGTGCGATCAGAGTATTAAATCACTTGATTCACCACATTTTTATTTACAGCATATATAGTAAACCTAATTAGACTTGGCTTTTACCTAACACCCCAAAAGCATGTACGCCAAGTGTTTTGGGAAAATGTTTCTCAGAATCCCCATAACAGTATCTAAACTGTCCAACAGTATCAATTACTGTAACAATAGATAAAACTCAAGGATTCAAGTATTCCTATAGGTAGAGGGCTGAAAAAGCCCTGATTGATCACTTAACTTCCCTGCTTGGACCTATCTTTAATTCAAAAGATCTGTATTTTTTTTCCCATTTGAGCACTTTAGTTAACATTATTGTACTTTTTCCATAAAAAAATTATTCACTCTGCACTGGTATATGAAGCCTTTCCTTATGACCCTGGCCATGTCTCTAAGGTGAAAAATCAGAATTGGGTGACTAAACATTTCAGATAAGCACTTCACTCACATAAAACTAAATTTGCAAAAAGATCTTGGGAGAAAATTTAACTGAAGGCATCATAGTGATTTTGATGAAAGTTAACATTCTTTGAGCTTTATAGTCACTGAATCTTACATACGGAAATTACAGTTGGTCTTAATCCGCTTTCAGAAGACTGGTGCAAATATTAAAAAGTAATGAAATAAAAAGATTGTTTGTTAATGCCACATAAAAGTGCTAATTATACTTCATTTCCTGCCTACGGCTGAACCCAAGAGACATTGCCTAAGAAATTGTTAAATAAGTTGCTTCACTTGAAATGTGAATAGATCTGCAGTGCTTGATGGATTTATACCTAAGGAGCTGTGTGACACATAATGCCTTTGAAAGTGTGGCAAACAAAGGAGTACTATGAAGAAAGTTGTTTAGTTCACAGAAAATATATTATTAAAGTATTTATGATTCCTCTTACCTCACGAAGAGAAAAGGATTTCATTCTCAATTGCACTTTCCCTGCAATTTCAGTATGTGGCATAGTATGATACTGCAATTATGTGTTAATTGTTATATTAGAGTTTTAATTTTTTAACGCTATAATGGTAGCCTTTCTTTCCTCTAGAAAATATAATTGAAATATATCTCCCCTCCCTGCCATGTCACACTGTGAATATTTCTGAAGTGTTTTAATTTGCATCTTTTCTGACATTTGTACCCTGAGTCTTAGGGACAGGTGCTACACGAAAGTGTGCAGAAACATCATGATGATAACTGAAGCCTTGGGGGGGACACAACTTAATTCACATTTTTCTGTTTTTCTACTAGAAATATACTCCATTTCTCCTTCCCTGGATAAAATATGAAATTTATATAAATATAAACTGCTGTTGCACTTGGTCTGTATTCTAAACATATGTACTGGATGAATGCAGTTAAAAAATTAATGCTAATAGTTAGTCCTTTAATCTATAATAATTTAAAAGCAAGTTATATTTTCTCATAGATGTACCATAATTAAATGTTATTATCTGCAGAGTTTTTTTCTAATCCAGTTAAATGATTCTTATGGTAAGGAGGAAATCTGAATAATATTTACTGTTAGGGGTATCATAGAATGGCTCATCTATTATGTGATTTTGTTTTAAAATATCCTCTTAACAATCATAGAAGGAAGAGGGAAAAAAATAGAAAATACAGGAATGTAGATAAATATGTGACTTTGGATGTATGCCTTTCTGATTCTGACTTTCTAAATTAAGGAACCTCCAGGAAAACTTCTTGATATAAATGGTTAATTCTTTTGCATCTGGAAAGCCAAATGCAGTGCAAGCTTAATGAAGACAGCTCAGATGAAATAAAATGCTAGTAATGAAACTGCTAAATGATTTCACAGTACTCTATGTAAGAATACAGGTGTTTAATGCATTATGTGGAAATGTTATCACTTACTAATAAAGAAAACACATTTAGTACAGAAACCTTTGCAAACACAAGTTTGTGAGTTTGTGTTGAGATTAGATAATGAAAAGGGAAAGAATGAAACTAGTACCCAGTAAGCATTTTAATCCTGTAATTTGTGTAAATGCATTATGTTCTGTTGATGATTTTTAAAGAATACCTACTATATAAATATCTTTGCCTTTAAAAAAATCTTTATGCCTAGAGTTGGCCATTATACTGCAACACTGCACATGACTTATTACTAATAGAAGTTTCTTTTTTAAGGAATAATCAACTCTCAGGCCATGACATTATGCATTGTCTTCAGCACATTTTTAATGGTATGAGTTCCCAATTAGCTATTGAGTGACTATAAGAACTCAAAATATATGGCCTTTTTTACATAGGGGAGGAGATAAAGCCTGCTATGGGAAGAGCAATAAAACACATTTATTGGCTGCTTGATGAAGACTGCATTGAATAAAAACAGGTATATCCCTCCTAGCTTAACCTATACAAATTCTTAAACTACAAACATTTGAGAATGTGAAAAAGGGAATCAATAAAATATCAGATAACCAAAAAGGAAAAAAGAGTGCATAGTTCTTTTTTCCTAAAGTAATTAATGTCTGTTATGGCAAAGTATTTGAGGCAGAAAGTATATCCTCCATGGGTCTATTGCTCTAACAAAGCTAATTTCAATTATAATGTCCAATACTTCATTTGATTTATCTATGAATACATAGTAAAACCCAATTTTAATAGAAATCGGGAAAAGAAATTCTGAGTTTACAGAATTCATTTACTTCATTTGTTTATATATATTTTCCATTTAGAATGCTATAATGTGCTGAGAAATATATCATTTCTGAGTTTTAGCATAACCAAATTTTTATAAAATTCTATTTAGTTGAGGGAATTATTGAGCTGTAGAATCTTCTGTATGCTACAGTCAATAGCACTATCTCATATAGTGTGATATATTTTAAGCTAGCAAAGGCACATAAAGCATATGGCTTTTTTACCATTTTATCATTTGTTTAATTTTTAAAGAAAGTTAAAATAATCCTGCTTTTACATTGTGACGACAGTAGTAACATCAGATGGTGATATGAATGAATTTCTTATTTCTCTTCTATACTCCCATATTTTTTTAATTTGCTATTAGCATCATTATCTTTGTTACAATAGGAATATCTTTATATTGTACTCAAGAGTCTAGTCTTATTATGCGGTAAACACTGCCTAAGAAATCACTTGAGAATACTTGCTGATCATGAAATTCCTTCTTGGAATCTGCTTTATTGTGAAGCGAAGCAGAGGTTTGTTATTCAAGTTTTTCTTACACGCAGCACTTCTCACTGGCCCTTCCAGTATCAAATGCAATGCAATGGCTACAGTATTTCCTCAACCTGTACCTATAACCTGGGCATAAATGAATAGACATGTTATGTGACAAATAGACTATATAATGAGCTCATTCACCTTTGACTTCTTCTAAACAGCAGAGGCTTTCAATCTCAAAAGTTAATGGAAGTAGTTTATTTACATTATTGTATTCCAGCAATAATCTTTGCCAGAAGACTGAGATGTAATATTTATAACAAGCATAATTTGGAAAGGATTATAAACTTTGAATAGATTTATAAATCTAGATTTTAACCTTTTCAATATTCTGCTTTTTGATTGGTTGCCCAATCTACCTCTTCTTCATAGGTTACTGATGCTGTTAATAGGAGAGAATAGGAATGGCTAATGAATCAAACTATGGGACACTGAAAAGGTCAAAGTAGTACACTTTACTATTATCTTTCACAGAATATATGAGGCATTAAAATTCTGATGCTGCAGTCTTGTGACGAAGAATATAATGAGAACTATAAATAATAAACAGCACAACATGAATCTCTTCTTGCGATAATGACTGTGACAAGCATAAGAGAAAGAAAATCCTTAACTCATTCACACTGTACTAATAAGCCCTCTCCTTGGATTTGTGTGTTGTAAGCATCTGTAATTGTAAGAATGAAAAAAGTTTTTTAAAGTATAATTGAATCCAGTAGGCAAGATGGATGTTCAAATGTACTAGCTTTTACTGATACTCTCTTCTAGAATGGAACAGTTTTTTACATGAAAGGAATTTGTGGATCAATGTGAATAGATAATTTCTAGTAACATGGATAAAAATAAGATTGTGAGAAGGTTTATAGACTTGAAATAAAGTAATTACCACCTCTTTATAGAACTTTCTACAGATCCAGTTAGTTAGAAAGATGTTATTGATGCGTTGTCTATATCTGGCTTAGGTTTTACAACTGCAGGTAGGACAGAAAATATTTCTGATGTTGGTAATGGTTCCCAACTCCTTTATTTTGAGGTATGAAAATACAGGAAGTGTTTATCCCACTGGGGCTAAGTCTCCTTACAGCTGGGAGCTGTGACCTGATTTACTCAATGTATCAGTTCAAGCTGTTGTAATCTTTTGGAATAACTTGCGTTTTCATAATTTGGACATTAAAATAGGTAGCTCATCTGCAATACTCAGATACCCTTTCAAAAGCTCTTTGTGCCATTTGGGAGACTGTTATAACTAAAAAGGAACACCTTGTTAAAGAAAAAAATAGCAATCTTGGGGAATCTAGTTATTGAAAACTGTTAGGAACTGAAGATTAATTGTCAGAATGTCAGGCCAACATCCTTTAACCACTGATTTTTCTACTAGTTCTCCCAAGAAAGCCTGCTTGTTTTCATATTGTGTTAACAAGACTGAATTTACAGTTGGTATAAAATGTTGAATTTTGGATATTTTGATTAATTATATATGTGAAACCAAGACATAATTACATCAGACCAAAAGGAATTCCTTCAGGTGGAAGGAAATCTAGGAAGCAGTATCCAAATACTTTTCATTTGTTTAACTGCCAAAGAGATCAAAAGTAAATTTACAGATTTAAATACTCAGTGGTAGAATCATGGTAATAGTGCCATAGTATTTGAAGATCTAATATCAGAAGCCTCTTTTCTTTCTAAAATTCTGAGCAGTCTACAGGTGGAGGATCAAGAGATGCAAGTCAGCGTTATACCACTACTACTGTCTTCATATCTCGGGTTGAATTTCAGACATATCTGAGACCATGCTTAATCTCCTATAAAGGGATTATAACTCTACTTATTTTTCTCACAGACCTGTCATAAAATCCAATAAAAAACCTATACTAATCTAAATCTGTTCTCTCTTACATCATTGATGTTCTTGCAGATTGGTTTTGTATATCAGATTATTCCTAAAGTCTCCATTTTACATTAGAAAGGATTGCTGAGATCACTTGGTGTTCTCTTCCTGGATCTTTGAAATCATTCTTAAGTATTGTTTGTTTTCAGTGGCCTTATTATAAGCTATCTCATGTTAATGTATTCTGATGTAATTTAAATCTACCTCCTGCAAGTAGCCTGGCAGCAAGTTGGACTCATTTCTCAATCTCAGTCCCTAAGCAACCTGAATACACTTTGGTTTGGGAAAGGAAGGAAATAGAATGTGACTAGGTTTGTGTAATTTCTAAAGTCTGACAAAGGGGGAGAAATACAGACAATTAGAAAAGGAAATGTCAGTCTTTGTGAGTGCTGGATGGGTAGCAGAAATTGAGAATTTGCCGGAAAAGCAGATGGGTGTTTAGCCTGTAATGTTTATCCATGGCCTCTCAATTGAAAAGACTTCAAAGATTACTCCTGTTTTGCTGAAGTATTTTGAAGTTTGTGTTGAAATTCCAGCTGGGAATCTTACTTCTGCCTACTCACTCTTCATTAATAATAGTGTGGCAGTTAAAAATCTGCATTATTGCCAAAACAATATATTTTTCTTGCAATGAACTTTATGTAGACAAGAGCAAGTGCAATTTAAAATTTTTCAGTTTTACTTTGTATATAATGCAGGTACCCAAATTATTTTTAAAAAAAAATGCTCTAAATTATTGTGCTTCCTGTAAAATGAAGTCTAAAAAACAAAAGATCTGCTAACAGGTATGGCTCCATGCTGTAAGTATGCTACTTTGGGCCAGTACACGTGCTTAACTGTGTAAGTGGTGCTAAGAAACTATGAGATTGGAGAGATTGGAATTTTCTAATTAGTAAATAATAAGTGCTTTAAAAAAGTTAGTGTCATTTTCAGAGTTGCATTGGAATTGTGATTGGGTAAAAGATTGCTGTCAGTCAGCAGTTATCCCGCATTCACATAAATCCCTCCTGTAATTAGGCAAGAAGGTCAAAGAAGAAAAGGATTGAACTCTGTTATACTGAGCTGACTAAGTCAAGGGTAAAAAGTTTCTTGCTAAATCAATAGCAACTACTTCAGCAGCCAAATAGCTCCAAGCATCCCTTTAAATTGCTAATTGTGCTTGTTAGCTGCTTCTTTCTTGCTCTCACTATGATACGTATGATTTATTTGGAACTGGAGGAAAACAGTCTGGAGAAAGGTAGTGTGTAAATATTTAGGGGGGACATTTTATTTATAATATACTATATTTTAGCATATCCGTTGCGTAAGGTAGACGTAAAAGATCACAGAGAATGGTTATTATTACATGCACTTAGCAGGTTGAGAAACTTTAGAAAGAGAGAGAGAAGTGAAGTGATTTAGAGAAGAACACCAAGCAGTAGGGTTGGAATGATTTCCTGCCACACCACTAAGGGCGTTGGGGCCTACAATAAGGATTTCGTTTCACCCATTTATGTACATTTAGGACTTTTTCTAGTATCTTAAATGAATACCAGTCACATTACAAATCAGAATATTGCAAGTCTAACTAGCATGAAATGCTTGGTTAGAATTTCAGTTTTTAAAAAAAGGCAAACAGAGGCATATTAAAATAAAAATTACTTAAAGTCAAAATATTGACTGAGGTTTATCAGTCCATTGCTCAGTGCATTAAGTATAAAATAGTCTTGCCAAGACACATTTTTCCTTCTAAAAAGTAATGACCACACTTCTGATGCTTAGTACTCACAAACCTCAGCATCTAAATAGCTTTTTTCTTTTTTTTTTTTCTTTTTAAGTCTCAAGCCCTGTATAACTGGCTGCTGTCATTTTCCTTGTCAGAGAGCTTAAGAACTCTTTCATTTCCTTCCATTTAGTGACTGCAGTGCACAGCAACATGTGTGATGTCCTACCACACAGCCAGGAGGCTGGAAGCATTTGCATCTTTTTCTGTAACATGGCACTTCCCCTTTTGTGACTGCAAATTGTAATCAACACTTCACCTTTCAAGAACTGGCTTAGATTTAGAGTTTAACAGAAGAAAACAAGTGGAAGTGTTCAGATGATTAGTTAAATCAGTCAGGAAACATGCTGGCTGTTTCTTGTTCCTTTAGAGAATGTTTGATCGACTAAGTGATTTTTAAACATTAAAGTATTTCAGTAATAATTTTTTTCTTACATGCTCAAGTAAACAGGGCAAGATGAAGCATAATATACTGCCTATGATTCAAGATGCAAGAAAATACACTTAGGGGGCCTAAATTTAAAATAATGATAGGAGTCCACCCAGAAGAAGCACTCCTAATTCTTTGTTAAATTACAGTGCTATTGTGTTACTGTCATTTTTGTTTGGTAAAACTACCTTTTAATCACTGCTGACAAAAGGTCTATTTCCTTATTTGTGCAGGATTATAGGACATGCCATGCTGCTACTCTAAGTGTGTTTATCTTGTCTTTTGATATTAAATTGATTTCTTTATATTGTTTTTGAAAAAAAGTGTATTTATCAGCTGTGTTTTCAGCTGTTCAACGCAGAAATGTTTCCTCAGTTCTGAAGTGATAATGTGGGTCCAATGTCGGTTAAAAGCAGCTGTTTTGCCTTGAAATAGATTGTTGTTATCTTTGTGTAGTTTATTTATTTATGCAAAGAAAACCAGAATTCAGTACAAACCAGCACGCAAAATTTAAACAACTGTGAAAGAGACATAAATCAAAAGACAAGAAGCAGTTTATAGATGATTTATTTGAGTGGTCCAAATTTTGAAATAGTGTTTGAAGATGGTAAATATGCACATGCAAAACCCTGCATTTAGAAATTGATTAATTACATGCCTGACTGCCAACAGAGAAGCATGAAACCCCTTTTTAATGACAGAACTTTTTCAGTGTGTAGCTGGAACTAAAGGTTGCAGATACTTGCAATTTGCAAATTGCCAGGACTGTTTGAAATAGGGAGACGATTGCCTACCTGTATTAGCAGCACTGTGCAAATTCATATTAATGAGTTAAAATGTAGTGACAGATTTAATTGTTTTTCCCCTTACTACAGTCAGCTCCATCACATTTTCTAAGTGTTTTCTAATTTGGAGGGACTGAGATTCACCAGATCTTATTTAAAGAAATTAGATAAGAATTAGTGCTTAAACTCTGGCTTCAAGGCCTCTGATGAGGGACATTGTGTTCTTCTGAAGGAACAATAATTTTCCCTTACAGTTCATAAATGCCTCTTCCCAGTCTCTGCACTTTAGTACATTATTCAAAATTAATAAATAAATTATTGTATGAAATAGAAACATAAATATGATCTTGCTTTTAACACTGAAACCAATTAAAGGAAATAAATGAGGTGTAAGATAGATTCCAATGAGCTGAAAACCATACCTTAGTAACCAAATGAGCAAAGAGGTCTGCTTTCCGTACTCTTGAGGTAGGACTGCTGTTCCATGGAAAATATCAGCAAAATTGTTGGGAGGGGACTTAAATATGAAAGTCTTCATCCCTTGGAAACAAAAAAGTTTGGAAGTGCTTGTTCAAAATCAACCTATTGCTCAGTGAAATAGATCTCAGAAATAGCAGCATGTCCCAGCAGATACATTGGTAGACTGAGATGTAGAAAAGATGACTTCCTCTCTGGTTTAGCCCTTGCCTTTTTCATTTTAGTTTGTTTATTAAGTGTTTGGGACAGGGACTGTGCATTGTTAGACCCCAACAGTGAGAATCCCTTCAGCCAGTGAGATACGAATATAAGCAAATAGTGAACTGGATATTTGGAAAGAGCCTAACAGAATTAGGAGGCCAAGACCAAATACATTTTTACCTTCTGCGTTTCAGTCATTCAAACATATGTGTGTGTGTGTTTGTATAAATACACCCTGTGCTAGTCTGATCATCTAGCCTAGGTATATCTTGATCAGCTTTTAAATCAGGTGGTTCTCATACCCTCAGTGATGATATACAAATCTTCATTCTCGGCAGTTAAGGATGGTTTTTTTTTCCCAAGTGCATCTTGTAAATGTAGTGGCTGTAGTGGCTGTAAAAAACTCTAGATGTTAATAAATATTATCCACAGATAGCAGAACATTCAGCATGGCTCAGCTTTACTGTTTCCCTCCTGCTGAAACTGGATCAGTCATGATTCATGTCTCGGATCTCTATGTAACATGTCATAAGTGTTCAGAAGTTGTGAAAGCGAATTGCTTTTGCCCTTTCAGACACATCTTTGTCTTTTCATTCTCTCTCCTACCCAATGGTTTGATTTGACTGTAGCGGAGATCCTTAAAGTTGAGGTACTACAGCTCAGAAATATGAAGGCATCTAATGTGTTCACTTCATGTAATAGATGTATTTAAACATACTGCGATGGTACCTGACGTTCAGTGGTATGACAACTATAAAATAATAGTCAAGAGCATGGGATTTCCCATGTATGTGTTGAATCAAACCCCGTTTCTGCCTCAGTTAAGTTCTACAGCTGTTACCATAGTAGATCATCTGTGAAACTTAAAAATGCCAAGGATATAAGCACAGAGTAGACCTTAATCAACTAGCATCTCTCAGGGGTGATATGCAAGTTTTGAAATATCTGAAACAAATGGCATAAATCTCAGGTGCATGATTTGGTTTTCCTCTTCACTGTATCACATCTGCATATAAATCTAATGTATGTACACCAAGAAATCAGCATAGCTTTTACAGATTAGTAGAAGTCCTGCTCCTTTTTTTGCTCTTTCCCCTCCGCCCTCTTTTCTGTTTTCTTCATTAATGATCTATTAACCAATCTGTAGGAAACAGTAGGAGAAATTGTAGAGCATTTTAATTATGTAAATGTAAAATAGTCATCAGAAGAAGAAAAACTATGTTAGGTAGCTTTGATGAAATAGCTTTGAAATATTTACTGATGCTATCAAATTAAATTCTGTCTTATATTTAATATAAGGATTACAACATTTAAGCAAACAATAACTGTATGCAGCAAAACCTAATTATATTTGTTGAGCCCAGCTTAAATGCAGCTATGTGCTTTGGCTTCTTTTCAGTCACTTAATGACTTTAAGAAGCTGCTGCACCCATCCTGTCTGCAGCCACAGCACTAACGCTTGCTGATAGATGGGATCAGATCCAGCCTGGTCCTGAGGATTTAAGATTGGAATGAATTGTGTTTCTCTGCTGTGTCCCAAACAAGTGCTGGGCTGTCTCATAGTTTGGAGCCCAACATGGTGGGGTTTGGGAACTCCTGCCAGCAGCCCAGCTGGTTCTGGGGGCTCCACATGTGCCCATGTGTGTGATCTAACATCTAGAGATTAAGTTCTGTGAGGAGCTGGGGGTGTTCAGCCTGGAGAAAAGGAGGCTGAGGGGAGAGGCCTTCTCACTCTCTACAAATCCCTGAAAGAT
>JAOXNG010000052.1:11631281-11642621 GCA_028566535.1 Scolopax minor | reverse complement strand
TGCATGACTTTTCTAAGCGTGCAAGTCTGCACAGGGAGAAGACTCCAGTCTGCAGCTGAGAGGGAACTCGGAGAACTTTGTAGAGTAGGTTGGACTCGATGATCCCAAAGTCTTTTCCAACGAAAATGATTCTATGATTCTATGTTTTCTAATGATCGTTTTGCTATTTCAGCTCTTGCCGAAAATAGTCTGCCTTTTATCTTAGCCTTTCAAGAAATTACCTTGCCGTAAAACTTTTCAAGATTAAAAGCACAGATTTTAAATTGTGATTGCAGGATATGGCATGTGTATAAGCAGCATTAATAACTATACAGCAGTGTTTGTCTTATCAGGTTAGTGTCAGGGATTTTATGGGTTACAAATACTGTATACTTAGGAGAAAAAAGAAAAGCAGTGATTTTGTACCATAGTTGATGTGTGCCTTGCTTTTGGAGCTTTAGCCTAACCCAAATAAGATGAGTGAAGGAATTTAGTGCCTTTTGTTCTCATAGGAATTAATGTTTTAAAGTTTACAAATTCATTTTCTTATGCAGTATCCCCATTGACTTACACAGTACAGATCAGAATGATTTACAATCACTGTTGGACTTGAGAATGATTCCCAGAAGTCAGAGCCCAGTAGTACTTCAATAAGCCATTGTAATAAGATATTTTATTATTATGGCTTTAAATGTCCTGCAGTGTACGGTAATTCAGATTTAAAATCATTAAAGGCAATTAAAGACCATTATAGTAAGGATTACTTTGGGCTAATGACGGACCATTTGACTCAAGGAAGAATACCTTCTAAAGTCACTCAGGGAACATGATACCTAGTCAAGGTGGGAAAATGAACACATCTCTGAGATGTGATGAGAAGACAAAAAAAATGAGGACTTTTTCCTTCATCATTCTCTCCTTTCCTTTAAGTATTTCCTCAAATTACAATATATCTTATAATTAAACATTTGATTCATTAAAGATGCTCATAATGTACAACTTCCTTCATGAAACTGCATTCCTCAACACATAAGAGCAAAAGATACTGTTTTGTGTTTTGCTGCTGATTTTGGATAGCATTGTTTTATTAGATGTATTAAAATCAATAATGCTAACTTTACAACTCTGTAAGCAAAACTTTTAAATAAAACAGGTGTTCTATATGCTTTTAAATACAATTCAGCAACCCTCAAAACTCAGACAAAAGAGAAGGCGCTAAATTTAGGCTGCTTGAAAAATTTATTGTATACACCAGGTATTCCAAGTCTTGGACATTTGGGATTACCATAGCCACTCCTAATTTGGTGGTCTCTTTGAAAAAAATGTATTATACTGGTGATCTGGAATCTACCCTTGTGCAGAAGAAATAAAATACTCTAAAATTCTGACCTGTGCTACAGTTTTGTTCAAATTAAGACTAGGATAGAGTAGCTGGCTAAACATGAGACACGTGTTATAAATTCAGTAAACTGTTAATTTAATTTATACATAGCTGAATAAGGCTTGCCTACTGGGTGACAGCAGTACTACGTGTCTAGCAGTAGTAGAACATGTCTAATAGAATTACATAACTGCTGTGTCTTCCCCAAGAGCCCCAAAAAGTATAGTTTGTGCCCAGTACGTGAAAGCTTTCCTTCAGTCTACTTCAAATTATCATCATACTTACTGCTGGCCACTGCACTGCTAGTAACTCTTTCTTGACTCTTGTATTGCAGAGATGGATGTATAGAAGAAACATGAAAACATGTCAAATGCGTAAACTTTTCTTTTAACATGCAACTGTGTATCTAAGAATATTCCTTGTCAGGCTGTTGTTCTACTGAGATCCACCGTTCTGTCTCTCTCAGCAGATTATTCCACAAGAATCCACTCACAGTGTTCTCCAAATAAGATATTTTACCTTTTATGGGTAAACACGCCAATAAGGGGGCTGCTAATATCCAGCAGGAGAGTTGTTCAAACGTTAGTGCATCCAACTGCTTTAATGCATCACCATTGAAAAGAATTCAGTTTTACCAATTTGAACACAAATAACATTGCCAAAGCCTCACCCTACAGTGATGCTGGAAGAAAACAAGACTTTTAACACATAAATATTGGAAACTAAGCAAAAAAGAAAAAATTTTTAGTCCCTAAGAATGCAAATATTAATACAGGTTTTATGTGAGGCATAAAGACAAAGATATAATTTAAATATTACTCTATGTGAAAATAAGTAGCCTTGTGTGTGATTTCTTTCTAGCAACCTTAAAGTGATTGCTTCTTCTCTGAGAAGTTTTTCAAACAAAAATGATAATAGCTAATCTCTGCAAATTTTAGCAATACTTGTGGAGAGGACCTGTTTATGGAATTTTCTGTGGAATCTTTTTGTGATTTCAAAAGTAAGAACTGTAATTTCCAGCACTTTTTGTAGTATGAATGGATAACTCATATGGAATAAAATCCTTTCTGTATCTGTATTTTCTAAGCTACAAGTCCATGACAGAGAGGCAAATTCATAAACTTCCAGAAACTATTATTTAGAGTTTAGAGATATGAAGCATCCAGTGCAAGAAACGCTTCCAGAGTTTAAAACATAAGTAAGAAAATTGCGTGCATAAAAAATTTAAAGCAATTGAGAATATTCCCAAGACCTTATAGTGATGCTCCATTTATCTAGTTTGGGGCACTACTGTGGAAGGTGTATCTGCTACTGAGTCCTGTACATCCTTATATCTGTTCGGGATTTAACATTATCTTCTGGAAGGGAAGACACAGCTGCTGTTTAAGGATAAAATAAAGGATAAATAAATAAATAAAGTATAAAGTTTAGGAATAAAATAAAAATTACACTGAGGTGAAAAGAATCAGTTTTTCTAGTTTTATAGATGGAAGAAAGTGAAGCATTATCTTATTGAGTTGAAAGGTAATATATGTAAACCATTTAAATTGCCACTATGTCAACCACAAAAATTCTGTCCTTAGATCATGATACCAATATCCAATTCCTACAGTAATTCTTCAGGCAATCACTGTTCTTAGAAAATTTTTCCCTTATTTTGTGAAGAGCCATGAGTCTGGAAATTGATTTTTTTCCCTGTAGATGAAGAAATGGGGATAGGAAGCAAATGCTGGGTTCATTGTCATTCCTGGCAAGAGAATGTGTGCTTATCACTATAATCACACTTAAAAAGAGGCTGCAGTAGCTAAAGGAATCTCTTTATATCTGGTAAATTTTGTATGTTAAATTAGATTTCAACTTGCCTACTCTTGCATATATGCAAAATAAATTAATTTTTTTTTACTCCTTATTGATTCCATAATAAAGGGGAAGATCTCTTTTGAAATAAGAGATTTTTTACTATAAGCTAAACATCCTACTGCTATATTTATTTAATTAATTTTATACTTATTTGTATTAACATGTTTTGTACACGTGGTTGCTTTACAGTATTAAAAGCAAGGCTAAATAAACTTTGAAAAACCTATTCTTAAACTGATAACCACAGGTTCTCTAGTGGAACTCTCCAAGTTCTTCTGGCTTACACTTGATTTGCTTTAATAAGGGTTATGGGGGAAAAAAAACCTATTGAAACTCCATTTTAAAGTGCCAGGCAACAGACAGGTGGAAAAGACTTAGAATGACTATTTTTCATTACTGAGGGCCCCTTAGGACTGCACCGGAAAGAATCCTGTCTGCCCCAGATAAGAGTCTCCCAGCGGTTTAATGTGCCAATCAGTCGCGCTCAGCAGCCCGGAATCATCATACTGCAGCTATTGAATAGTTCCAGACCATATGCTCAGAAGGATGGGAAATGTGATATGTGTCACACTTCCAAAGAATGATGATGAAGAGCATTAATATGCTGATGAAGAAGAAGGAAAAAAAAAAAAAAAAAAAAAAAAAAAAAAAAAAGAGAAAACAAAAAATTGAAAAACAAAACCCACCAGTATTAAAGAGTCTGACAGAGCTGTACTAGCTCTTCCAGTTCATATATAATTTTAAGTTTGAGTTACCATGAGGTCTATATGACACTGAATTGGTCTCTTCATTCCTTCTCCTCTATTTATTTTTAAGAGTTAAATCAGAGTCCAGATATCTACAAAAGAAGCAATGAACATTTTATCCAGCTGGTAGCCGGAAACTGTTTAGATGCATTTAGCATCTAATTATTTTACAACAACAACTGAGTATTGGACCAAGTATGGCTCCACTCACATTAAATAATACACTAGTACCTTGAAGCAGGAATGTTAATGAAGGTTCTGGAGAATGGGAAAACAATAAGAAAATGCATTTTCATATACACTTTATACTTTCTAATACAAATGTCATTGTTCCACAAAGAGTATGGCAGTGAATGAGTAAATGAAAAGTGGGTCACAGGAGTTGATCCTCTAGCCAGCTTTTTTTTGGGTGCCTCAACCTTTAATGCACAAAACTGTAGAGCAAATTAAGGTTTCGTATAGGCAGATGAAATTCCAGTGACTTCTATACATACCATGGAAAATCTTCACATTCCCCCAAGTATTTATAAATTCTAGTAAGTGGTAGAGGAGGAGTATATAAATTCTACTAAGCTGGAGGAGAAGAAATATAACATGGGAAGAATTCCAGATCCATTGTTTAAAACATCCAAACAAAATATCCAGAATTGGCTGTGCAAATGAGCTCCTTTAATCTGTTAAAATGAATGTACCCTTTGAGGACACAGGGAATTCTGATTCACCCAAAGAATAATTTTAGTTTAATCTAGCCGTACCATTGTCTTAAAGGATATGTATGATTTAATGATCTTCTCTGATACCTTTATGGCAATAATTTTCTGCAACATACATATAGATGCATTACAATTACCAGGATTGTGAGGCATAACAGATAGGGTGCTTTTCTAGGGAGTACTGAAATCAAATTCACAGATTCAGACAGCTTTTAAGAACTGGGTTGTTGGCAGTCTGAATAGAGATTTTAGTTTGGGAGGATATTCTCATTTTCCTTTGTCCTTTAACAAAAGTCACTGATTAACAAAGCATTCAATTGTTATGGGTTAAATTATGGGATTTTTCACATTTATTCTTATTAATGTCAACCCTTTGACTTACTGATTCTCATGAATTTTCCTTGGTACTTTTGTGTATTCCAAAATAAAATGTAAATGTGGTTGGGTTTTTTTCAATCCATATTAGATTAAGTTTCAGCCTTGTGAAACTCAATGAATATTGGCTCTGGTTGTATAGAGAGGAGTCCAGATCATTATTTTATAAATATAAAATCTTAACGTGAGGCAGATTCTTTCAAAGTAGCACCTCTCTCTGATTTATGATCATTATGCTTAGGCTATTAGATGCCACAAAAGAGATGCCCACATGCTGATTTTGGATCAGAAACTTGCACCAAAAGCCTGCAAAACAATAAACTTCATTTTTAAAAATTTTTATTTTCTTCATCTTCTGAATTGTACTGGTACCATTTGAGACAGTCATTTATGTCCATTGTTTTCCTTAAGAATTACAATACTGTTGCTAGACCAAAGTTAACTTCAGTGGTAAACTTGCTAAAATGTTTTTATTTTCACAGATTAGTAACAAACTAATTGTTTTGTTTTATACTGACAGAAAGGCACTGTAACTCTCTGCAGTATATACTACATGTCCAGGAGACTATGTTGCTTGTCATCAATATCAATGAGAAAATATTTTGTCTCTCCAACTTCTTATTTTTTCTTGAATGCCAGTGTTAGTTTATGAGAATATCTTTTTAATTTTTATGTGGTGAAAGTGTCTGTAATTATGAATGACTGATACAGAAACTGAGCAACAGAACCTTCAGATGGCTTAGGAAAAATATGGAAAAGTAGGGGGTTTTGTCTTTAACTTATTCAGTACTTTCCCACTTCATTTCTTGTTTTCAGATTTTTGCAAACTTCAAAACTGAAGTTAACTCTTGCATTTTCTTTGCTACACTATCCTTTTCAAACCATTGAGCAGGACAACTTATTCATTACTAAATGGTTGTGCCTGTTGTAGATACAGATGAGGGAGTCCCTGTCTTTCTTGACCTGTGCTTTCCAACATCTCTTTATCTCATCAGGTGCTTCTCAGAGAAGTAAAGTATATAGTTTGGAAAAATCAGATGTTTCTCCACTAACTATCCATTTGTTTTGCTTCACAGCTGGTACAGCCTGTACGCATTACTGATTTAGAGCTGACTTTTCAGGGTGCAATTCTCAGAATCTCTTCAGCGTGCTGGTCAACCCTGACCAGAGTCACTTTGAGGTTGCAGTGTGCTGCTTTGTGCTCACTTGCACAGAGCGAGGTTGGGTTGGTTTTGGCAGACAGAGCAGCGATATCATGTCAAAATGCCTGGACTTCACTTTGTGTGGCTTAACAGGTAGACCATGCAACTGGTAGTAAATATTTTTACTTTCCATGACACTTGTTCATTGCAACCAACCAAAATCTTGTCATTAGCCAGAGCAAATAGAAGTGTTATACTAGCTGTAGTTAGTTCTTTAAGATTAAAGTGTACAAAGGTGGCTAATGAAAAGTGGAAATTGTACAGGTATCTTGTGTGCTGACAGCTTTTTCTGGAACAATGATTAAAGGCATTAAAAACTAGATCTGATCAATATAAGAAGTAGTCTGGCTGTTGCTGGACCTGGCAAACATTTTCATCAGATATGCCTTCAATCTGCAGTGAGACATGTTTACGGAAACCATTTCTAAATGCTTCTCTTATAAAAAAGAAATTTTTATTCTTTTTGATAAAAAATGCCTATCTCCTAAACTGCATTATTTAAAACTGAAAGAGAAAGCTGCTTTCTTTCAGCTCCTTTGAAACCTCTCTAAGAGCATTTCTTTAAATAAAATAACTTCTCTTTGATTCAAACAGTCCTGCTTTTCACACTTAAAGTATCATTGTAATACTACAGTTTTTAATTCTATTTTCATTATCACGTTAACTCTAAACGTACCAGAGCTTCCTATGTGACTCATTCCTTTATTAGGAATGTGGCTTTCTCATAAACAAAAAAAGCTCACCCATATTTTTTAAATTTGTTGCAGTCTTCTTAAAAAGCCAGATGCATCATCTAGGGCCAAATAACAGCTACTGAGCAGGAATTCAGGTACCAGAACCACACACAAACCACATGTGTCTGTTCCCTTAGGGGCTGCGTCTATGCTTTCCTAACAATCTGAGCCAGAGCTATTACTATATTCTAGAACTGGGAGTAGCAGAAGGACCCTGATCCCCTCTGTTTGGAGAAAAGCTTATTATGTTCACCCTTTGCACTTCACAGCTGCACAGAAATGGCAGACATTAGGCTGCAGATGTAAAGCAGAACAACAGCAATTCAAGGGAGCTGCTCTGTTCCAATCAAAATTTTCAGACCTCAGTGCTTGTTCCCTTTTTGTTTGAAATCAATCTATTTGTCCTTATCTTAAAATTGTACCATTCTGCCTTCCTTGCCCTTCAGCTCCCATTTCTTCTTGCTGCCTCTATTTCATTGCCGGATTCCATCTTCCTTACTGCTTTCTTTCACTTTTGACTTTTCTGGGAAGGTGGCCTGGCAAAAGACCAGTCAAGCCTTTCTGCCAGTTCCTTCTTTACTTTTATAGCTTTATTTCACCCCGGTCAGGTGTCAGTGTGTGCAGTTATTGATATATTTTCTTAATTTTGAGATTGGACTATCTCATTTGGCAGCTGTAGAAGTGTGTTGCCTAGCTTAGATGGCAAACTTTTTGTAGCAGGAATGAGGCTTGTGTTTGAAGGTGCCAATTATGTACCAAATAAATGAATAGAATTCAAACTGTGTTCTCATTTCAAGGTGTTTCATTATTTAGCCAGAGAATTGAAAGACTTCAACATAACATACTAGAACATTTTTTTTTTTAAGTTACTCTAGGTCAGCCTAGGTTGTGGCTACTTTAAGAGTGTAAAATGAGATATTAGAAGAATTATATGTGTGTGGATTATATTGTCATTTTCTTCTTCATAAAAAAAGAAGCAAGTGGGGTCATTCCTCAATTTATTGAATATTGTTGTAGCATGACTTTTTACTTTTTCCTGCATGGAAATAGGAGGGATTGTGACTCACATGTTACCAGAACACTTCATGATTCTGATTTGGGAATGAGAGCTATATAAGCAGTAACATAGTCCATGTATTCCACAGGCACAGAATTGCACAGTTGGTCACTGAGGTATGAGGTTTTAGGAAAGTCACATATTTGTTTTTCAGTAACTTTGTGCTTACTCTTTATTCTTTTGGTTATAGATACATACTGATTTAGATTAGCTTTAGGGGGAAAACAAGGCTCGAGGGAAGTTAAATGCATAGAAGTTTTTTCCATAAGATGTGATGAAAAGTTGTGCTGCTCTGTTGCCTACTGTTCACCTCCTGTTTCTTCTAGCTATTTACATGCTTTCTTCCTTTAGCAGGTAAACAAGATGCTTTTTCTTAGTCTAAACTGCTCATTCATTTCTTATTACTCCATAGGTTGATCAGTGATCAACAGTACTAGGGAGTGACTTGCAACAGTAAAGAAGATCTGCACCCCATTGTTAGGCTTTCAGCCATTTTTTCAACTATTTGACCAAATGTGAAATTGCTAGGTGTTTACAATGTTTGGCAAAGCGGATAGTTGAATAGACCTCTTTAGACTCTTTAGAACAGCTGTCTTAAATGTTAATGTTATGTTGAGGGGACAGTTTGTGTACGTGGGCAGAAGGGGCAGCGTGGATATTATCAAAAGTGAATTTGTTTTGGTATATTTGGAACTGTTTCAAAAACATTTATTCCTCTTAAGTCAGTTGCATGTGGGTGATGGTTTATATTATGGTGTACACATTGTTTTTTTGCTCTGTTCAAGACTACACCTGCTAGGAGTGTATTAAACAAAGTGACAATCAGACAGAACTTTGTTTTGTCTTTCTTTCTTAGAGAGATAGGATGACTACAGCAGAGTTTATTTGTTTCTAGATAAGGTTGTGTCTTTATGTCATGAAAGTCAGTATGAATGGATGCACTCTGTTCCTGGAACAAACAGCAATACAATTTGTCTCTCCAGATGAGTTCCTCAGTCCTGGAGCACCCTGAGATTCCTTTGCCTCCCACATACATGAGAGATGTTTTAAAGAAAATCTCATTGTGTGAGGAGCAAACTCATCACTAGGCTTTGCTCCTCAAATGCAAAGTTGTATAAAACTGTAAAATACATACCATATATGGTACAACAGCATAAAAATATAAAAGGTATTTTTAATTTCTGTGGCACAGGGATTTCTGGGTGTAATTTCATCTGTTCTATTGCAATATAAGTATGCTGTGTGTATTGTTATAATCCAGCCATATTAAATATAGCTTAGATCTATTTTAAAAATATGTTTAATTCTAATAAGTATCATCATTCAGTATTTTTTGTCTAGAATCTAATAAATCTAGCTTGCTGAACTTGGTGGAGGGTTCAGCAGCCTGGCAATTTTCCATTTGAAAATTCTCTTTTTGAAACATTCCAGTAGTAGAAAAGAGGACATAAAGGCCAAATATTGGTAAACTGTAGAGAACTGAGATAAAATTCAGTAAAACTGACCAAACTACCCTGATTTAGATGCATGACTGCAACAAGAAAAGCTCTTTATTTCAATATAAGCCTGATGTTTTTGTTATGCACATTTATTCTCTTTTTAGGGAAGGCTAAGTATATAATTTTTCTTTGAATACTTGAATGTGTGCAGCACAATTGGTAATGACTGCTAAACCACAAAACCTGTGGCTTACTTCAGTATCTAGAAGTTAATTGTTTAGGGCTGTGCACAAATGAGGCAGAGCTGTTGAGTGAAGCAGCTGGTAGTGATGAGCCACCATCCACCCTACAAGTGTTTCAGGAACTTAAGTTCACACTGGCCACAGCCTGGTTGGCTGCTGGTGCCTGGAGCATGTTCAATATGCTCCTGTTGTATGCTCCTAGTGCAGTTTCATCTGAGAAACACATGGATCTTCTGCCCTGAGTCTGCTCCTTGGGATAAACTACAGCAATGTAAGTGGGGACAACTGGGAGACCCAAAGCTAAAACACTGTTGTTGATGTGTTATGAGAGCACTATTTGAGTTGTTTGAACCTACACCAACTGGTCTTTCTATTTTGAGGAAAGAGGAGCTAAACCTCTTTTTTTGAGTGTCATTTCATGTGGTCAGAGAAAGCTACTTTTTACAGGGTTCAGATTGTGGGCTTCAGGCAAGTTTTCTGGTTTGTTTTATTGAAGTTCTAATTCCATTTAAACCAGGAGGAATGGGTATTTTCAGAGCCCTCTGATAGGTTTGTTCCTAAGGCTAATAATTGTATTAGGTATGTAGAACAATTAAAAAAAAAAAAAAAAAAACTTTGTGGAATTTATTCAATTGTAGAAGTGAGCAAATATAATAGAGGAAAAGAATTACAATTTGTTCTTATCATCTTTGCTGTATTTAAAATTGCTTAGTACAGAAATACATCACTTTCTGGGCATTTGTTTTCCTTCTCAATCTTATTTTTCTAAAACAATGTGATTAAAGCAGTTCGGAATATTTAAGCTTTTATTTGATATATTTTAAATTTTGAAATTTAAGTTACCGCTAATATCCAGAAGCCAAAACCTTACAGTAACCCATCTCTGAATGAATCAAAACATTTAGTGTAAATGACTCAAGAAGCCACTTATAAGAACTGTAGTACTAGTATAACTTGCTATAATAGATTTGTATATGGAAATCAAAACTTTCACCTGCCATCTGGTGGAAAAAACCTGAAAAGCTGTAACCTGTGAACCTCATAACTAAGAACTACACCTGTTTTCAACTTGCTCGTAATATAGAAATCTGCAGTGCTATCTCCCTATAAAGAACATTTTATGGTTATGTTGCTGACTTTCTTATTGTGTATGCCACAAATTTTTTCATCCTTTTGGCTTCAATTTCAGTAGGGCAAAAGAATTTGGCACCTTTGTATGTTTGACTGGATGACTGCAAAATAAATCAAGACAAGGGTAGTAGAATCAGTAGTTTGGTTATAATACAATAAAACTTAATATTGAAATACAGAAGTAGGGGAAGCTCTTTTTTGGCTGCTGTTTGTTGTGTGTGGAGGGAAATAAAACGCTTCTACTTTTTTTTGTTGCAAACAGACTTAATACGTTGTGTTTACAGCATACAGAAACTGTTAACAAACTAACTGTTAAGACCAGCAACAAAAAATCCTTTTCACTTAATATTACTTCTCCATTTTCCTTATATATCCTTCTCAAATCCTGCTTTAATGTGCACGTGTTGTAGTATTTTCCTGCAAGAGGTTAAAATGAATTCTCTCTTGCCATTCACTAAAACATTATTAATAGCTAAAAATC
>JAOXNG010000052.1:11593764-11604285 GCA_028566535.1 Scolopax minor | reverse complement strand
GTCTTCCTTCAGGGCCCTTGGGCTACTGTTAGCTAGCTGATCACTGCCCACTTGAAATACGAGTAATGGGTAGTAATTACATGGTAGCTATTTGTGAGATATGGATCAAATAATTTTTAGTCTGGATTTTGTAAATAGCTTTATTTTAATGTAGGACTCCTATTTATAACTTTGTGTGTGAGTGTGAGTATGTGTGCATCTATTTCCTTCTTGTTAGTGTTTTGTTCTCACACGTTTTAGGAAAACTTTCTTTAATTGTCACCAGCTTCAGTTCTTTTGCTTTTACGGCTGGCCTTTCTAGTGTGTGTGTGTGTGTGTGTGTGTGTGTGTATGGAGTTACTACACAAGAATGAGACTGAGTATCAATGACAGAAGCTCAAAACGTTCATTTAGGAGATGGTTTTGACTATGGGAATTCAGCTATGGTCAAACCTCAAAGTGCTCCCACGTGTGTTGTGTGTGTAACAGGCATTTTGCAATCCTTCCATTATGCCAGGACACTGCCCACTGGAGAAAACAGTGTATTTGCCTTATGAGTTATCTAGGGAGCAGCCTCTTCCTTTGATCCATGTGGAGAATAACAATTAAATGTAAATCCACAAGTCAATACAGCCCCATGACATAGAGGACTTCTCATGCAATAGACCTTTGATTTTTAGACTTGTAAAAATAATTTTTTTAACAGCTGTTAGACAGCTTTGACAGGTCCCTTTTGGTATATCATTGACAATTAGGGCCTAGCTGTTCCTATTTTTACTTCTACAAATTACATTCGCATTTAGTCTCAGCACTCCAAGGTATTAAATTGTACCATGAAGTCCCTCGCTGTGCCTTTAAACCTGATAAACTGTGAATTTTGAGACCACCAGTGACTTTATTCAGACTTGAATTGTCTGTAAATATAAAACTAGAGCCATCATAGAGGGTATAATACTTGTCTTCAGCAAACTTCAACCTTTGACAAAGCTTAGACTAGTTGTGGATTACTGTCTTCTCTACTCCAGACTGGTGCTGGAGTAGATTTCAAAATATACTTTGAGATTTTTTTTTTTTTTTTTTTTTTTTACAGAATTGTGTAGAAAAATCCTAAGGGGAAAGTATAAGAAGTATATTATGAGGTTTGTGTTTGATTTCTTACCTCAGAGCTTATATTATTATTGTCTGAGTTCTGAATTCTTTATGCATTCTTGTGTGGCACTTCTGGTTCATTTTCTTAAAGGTAAAGAGTTTGCATAGGGCAATCTGCTCTGCAGACTTAGCCAGTGTATGCCAACTGGAGATGGGAGAGATACACAGCAGAATGGCTGCACAACTCCTAAACAAATTCAATATTTTCTCCTTGAGCCGGGCCACATAGCTATTTATGTTCCTTCTGCAATACAAGGCCTCAAAATCTCTGTGAGATTATACCTATTTAGAGAAGCACCAAAGAACTTGCAGTCTTTGTTGTGGGAGCGAAGGTGGTTCTGGGGTGCCTCTCTGTCTGTAGACCTACTTATTATTGGCACCTGCCCATGTAAATTCACTCCTAGCAAAGCACGTGGGAGTGCTGGGAAGAGGTGAATAAGGGAGTTCTTCAAGTTAGGAAGGTTATGTGGTCATGTAATCAGAACGTTATTCAGCAACATTATACTGCCAGGTTTTGGGCTTCATGCTTTTGTCAGAACTTGTAATGAGATGCTCAAAAGGCAGCTTGCTAACTGTCTTTAATAGTGACTGTATTGAATACTTCAGATGAGCCAGAATCAGAGGGTTTGTGCCCCTTGATACTAAAAGTAGCTAGAATTGAGGGTGAAATTCTCATTGATAAGATTTTATTCCTGTAGTGGCTTCTCAATCCAGGACATATGCTGTCTGATATATGGCTGTCTTGGTGGAAAGGAAAAGGCCCATAACTGTTTGGGGCAAGAGAGTTCTGCTTTGAATGAGCAGTAACAAAAGAACTGGTCACAAAATTCCACCATCTTTATTCTTTGATGCCTGTTCTCTTCATCTCTTTCATCTCCTGGTTATTCTATCTTATAGTTAGACTGTAATTAATTGCATCTTTTGTTAGATGTTAGAAACTTTACACGTATATGTTACATTGAATACAGTAGTGTGAGGGTCTCTGGCAACTCTTTATTTTCATTTGTAATCTAAAGTTTAACTGAATGTTGTAAGCATCCTTTAATGAAATTCCTGTACTGTCTCCTGCTTTTGTTGAATAGACTATTTCATGCTGAAACAATTATTTTGGTAAGTTGTCTGAAGCTGCCTGAGGATATGGTTTGATCATTCAAGCAGCTGAAGGGATTGATCCTAGTTCTTGTGAACAGTCCCTCAATCTGTGCTTGTTTATTGCATTTCTCGTCTTCCTGCTAACCACTTAAGGTCTGATCAACTTGGTAAACATCTTCTAGATCTGACAAAGATGGATGCAGTGCTTTCTGTGGTCCTATTATCAAAATAACTAAACTGTGTGCTGAAGCTATACACGTTTAACCATGTCAGTCAAATTGAATCTGAAGCATTTCAAACTCATTAAAAAAAAAATAGTGATTCCTTTTTTGGCCTTTAATAGTATGTAGTGATATGTGTTTCTATAAGCAAAATTTCTTTTCCTCTTTCATTTGTCCAATAAAAATTACAGGTACAATGAAAGCTGAAAAGATTTCTGAAAAGGTTAGCCAACTTACTGGATATCCTCAGTTAAGAAAATTAGGTCCACTTGAAACAAGACTGGTCTTTACTCCTCTTGGTCCGTAGCCTGAATGAGTTAATGTGTGAAGAATGGAGTATTTTATCCCTCTTTCTTGTCAAAGTTTTTTTTCATTTCTTTTGGAGAAGATCAGAGAAGTTGATTTTACCCCAGAGAGCCAAAGACTGGCTGTCCTGAATATTACCTGAAAGAGAAGTCAAGGGGGAAGACCAGTTTAGAAGGAGCAGGTAACCATTCTGCAGAGCTTAGAAATACTAAAAGTTACTCTGGAACTTGATAATACTGTCAATGACCACTTTGTGGTTTTCTTTCCTTTTTGTGCTTGTAAGAATAATTTTCACAGCTCTGAAAAGAACTTTTGATCTTGACTAAAGTTCACCACAGTTTAACCACCTTGACAGACCAGATGCATTCGCTATAAGATAGATGACTAATGATTTAGGAGAGAACACATCTCTTCTTAATGTAAATATGAGAGAAAATCTGAATTGATAAAATTTGAGACATGGGACTTTGTTAGGTAACACTCACAAATACTTTTAGCAGGTAAGATGAATAGGGCTGTATTATTTTTCTTTCCTATTTCTTTTTTTTTAATTTCACTGGGTTTATCTTATAATTAACTGAAGATGTTTGTTGTAAAACAGTCTAGCCTTGCTCTTAAGGCAGCTTAAATTAGAATAGTAGTAGTAAAGCAGTAAATTAAAAAAAAAAAAAAAACAGCACATTAAATGTACTAATGTACTTAAGTATAGCAGCCTTTATATCAGCACAACCAGCCACAAGTACATATAAAGGAAAAATTCTATTTGCTTCTGAAATATTCATGGGAGTACCAATATTTTAAATTAATAAAATTAATAATATAAGCAGTGTAGTTATAAGACATTTCAATGTTCCCTACAGTTATGCTTTCACAAAGAAAATTAGCCTGATAATTTTATGAAGTAAAATGTTACTTTCTTCTTTAGTGTATTTTTAAGTCTGAAGGTGACCGTTGAAAAAAACATCAAATTTATGTAGTTTCAATTATATCAGTTACTTGCTTACAATAGTAAAATGACAATAAACATCTGCTGCATTGACAGTGTACTGTCAACAATGTATACTACAAATTGTTGGCATTTGAAGACAAACAAAAGCACTCGGATGTAAGCAATATAATATTTTAGTTACTAATACATAGTTAAAATAAACTTGTTGAAACATAGGTGGAAATGCCTTAGTTTATAATTCTAGGGGTTCAAACATGAATACTTTCTTCCTGTAGCATTATGATGACTCTGGGAGGTGACTTTGGCTCTGTCCAAGTGGTGGTTCTTCCATAGCTTCCACTGCATCCTGGTGTAAAACAGTTTATTTAAGCTATGACTGGTAAAGTTAAGTCATATGTATATCCTCACTTAGTGCAAAGGGGCTATTTTCTTCTATTTACACTGCCATTATTACCTGAAAGTCTGTTTAGGTTGATGTAATTGGGAAAACATCTGGTCCTTGTTCAGGATAGCTGCAGAGTTAAATGAGGTTACATGGAGCTGAAAGCTGGAGTGGTAATGTCTATGTATTTGAGCAATTTATCCCTAAAGAAGCATAATTTCTCTTTTTGCCCTAAGAAACAAAGACGCTGGAAGAAGCCATATGAGGTCTATTGGTTGTTTAAGCTAATTATACTGAAACCTAAGATTTATCCTGGTATTTTCTCAGGAAATTAAAAAAAAAGGTTTATGTGTCTTGGGTTTGATAGAATTATTTAATACCAGTAACATATTACAGTACAGTAAATATTTTATGCTTCACAGAGAAATAAATGTATTGTAACTTGTGACATACATACTAACTCTGCATGACCTCTTTGTCAGACTTTATACTAACATAAAAAATAAACTACTTAACAGCTGTTCTGCTGCTAATCTCAGGGGTTTATTGCTTCTATACATTTTTATGAAGACATTAATTTTCCAAAAGTATTATTCCTGAAGTAGTCTGAGGTATCTTCAGAAATTAGCAGCTATCAGTCTAACACATTGCGCCTTCTGGAAACCTGATCTACAACCCTATTTCGCCTCATTATATTTGAGGAGTCTTTGGTTTGCATGAGCTACTCATGTACCATTAGAAATCTGTAAAATAATTAGCATATAACTTAATCATGCATACTGTGGCTGATAATACTGTACTCTTTTAGTCTGTGTAAATATATATAGAGCTGCAAAGAGATTATAGAAGACTACTTTTCTAAAATTTTAGTGGATTAGGCCAGTCCATTACTTAAGGAATACTTCTTATGATTCTAATTTTTAGACATTGGCTTCTTTAATTGTAGGGTTTTAGGAGGCTATTATTATGAAATTACAAAAATTAGTTTTAGCATAATAAAAGTGTATTTTACAATCCATATGTTAAAATGGTTCATGCGAAAAATTTCATTATGTTGTAATTGGGGCTATACCTTTAGTCGTAGGGACAGATTTGGAAGCTACGCAATAGATCAGAATTTTATATTCCACATGAATGTCTGCATATAGCAAACTTTGAATTTATTTTTTAACAACATGCATGTGATCTTGAATGACTTTGTAGCAGGAAACTTAAGTCATACTGTCAAGATTGTGATATCCAAATTTTATTTTGTCTCATTTTTTCTTCTACTCGCATGTCTTGGAAATGTGTCTCTTGCCAACCCAGATATATCCTGTTCTTCTCCTTCTTTCTTTAGCTATTATTTCTAATAAGAAAACAAAATGAGAGGCTTTGCAGATAAAAGCGTAAATGGCAAGCTTGTGATTTGATAAAAGACTGGACTCCCAGAGCTCAGCAGGTAACAGTCAGTCAGTTGGATTTTTTTTTTCTCCTTCTTGTTGACTCTTACTCTTCTGCGAGGAGTAAATGACACTTTTAAAAAATCTATTATACCTGCAGTTCCATGATACGTGAAGATTGAGCCTATGAGCCCCCTTTTTGAGGAAAAACCTAGCTCTACTACTGTGTCCTGTATGGGATAAGAATCAGTCAATGTTAAAAAAACAGTGGATTTTTCTCACTGTCATCCCTGACTTTCTTTCAATTTGCCAAAGATGCAGTAAGTAAATGCTGTTGTGACTTATCCTCTAATTTGAGCCTTGAACACAACAATGATTTGAAACTGTGAAATTCACAACCATACCACGGTAAGGGACGATACAAGCCTCTGTCTGGTGATCAAAAGTATTACTGGTGGAGAGGTTGGGGACTTTCATGGATGCAAAACCTAATTAAGGAATGCAGAATTTTTCTGACACCTCAGCAAAAATTCTGAAAAAATCCTATCAGAAGTCTTTACTGTTTCTTTTGTTACAATTGTGTTTTTTAGAAAAGCTATGGTAGTAAGGGCTTAAATCCTATGATCCACTCTCCACTGTAGAATCTTCCTGCAGCTGACTGCCTGTTGTATTATTTTAGTAGCTCCAAGAATAGTCTGTTTCCATAAAAAAATTATCTCACTAATTTTAAAATTATTTCTATTATATCTTCATTTATTTTTGATATTTTTTGAACAGTAGATGTAAGAAAATGGTAGGTAACTTGAGACTTGAAATAGATATATTCAGGAAAAATATGTATTTCATTACTGCTTTGCTCAATATTTGTGATGTCCACTAGAGTGGAAGTGGCATTATATGGCTACAAGAGAAGGAGAAAGGGAGGAAGATGTTATTAGTTCATAGGAGAGGGTTGCTGTGAGAGCACGGGCCTATGTGGGCATGTGCATAAGCCTTGTGTCTACCCTACAGCTGCAAGATATGGCATTAAACCTCCTGGGAGCATAAGCTGTCTGATTATATAGGTTTAACCTGGGCAAAGCCTAGTATATTAAAAAAAAAGTTATGTTTAAATTCTTCAAATCAGTGTGGTTTAGTTCTACATCATAAACTTACCTAGTTAAAGTTACCTTGTGTGAGTTTTGTGAAAGGAATTTATATATATATAAATGAATCCAGAATTTATACCAAAAGTATAATCCAAAATTCAAACAGTTTCTTTTTACCTTCAAATCTGTGTATTTGTAAAATAGAAATATCATTCTGTAGTTGATTAAAACAATTTCAGGAAATTCATATCAAATTGAAAGATGTGTTTTGCTAATTAGCAATAGTACCATATAAAACTTGTATTTCATCTCCATTAGCTATCCATATATTTGGTATATGATATTTAGCTTTCATACTCCCTGAACACATGGATATTTCAAATGCATAGAAGAGTAACTCAGTGGTGACCCACATAATGTTGTCTGTAAGTGCAAGTCTGTCTAAACACTTTCTGCCCTTCATGATTATTCAAGCAAGTCAGGACTTGTGGTGGTGTTACATTAAACTTAGATGCAAGTAAAGCTTAGAAGCCCCTGTACAAGTGATTTTTGTTTGAGTATTTTATGCTGTGTATCTTCTGCTGACAGTTCTTCCAGTATGTCAGAAGTCCTCTAAAAACCAAGATAGGAACCATTTCGATGTAGGAGCAACATATGGAATTGTGTCAGTCAAACAATTTAGAAAGTTGGTAACTGTGTAGGAGTGGCTGTGAAAGAAAAGTATCTTCGACAAACGGTCCCCAAAAAATGATGCTTAAAACTGTGTCCTTTTACATGGAAATTCCCCAGAAGTAGTCCCAACTGTGAAATCAACTTCCATCTCAAATGTTAAATATTGTAAGATTAATGAGTTGTTTTCCTTTGTTTTTATTTTTATTCCTTCATTGTAAAGTAATTCAGGATGAATAAGTAAAATTTCCATAAACTATTTTCTAACCAGTAAGTATGTCCTTAGTTTACATATCTTTACTACATTTTCAGCATCCAGAAATTGCCGGGTATTTTTAACGCTGGCTTGCCAAAACTCTCAGGTGTTGGAGGCTTGGTGTTGTTTGAGGTTCTGGCATACTCTTATTTTTTTTGGCAAGTAATGTTCAGTTGTAGCTGGGATGAAGGGGAAGGATGGTCATTCCTAGCAGCAAAGGAAAAGTTAATGCTATGTCTCATAGCTTCTTCCCAGCGTGTCAGTTGTGCAGCAAACTAGTGACTGATTTATTGGGGCACCATTCACGCACCTTTGTGATCTGCCACTGTGCTTTATTAATGTTTTTGCAGCAGCATACTCTTAGACTCATGATCAATGTTTTCTCCCCAAAGGTTTGCATGTAACCAAATTATGATTTGTTGCCATGTCCTCCATTTGTTCTCTGCTCGCTCAGAAGCGGGGTCTCTTTCTTTCTCTTTCTTTTGTGGTATTAATTTGATGCCTAGGAAAAGGACAAGCTTTGATCCAGTCCTATGTGGTGGTTCAAACTGCTTCCCCCTCTCCTGCTGTGCCATATTCTTTCTCTCCTGGAACTGCAATTCTGACATAACCCATACATGGAGCATGAAAGGTTTTCTAAAATGCTGCCTCCTGTGCATCAGCAAAGAATCTGTCAGAATCTGCTCTGTGGTGATAGCAGGGAGGTTCTTAAAGGTGAAAAAGGCAATTTGAGGTTTTGAAAAATGAGGCCACTTCCTAGATGTTTGAATCACTCTAGCTTCAAGGACAGTTGGACATACTGAGATTTGTCACCAGCTTCAAAAACAAAGGTGGTGGAATTGTGCCTTGTCTGCAAAGTGACTAGAAGATAAGTCTGATGACTCTTTAATGTTAAGTTTGAGGTTTTGTGTATGGGGATTTTTAGTTGTCCTGCATACTGATGAAATAATAGTTAAAATTATAGCTCTCTCTGGAAAAAGAAGAGCTAAAAAATAATCTGAAACTGTTGTGCAATCTATACTTATGCAGAAGTGTCATGATGACATTCTGTTACCAGGTATCCTGTTCACACAGCTTCGGTTGGAGGGGCCCTATTGGAAGTGGACTTAGCTGATGCATCCAACTACTCATAAGCATTTCTTTCTCTTTTTTTTTGTTCTTTTTTCCTTCTTTTTTTTTTTTTGTAATCCAGTGAACACTGACATGAAACTAGCTGATTTGACATTTTAGGCTGCCTCAAAAAATAGATGACTTCTTAAAGTGGGTCTTTTACTAGTTAAAGATTCACTTTTGCTCATTTTTTGATAAGGCAGTATGTGGTTTATGTAGTTTGCTTTATTACACCCACTCTGGCCACTGAATTTGCTGTTTTTCTTTACTAGTTAAAAGTAACAATCAATAAAATATTAATAAATGAGATCCTTTGATTTACTCTATGGTGCATATAGATGGTATTATAAAATCATCCCACTTCACTTTTCTCTAGTCTGTCTCAGTGCTGTTTAGCTCATTAATACTTTAATTCATGCAGATGAGGTTACTCTATGCTGAAAAACAACAATTCCTGAATCGGAAGCCCCATGTTATCTTTGATTCACTGTCTACTTGAACTACAGGAGATTCTGTGGTGTAGGAAACAGGGGGTATGAATCAGTACTGTAAACTGGGAGGTAAAAAGGGATGTTTGTTTCATAGGAAAAGAAAGAAATGGTTTCAGTCTAAAAAAACTTATGAGAACCTTTATATAGGACCTCATTAGATGCAACCCTCGGGTGCTGTGTGCACAACACAGAATCTGTGTAAAGTACAGTATTTCTTTTAGTGCCAGAAAACACTATTATATCTATGATGTATCAATAATGGAACATTTCCAGTGGTTTCCTTTATAATTGGGCCGACGTAGTTTACAATTCACGCTTGTAATTTGTTGGTAATGTTGTCCAATAATGCTTTTCTTTGTCCACTCCGGCACTAAATTCTAAAACAAATCTCTCTAACAACATTATACTATAGGGGCACATAGAGATTTCCCTTTAAACTACTGCATGATTCATGCACCATGTATTGCTATTTCCCTGCTGCAATGTCTCAAAGGAAATGTTTTAATCTTATAAATAAAACCATAAAAATAATTTGCATGCTACTCAGTCCTTGTGTCACTGGCATTTACCTTTTGTTGATAATGCAGAACTGGAGGTGTACACTGACAATTGTAAAATTATATATTTTCAATGCCTTTTTTTCCCAGTATGCAATAGCCACTGGTTTATACATTCACTGTATAATGGCTAGAGGTAGGTATAACTTGTGACCCAACTCACTTGGGATAATTACTTTGGCATATATTCTCATATGTATTCTTGCTGCCAGCTTGCAAACATTTATTGTCAATTACCTGTAGTTTGCTGTAGTGAAATGGAGTTGGAGGTCTTGCAATACTGGAGGTGGCTGAGGTTGGGGTAAAGGAATACTAGTGGAAATTTGGTCCTGATATCTTTAGCAGAATCTTAAACAGAATCTTAGGAATCTTAAACTGATTTTAAACAGAATCATTGAGTTTGGAAGACACCTTTAATATTATCAAGACCAACTGTTAATCTAGCACTGCCAAGTCCCACAACTAAACCTTGTCCTTAAGTGTCACATCTAGGTGTCTTTTAAATATCTCCAGGGATGGTGACTCCACCATTACCCTACGCAGCCAGTTCCAAGGCTTGACAAACCTTTTGGTGAAGAACTTTTTTCTAATATCCAATCCAAATCTAAACCCTGACACAATTTGAGGCCATTGCCTCTTGTCCTATTGCTTGTAGTCAGAATAGACTGACCCTCACCTTGCTATAGCCTTTCAGGGCATTGGAGAGAGCAATAAGGTCTCTACAGCCTCCTTTTTTCCGGGCTAAAGAATCCCAGTTACCTCAGCTGTTCCTTATAGGACTTGTGCTCTAGCTCTTCTCTGGACAATTACCAACACATAAATACCTGTCTTGCAGTGAGGGGCTTGAAACTGAACACAGTATTCAAGGAGGGGCCTCACCAGTGCCAAGT
>JAOXNG010000052.1:11570345-11582724 GCA_028566535.1 Scolopax minor | reverse complement strand
GGATATGGTGTTGTAGATGCATACCATACTCCCCTTGGTTAGGTATCAGGGACATCACGGCACCCCATGTCCTGCCCCACAGCACGCCCCATGCCCTGCCCCACTTCAAACCCAACGCTTGTTGCACCCCATGCCCTGCCCCACAGCATGCCCCATGCCCTGCCCCACTTCAAACCCGACGCTTGTCATACCCCATGCCCAGCCCCACCCCATGCCCCCTGCCCTCCCCATCATGAGTCTATAAGCTCCAATTTATCTGGCCATAACATTTTTTTTTTAATCTGGATCAGGTATGCTTTATTTTTAGGTACTTAGTTTATGCCTCTCATGCGTCATTCTGTAGTTCTAAAAGAAATTATTTTGAGAAAAACAAAATTGCAGTAAAATTTTCCGAACTGTGTTAAAAGAAATCATAACGTGGCAAAGCTGTAGAAAGACTTTGTGAAATTTTCAATGTCAGTTAAAAGTAAATGTGTAATAGAACTCTTCAGAAAGCAAATGGGCCTGTGAGAGTTTCTCTTGGCCAAATTGTTTGCTCTGCAGCTATTTGATATGCACATTAAACAAAGGAGAGGATTTAATGGATATTTGACTTTTTCTGTCTGTACCAAATCAGAAGCTTATTTATGTGAGCTGGTGAAAGGCCTCTCAGCCTTCATCACACTTTGTGGTGAGGTGAAAAAGGAAAAGCTATAGAAAGAGAAAGTATGTTGGGGGGTGTCACATGTCATGTTTTGAACTAATTTTAAATCAATTTTCACTTGATAACCTGATCTTCCCAAGATACTGGAGAGCCCAATAAATGTTTCTTTAAAAACTCCTTAAAATACAGGATTGTAAATGTGAAACTATCAGAGTGAGGACTACGTTGGCAGGACTGTAATTTAATTTCTGCTAAAGCATGTTTATATAACATACACAGTCTGTAGCATATTTAGTGTGTAGCTGCTTTTGAGAAGAATTGTATTAGCTGCAGAGGCACACTGAAAGGACTTCTGTTGTCACAGTGGCTATCAGAAGGGGCTGATGGGGAAAGGAGGGTGGTATTTCCCATAAACGCTACGCTTTATGAAGATACAGTCAGACTGAAAAACTAGGAGCAAAGGAAGTCTCTGGGAAACCTTTGTTGTCTGGCAGCTCCTGGGCATGGCAGTGGTGGTGAATGGTACAAGTTTGAGCTGCAGGAATTGCTTTGCTCTACTTTCTGAATTTTTTTGCCATTTTTTACTATATTGGCTAACAGTAATAAAATGGTTAGAATTACATTCAGATTTCTGTAACTTCAGTGCAGCATTCAGCAGTATCATGCTTGAGCTAAACATTTCCTGTTGTGCAAAAAAAAAAAAAAAGTAACAAGGATGCTGGGAGTAGGATTTCAATGTGTTAAATGAAACACTGGTGGGAAATTAGGGCAGGCCTTAAACTGCAGAAAATGTGGGGCATCAGAGGTGGTGTTGGTACAGATGAGACAGGTTGATGCTACACAGTCTGGGTATAAAAGAGAGTAGATGATTTTCTATGCTCGGTGGATTGTTAGGCTCCTCAAGTATTTCCAGAGAGGATACATAGAAAGATAATTGGTTTCATCTTTCCAGATCCACCTATCTCTGTATTTCGTTTATGTGGTTCCATTTAAATAAAAAATGTAGGTTAGTTAAGAAGATTTGTTTAGCTTTTCATTTAAGAGAGACTCGTTATGGAATGTGGAAAAAAAGCCTCAAACTTGCTGGGCCTGAACACTCAGTTTATAAGATTGTTGCAAAACCTGAGGTAAATGTTTAAATTTAAATATAGAATCTGTGTATCATCTTAATATTTTCAACAAGACAGTGTTTTGAGGTAGTAGAACTTCATCATGGAAAGACAAGTTCTTTCAGCTGGATTATTTGGAAGAAAAATCTTTGGATTTGGAATGTCAAGCAAGTTTGGGGAAATAATTGGACTTTTTGACCCAAATAAGATATTTGTTATGTAATTTGGGGTTACATTGTTATTGCACAAGTTTTCCTAAGTGCAAAGGGACTTGTTTCAGGAATAGCAAAATGTTTTGTTTTTAAAGGAGTGAAAAAAGAGATTACTTAATTGTTCTGTGTTGACATGGAAGCAGTCCAAAATTACATGGAAATTCTGGTTATTTCCTCTGATTTTCAGCTTGTGACATTGTCGCAGCCCAGAGGATATCTATCCATGGCATCCTTTTGAATTTTTAAAACAAAACCACAATTAATATTTTATTGCCTTTTGAATCCTGCTAGACATAAATGAGCCCCTTCCTTTATCATTTTGTTTGCGCTGTGTCTTTTTAAAGTGGGCATTGGTAGAGGGATGGAAATAGGACCCTTATTTTTGAAGTTCTGTTAAAAGCTTTTAATGCAATACTAACCTTAAGCACATTTTTTATAGTGTGGATCAGTGAAAACAGCCTCATGAAAGAAACCAAATTTTTCAGAAAAGCTTTTCATTTTAAGTGTCTGACAGAAGTAAACATACTATCTCTAGAGTTTTAACTCCCTGAAATAAACATAAAAGACAGAAATTGACAGTACTTTTATAAGTTGATTGCCTCAGATTTGTGTAGGTCATTGTAGACAAATAGATATACACAGTGCATGCTTAGAAATAGTGCATTTCTAATTTCCAGTTATATTGAAAGTGGAACTTATGTTGATGAACAAAAGGAGTTGCATAATGTTGGTTTTGGATAAAATCTTTATGCTTCTGTTTGAAAACTGCATTGCTATTGATGCTGTAAGAGTGATTTGTTCTAACAGCCTGACATGGAGTAGTATTTTCTTAAGTAATAACATTTGAAACGGCATAAATACAAAGTACTATCTTCCTTAACATGAATAAAAGTATCGCACATTAATGTAAGTGATTTTAAGATGGAATGCCAGTGCATTCTATGTATAATTTGATTCTTGGTATTAAGCACCTTGTAACAGGGAGAATCAAAATTAGTGTGGAAATCTGGTGTCTCAAATTACAGTTTGAGATTGTGTCCAGATTTTTTAGCTGTCCTGCACATATAGTGCACAATAAATTGATTTTGAATTTTAGTGGATCTGGGTAGAGGAGACGAACTAAATTGTACCATTTGCAAAATAAGGATGTGAATGTTACTTAGACCATATGCTGATCTTCTAAACAGAAATGGATTTTTGACTACATAACTAAAAAGTGATTTAAATTCTACAGAGATATATAGAATCAAAGCTTAAATTTGAGGACTAGGAGGGACAAAAATCTGACATAAACCTTAACTAACTCACATACGTTTTCTACAAAACATATAATCAAGAAAATCTTATTTACTTCAGCAATTTGCTTCATGATTCTTTCCCAATGAGCAACATCAAAGGATTTTATGGCAATATGGATAGTTTGATGGTATGAGAATTTGCATTCAGGTCTTTGTTATTCTCTTTTTTGCAGGAATGATCTAGCAATAAGATTTTTCAATAGGATCTTCAATCAGGCATTTATCTGCAAGAGGTATAAATTCCCAAACATCATATTAACTAATGTGAATTTAAAAATTTGAGATCAGCAGTATAAAATCCTGCCAGTTCTTTGAGCTCTAATTATATGTATGTTGATAAATGTACAGTAATTCTCTAGAATGTAAGTTCCTTGAAGTTTAATTGTTTCCATCTGTCATTGCTATAAATAGATGGACATTGTCTACTGTGTCATTTCAGAGGCCACTAATTTCATAAATTAAACAGATATGGAACTTAAAAAAAAATCTCTATACTTTTTTACAAGCAAGAGCTACATTAGGAACATAATTTAAGATGAATATTATATTGATCTGTTTTTCAAATGAGTGCTAATCAATTTAATGGGTGAAGAGACAGTCTTTTAAAAATCTGTTTAAGGTCAATAGAAACTGTGTATTTGTGAAAAGAACAACTTCCTTCCATGGTGGTGTTGGGGTTTTTAAAATATTTTTGTTCTATATAAACTTCCGTTGTTGCTCCAGCTCTAAGCTAAAACTGATTCTATCAAACTTTCTTTTAGCTGTTGACTCATTTGGAATAGTGAAAATAAATACTATTTAAAGCTCATTGTCACTCAGAGCAGAGACATTTACTAAGGCTGTAATAGCATTTATTTTTTTTATTTTTCTGGGGATATTGTTTTAAATGAATGCATAATAGATGTGCCTTAAGTTGCCCAGTGGAAATGATAATAGTATAGAAAGTTTAGCAATACAAGCATGTTTATAATCAAGGAAGAAATAATATTAAAATAGTTGAGATGCGGTTGAGATCTTTTCCTACAAAACTGTGTCTTTGGTGATAAACTTCAATGACTAACTCTCTCACTGGATAAAGTGGAAGAGGTTGTACTTCATTGTCAGGCAGTGATTTTTCAAGCTTCTTTTTTTCATAACGGTATCGTAGATACAGGGTGATTCAGAAGGGGTTAATAAACTGTTAAAATGTAAGAAATACAACCAGTAAGTGGCAAAAAAGCTGTGACTGCTAGAATTATCCATTCTTGTGGGTTCAAAATGCAGTTGCCTTACTCTATCTTTTAGAAGTTAGAATAATCCATAATAGCTCTGCATTCTCTTATGTTTGCTTAAGAGCAACTTATGCACATGACTATATGTTGGTGAGTGCTTGAACTTTCTCAAGCCTGCAAAATGATTTCTAGGCACTAATGCATCTTAGCTGTTGTCTCACTGTCACTCCAATACTGACCCACGGCAAAAAGGGAGCAGCCCCATCAGATGGGCTAGATGGCTGGAGAGCAGGTTTGGTTTCCTGTGAGGAAGAAGGAGGAGCCAAGTTGTGGTGTAACCATTGTGCTGAAACACACAAGATAAGGCTGGAGTAGCATCTAGAATGAATTATGCTACTTTTTGTTCAGCTCCAGAATGGCTTTATGGAATACAAGTAACTAGCACAAGAATTTTTTTTGGCATGTATATAGATAGCTGTAAGAACTACCAAATCAAACTAAATCAATTCCAATTGATAACAAAGCAGCTAGGATAACCTTCAATTTTGCTTTTGAAATATTGTAATAGAATTTTAAGAAAAACAGTAATATTTGCCAGCATCACTAATATTGTCTATGAAATTGTACATTAAAACAGGTGTGAAATGGAGCTCCATAATTCCATTTCATTTGTTATTGCTTCATAAAGTAATATTTTAGTTGCATTTTAAGATACATATTTCTTCTGATATTTTCAGTCTCAGAAGTAAATATTTCTATTGCAAACAGTGCTAAATGAATACATCTTTTCTTATATTGAATAAACTAGGTGTTGTCTTAAATTGAAATCATAGGTTTTAACTGTCTTTGAAGTAGAGGACAATGCTGTTTTCAAACATTTCTGGAACGGTTTTGGAGTACTTTCATTTGTTTTGGAAGGAGCATGAAATCAGTCTTGTTATTTATGTTGCAATAATCAAATTTTGTGTTTTGATTCTGCATTTGTGAGGAACATAGAATAGATGATAACAAGTAAACAATACGTGGGACAGTCAGAAAAGGAGTTTGAATACATTAGCTTGGCTGAAGTGACTTCAGTAACATTAAATATTGTTAAATAAATGATTCCCCATTGCAAAACGCAGCCCATGTTCTCACTTCATTAAGTAATTAATCACTCTCAACTCTGGAGAGGGTGATGGAAAGGAGCAGTTGGATGTCATGGAAAAGGCAGTGCTAGGAAAGGTTGGCTGTAAATGCGTTGTAGGGACATATTTTTGTGACGAGGAAGGCAAGATGAGATCTCTGCATCTCCTGGAGATGGAAGGCAAAGAAATCTACTATTTTATATTTAAATGCTTCAGCTTGTTAATGAATTTGGTTGTGGATGGGAAGAGAGATGAGACAGATAAAATATTGTTGTAGTTGTTTTTAACACCATGGTTTTTAACACAGAGCTCAGAGCAATGATGAAAAGGCACAAAAGCTAATTTGTTTTTAATTTTAGTGAATGTGCTGAACCAATAGCATTGGGTAAGTAGGCATGAAGAAGGAGGACAGTGGAGAGGATTTTTTTCAAAAATCAACAAAGCTGCACAATATAAGCATTTTAGGTATTTAAAAATAGTCTTTCTTCAGTAACAAAGTGTGTCCTTGCTTGGATTAAAATAAGTTTTTTCATAACAGAACTGCTTTTTAGCATAATAGGATGTTTAGCTGGGGGAAATCATGTCAGTTCAGGCATCGGGAACATAATCTCAATAAGGATTGTACATCATAAAGTTGAGGTCTCTTTGGCAAGGTATTGGAAAAGGAATTAAATTTCAGTTTCAGTAGTACAATAACAGGAATTGAGCTCATGTAATTTTCCTCCTTTAGTTTTGCTATGAAAGTGAATTCGAATTGATTTGTCTGTCCTCTGAGAAATTGTATGTAACAATGAATTCATATTGTCATTTTTGTACTTATTTGCAATGAACACATCAGAACGTGTGTGTGCCTGTGAACTACACTGCTTTAAAGATGGAAATTTTCTATATTAAAAGTCATTATAACCTATAAATAATAGGTGAAAAAATCTATAGACCATCTGACATTCACACACCAACAGAGGGCATTTTGATACTAGGAAGTCAAAAAGGAATCAAATATTTGTACAGAAATATCTAATAAAGCAGCTTGACAAAAATCTAAATTGAATGATAGCATTGACTTTTTACTGCAAATAAAAGCCCCAAGAACTTCTGTTATGCCAATATCTCCTTGAGTATATTTTTTTTTGCAGGATTTTCAAGCATTGCAGCATAGAGCTGGGCATATTGGTACTTTATCTTCCAAAGACCCTGCACTCAAGGAGGGCTCTCAAATTAGGAGATCACTGTCTTTATAGCCTCTTTTAAAGGGAACTTGGTGCAATGCAGAAATGGCCTCATTTAAAGACAGTTTTTCTTTTGAACTTTTAACATATGAATGCTTGCAGTGTTTCAGCTATATGCCAAAGTTAGCACACCATTGCAAAAATGAGGTTACATTACCACTGATGCCTTGCTCACTGGGTCCTCAGGGAGGTGGGTAGATGCCAAAACATGTTGACTTGTTTGTTCATTGCTTTCCAGTAAAAAGATATGTGACTACGTGACTGATTTTTGGTCCATAAACTTTTCCATTTCTTGCTGAGAGTGCAAGTCTCTGCTTCTTCCTAGTCATTATCTCACCCCTGGGAGTAGCTGTACCAGTAGCAACTACAAGTGTGATAATTTCCATATGTATTTATTCATGAAGTGGATATTGTGTTTTAATATCTTGGGCTTGTAATTATAACAGTGGGTTTTGTCCCTGCCATTTAAGCTCGGAGGAGTTTATAAATTATATTTGCTTAGTGACAGACACAAGAAAAATGTTCTTTGAAGGCTTAGCCTTTGGGGGGGCTTTGTATATACTAGTTAATAAATCTACCTATTCTGTGTCACATAAAGCAGTCATGTGTTCAAACAGTCTCTTTAAGTTGCAAACTTAAAGTTGCAAAATCAATGGAGAGAATGCAAATTTTTTTCTACTAAACTCAGTCTTTTTTCGTTTGGCAAGTTTGTTATGTCTATCCTCAAAGAGCATTTTTCAGGACTGGAGAAAAGCTAGAATTTATTGAAGAGCCTACTTTATATAACGGTGAAGCAGAAACAACTGCAAAAAAGTAAAACTTCATTTACTATGGTGATAATATAAGTAGACCTTTGTAAAGTTTTTGCAACAGGCTGAAAAATATACTTTGTACCCCTATATAGCAAAAAACCCAATATGCTCTCTGAAGTCAGTGATGTTCACTGCTGTTCTAATGTCATGTTGGATTTCTAGTTCCCCTGGTTTATTAATGGTGTATATTCCTTGAAATATGTGCATGGTGTTGAGTTTAGACATATACCTAGAAGTTTGGTTATTTCTCCAAATATTTTTACCTTGTGCAGAAAATACTTTTAATTGTTGGAAGACATTTCATCACAGCAGAAGGTCAAATGGGTTGTGGTTCCCTTTACTTTTTTTTTTTCCCCTATTCCATGGTTAGTTTCCATTGTCATACAGATTATAGAAATGTTTTCCCTGTAAAAAGTGTATGCATTTTCAGGAAATTCTTATGTATCTCCTGAAGGAACTACTTCTCTAAAATCTTTTTGAATGTTTAGGTATATGGCTTAGTTCAAAGGCTTCGAGAAAGCAAATGCTTTTGGTTAGACCCATTTCACTCTCAGTATATGCAGCCTTTAAAATAAATAATTGTGTTGATGGCTGTGGAAGAAACTGAAACATAGACTGTGATGTAGTTCTTTGTTCTTTCTGAGAGTAAATGATATAGGTTTGTGGTAATGCTTTCCATAAGCAAAAGTGATTTTGTCTAGTTGGTACCTCCACTCACCTGATTTAATGATGTAGTTCTGACTGAGGGTTAATACCCAAGGAGAACAATTGTTTTCTCCAAAGCAGTAAGGTAGGGATTAGTTTTTCCTTGTGTCAGAGAGATTTATACCTGTCAAGCCAAGGACCACATATATGCTGTGAATAACCTCAGTTTTAGAGAAGTCATTTTCTGGTAGAGCTGTGAGAAGGATAAAAGAAATAAAGCAAACTTGGGTCTTTCAGCCTGCTGCAGATGCAACCTAGGAAAAGGAGTTATATTTCTAAGGAAATTTTGAAGAGTCTAGAAGATAAGTAGATCTTGGAAAGACACTGTAGGTGATAGTACAGAGCACCTGGAGGAACTTCATGAGGGGGACACCTGGCCCACATAGCAAAGTCTCATGCTGCTGGAAGGAATATTTTACTTCTCATCAGTAACGTAAAAAAATTTGCCGAACAGCAGCAGTTTAGTTAAATGCATGTGTCAAAATGAAATGAGAGGCCTTTGATATAAAGGTTTGGGGCAATTCTCACTGCAGAGTTTTTCTGTAAAAACAGGTTTTATTGTGCTTTGGAACAGTTTATCACAATACTATCAGAAACAGCACACTATTTGATAGTCTCCATGTTTGCATGATAGATCTGAGGCAGGATTTAGATTCCACACTGTGTCCTGTTTCAATAGATCAGAAATAAATATTTTTTGAATAAGAGTCCATTAGCCATGATCTGCAGTGTGCTATTGGAATTCAATAACTTGCAGAACCTCAAAGTAGTCGGTTGTTTTTTTTTTGTGAGTATATATACTTGCTTACCTCAGACTAAAGTCTGGTTATCTTGTAAAACATTTGCCAACAATTATTCTTTTAATTTTTAACAAAATAAGAAGTTTTTTTGCAATTTTAATACTACTCTGATGGCAGAATTTGATCTAGCAAACTGATGAGTTCAAATACTAGTCATTATCCAAATGTGATTCTTCTTCCCATTCTAGTGTTAACTATTTCACTGAATTTCACTGAAATTCATCCTATTAAGCACGGATGAATCATGCTTTCAGTTATGACAACATAGTTGTAACTCAGTGCACTCTGTTTGAATTGAATTTATAATACAATTATATTTGGACATAAGTGATAAATAATCTACATTTTCAGTATCTTTTCTTTTTTTTTGGTGAACTGACTAAAATTTACCTCTTTTATGCCAAAGAATCTCATTAAACTAAGGTGGGAATTTTTTGTTGCTTTACCTTTTATGTCCATTTTATTCAGTGCATTGGGCAGTCATGCTTGTAATTGAATTATGAGCTTCATCCTGTCTCCAAATGAAGTCTGTGTTGCCGATTACTAAAGCAACCGAGGGGCTACTAGATAAAATGATTCACTTGAAATAGTTTGATGTGGATTCCGATTCAGATAAACAGCCAGTATTTCATATTTGAAGCTTATCTTGAATACTTAGGGTCTGGAAAACTAAGCTGTTGTCAGACTACTTTAAATACTTGTGCTTCTGAAAATACATCTTTAGGTCCCATTGAAAATCAAAAATAAAGAAAAAGACAAAAATTAACAGTAAATTCTTAAATTTTTTTTGTCATATCTTGACAGGGTTTGATGACACACAACTTAGCATTAATTGATTCCAAGTCATTCATTCATAAGTATTAAAAATCAGGTTATTTGTTGTGTTCTGAAAATTTTAGAAGATCATTTCCCTTGTGCAAAATGAAAGCATTTTTCCTTACCATTTGAACATTGGACTACACCATGGAAGAAGAAATTGTTCTAATAATTGTGGGTTTATATTCTGTTAAGATTTAGATAAGAGTAACCTGGAGTAAAACCTAATAAGCAGGTATGTAATTTATGAATCTAGGAAGATATGCAAATTAGGATCATAGCTATAGTTATGTCAGGTATAATTATAGTATGTCAAAACATAATAGTTTTTTGCCAGTTTGAAGAGTGCTCAGAATTACTATTTTAGATGCAGTTACAGTGTTTTCTAGACTTATATTATCCATATTTGTCAATTGATACACAAGTAGCTGGCTGTCTGATTCTGTTAAATTATACATATATTTGTGCATTTTGGAGAAAATGGAAATATAACTCTGTTAATTCTTAAGTAGACATGATTAACAGGTGCTACTCATACTGCTAATACATTAGGGGTATGCTGGAGTATGCATTTGTTCCATGAAGGCTGGGATGGAGTTACATACAGTATTTTACCTAAATCTTCTAACAGCCAATGGATAAGTTTCCTATAGCTTTTTCCGTTAAAGAATGTTACGTTAGTCTGTAAAATTATTTATTTAATATTCTTAAAATATATTAGTCAAATTTCTAAAACAGATATTGTAAGCTCTGTGCATTTCCCTAGTGGCTATTATAAAGTTATTATAACACCCTGAAAAGATACTGGCAAAGATAGATAGCAATGTTCATCATTGCAGTGATTGCAGTAGCAAAAGCAATATTTTCATTAAGAATTAGTGATTTTGCCGTTCAGAGGTTCTATATCTGTACATATATATTACTATATCTGTACGTGTCTGTATGTATATATTACTATATCTGTATGTATTACGTATTTCAGAATTATTTTGCTTCTTGGTTTAAAGCCCTGGATTCCAAAGAGCTGAACTTCTCCCTTGCTTTATGCTCTGTAATATTAAAGTGTTTATTTCTAGAAAGACAGATTTCCCAGACAACCTAAATTTGTGTAATATGTTATATAACAATAGCAATTAATTGCTCTGTTTGGCAAGCCAATGTATTCGCAGTACCAAACAATATAGAGAGCTCTTCCTACTGGAAAAAAAAAAAAAAGTAGTCATAATTCTACTCTTTGAATCTTGTTAGGTGGAATTTTGTCCTCTTTCCCTCAGAGAAGAGAGTAGAGGTCTTAGATTCTGAGCTCAGAAAGGCAAGTTGATTCTTTTTTTAATCTCTCATATTGTTGTATAACAAATTAGTATAATTGGATCTCTAGCAGGATGATTACTCTTACTCTCTTTTTAAAGTATCTGTTACCTGTTAAGAGTGAAAGAATAAAAACAGGATAAAGCCTATAGCTAAACAATTTTTCTACCATCTGTTTGATTTATGTCTACTTTAAACTACGTGTGTTTTAGAAAGAAACCTGTTTTTTATCTTGAAAAATATGAGATTCAACATCCCTCAGCAGCTAATTCTTAGCACTTAGAGGTTCCCTTGGGCAGCTGTCAACTACAACTTATTGCATAGGTACTTTTCACTAAACTCATTATAAAGTGATTAGCCTCAAGGAGGACGTTACAGCCTGCTCTCGTCATATGCAGTTTTGCAGCTGAATTCTGCATTGTCAAACTTTATCAAATGGTGTGTATAGAAAAAGTCATGAGATTAAACAAGATAGGCTGTAAATAGGTATGGTGTCATTTCTAAGCTATAGCTTAGAAGAGTTTGTACGTTTGTAAGAATGAGTGTTTCTAAGTCTTGGTACTTCGTTTTTCCATCAGATTTACTGGAGTGTATTATGGTATTATTGTTTACCTTGACATCAGCAAGTCTTTTGCCACTGTCTCCTCTAACATTCTCATGGGTAATCTTAGGAAACATGGGTTAGATGAGAGGACAGTGAGGTGGATTGAGAACTGGATGAGTGGCAGAGCTCAGTTGGAGGCCTGTACCTAGCTGTGTTCCCCAGGGGTCATTACTGGATCAAGTCTTGTTCAATATATTCATCAACAACCTGGATGAGTGGACGGAGTGTACCCTCAGCAAGTTTGCTGATGATACAAAACTGGGAGAAGTGGCTGATGGACTAGAAGGCTGGGTTGCCATTCAGCAACAGACAGGCCAGCAAGTTGGGTGGTAAGGAACCTGATGAAATTCAACAAGGGCAAGTGTAGAGTCCTAGACCCGAGGAGGCATAATCCCATATACTGGGACAGATTAGGATTTGGGCTGCTGGAAAGGAGCTCTGCAGAGGAGGAGGAACCTTGGAATCCTGGTGGACAAGTTGACCGTGAGGCAGCAAGGTGCCCTTG
>JAOXNG010000052.1:11506907-11543127 GCA_028566535.1 Scolopax minor | reverse complement strand
TTTTAAGACTTGTATGTTTGGGGTTTAATGTTTGGTTTGGTTTTGTTGTTTTTTTTTTTTTTTTTTTTTTTTTTTAATGGTAGGCTGTAGCCGGAGTCAAGATGGTATTCCTGAAAGGAAACAGGACCCTTGTTTTGGCGACAGCCAAAAATCACAGCAGTTGGGCGCCAACCAAGGTAAAGGAGTGGGAGACAGGACTCACCGGGGGTCGGCTGAGGTTTCGGGCTATATTTCAGCATATGGCTTTTGCTTTGTATTTTTTTTTTTTTTTTAAGATGTCTCACCAGGCTCAGAGAAGTGAAGCTTCCCACTGATAAGTGGGACGAGAAGGTGAGGTGTTTGTGGGCTGTGTTGGTGCCTAATAGTACAGTATGATATAGTAGGTTAAGTATATACCTTGCAGGTTTGCAGGGTCTCCGTGAACCGCCTTTGGAATCAACTCAGCTGATCAGAGGTGAGCTGGGACAGCAGGGAAGAAAAGCATGGGGCCACTGACTTCTTATATGTGACACCAATTTTATTTCTTGAATGTCAGGTGCCATAAGTGATGATGGTGACAGTGTCCGACTCTGGGAGGACCAGGTGAGCAGAATGCTGTCGCTCTTTTGAGGAGGGGGAGTTGTGGGAGAGGTTGGTGCTGACCTGTGTGATACCTCTAGCAAGTGCTACTATTTTTTTTTCCTTTTTTAAATTGCAGATAGTGAAGAGGAACCTGATGACTGTAGGAACATACCAGATAGTTGTGTTGCTTTTTTGTAAACAGAGTTAAGGCCCCTGGCTTTCTGCAAGCTAAGTTGGGAGATCCGGGGAGGGGCTGGGAGGCGGGGACATGGTTGGGAGTTGCAGGGAGGGGTTTTCAAGCCGTAGCGGGGCGAGGGGCTGTCCCAGAGCAGTCCCCTCCGGGTAGGTAGAGGCAGTGGGTTACTCTTCAGCCCGAAGCCATCGTGTACCAGGCAGGGCAGTTCTGGCCAGTGTCTGTTGTGTACTCCGTGTGGTGTGTGTCTTCTGTGTCTTAAGCATTTCTCAGGTCTTGATGTCCCTGTTGCCCTGTGCACTCAAGGGGCACAGTAGGCACCTCGGGCACCCTGCCCCCAGGATCCGGTCCGCCTGCCCTCGTGGTCGTAGTGCCCAATGGGCACTTCTTTTATTGCATAAGAGTCTTGAAGTCCACGTCAGATGTGTATCTGGGACATCTTGGGATGGTTCCATTTTTCTGTCATCTTTCCCGGCTGTGTGAGCAGCTCTGTTCTCTAGCCATCCGTTTTCAGGGACTGGGACTTCTTCCTTGCATCCTTACGTTCCCAGGTCTTGAAGCCAGGCTTCTTGCGCGTACGTCCTCTCCGTTTTGACAGGAGCTTCTTCTAACGGGCGGCTCCACTTGATTCCCTGCAGGCCTTCTGGCATCTCAGGTCTGGAGGTCATTCTTCTTGCAGAGAGTGGTGTCTGATGTTTGCGTGGCGTTGTCTATCGTGTGGCGTTGGGCTGCACAGGGGTGTGTTTGGCGTGGAGCTGCCCTGCCCGGGGGTGTAGAGTCAGGGGTAGGCGGAGCAGCAATGGTGGTCTGTGGTTAACAGGTTGTTTTGCCCAGGTCCATGTTCTCCAGCACGACAGTAATGTTCTTTCCTTTGACCTCCTACGGTTATTTCTCAGGCTTTTGAGGATGAATACAGTTCCCTGAAATAAAGATTGCTCTGAGTGACTAAAATGTGCCTTAATTACCGTATGGGTCCTCCCACATGGGCTCTAAACGATGAGCTGGTTTAATTTTCAAGGTACAATAATATGGCCTGTAGCTCTTGTTTGCAGGAACAATAAATAGCGTTATAATCGGTTTCCTTTAAGAGTTTGAATTTATGGGAGGAAAAATATCAGCAGAATCAGGGCAACCTACAAACGAAATAGTGACTTTGTAATCCCCATTCGGTTTTCATTCTTCCCTGCAACATTTCTGCATCTCTTATTAATGAAGGTTTTGCTGCTCCAATATGCCTTTTGTGGGGCAGAATGTATTTAATTCTATATGTTATTATTATTATTAATGCAACGAAGCCTAGTGTAACAGTCTCCCTTATCTCCAAGGTAAAATATGGTTCTGAGCTGAAATGTGCAGCTCTTTAAATCTGCCTTGCACTAGGGTTGCTATTGATTTGAGGAGGGTTTAGTTTGAGTGCATTGTGTTATTGCTAATTATGAATCAGCATGTGCTGCAACACCCCACAACCTCTCCCCCCTTCCCCAAATGGCTGCAAGTTCTTAAAATTGAAATTCAAATGAAAATAGTTGTCAGGTTTGGGTCGGAGTGGGTTTTTTGGGTTGGGTCAGGTTGTTTTTAACTAAAACACAGCTAGGAGCTGCAGAGAAACATCTCCTTTGAAAACTAAAATGTTTACACATGCGCGAGCAGACAAATTCATGCTTCATTTTTTGCCAATATTGGCTGAGTTTTACAAGTCCGGTGCTGCAATCCTACAAGATTCAGCTCAAACGCATCTGCTGTCTGGGGGAAGCAGCTTTTCTAGAAAGCTACTCGATACCCCGGCATGATTTCAAGACAGATTGTGGTTTTGCAGCAAGAACGCCCCTCACAAACGTACACTCATCAAGGTACGGATTCCTGTGTGCTTTTCTCCTTCATTAATGACCAAGTTTGCTCGAGCAAAATGTAGGTCATTTCGTTCCTTCCCACTTCTCTTGCTGTGAAGCTGCACGCACGCAGCCGTTCTCGGCGTTTGCATTTGGCTCCCAGTCCCTGATCTTCAGCTGCAGGAGTGTTAACCCTGCCCATCAAGAGCGAGGGAGAACAGTGCGGGCCCTACTTCAGGATTCATTTAAAAGCATCCATTTTTGACAAGGTAAATAGTCCTGCTTAATATTGACTAGAAAATACTGACAGTTAAGAAAAAAAAAATAGAGTGAGTGTCTGTGCAGACTGGGCTGGCACTTATGATGCCGTACAGGAGTGGGGTTTTTCATGTTTTGGAAACTGTCAGGAGCAAATTACGTAGAAGTGTTGTCTCCAGTGTGGTCACCCATATAGTGCTTGGTCTTCTAATACCGTTATTGAAGTCTTTACGTAACTGGTTAGATACATATTTTGTAGTCAAATTTGTCCTATAAGTTTTTTTGCCCCTTTCAATTCATGTGGGAACACAGACCTCAGCTATCATAGTTTTATGAGGGCATTACTGGGATTTTGCATTTAAATTAATTCTTTGTATTGTAAAATGCTCAGCTACAGAAAGCGTAATGTTATCACTCCAGTAGATAGATCTTACTCGGTGAATGGGTGAAACCCCGAGCTGGAGTTTCCATTCCCATCTGAGTCCATTTTGGAAGGCATAGGTTGGGATGAGGACATAGCTATTTTCACCCTCTGTTTTGCACAGGCTAACCAGAATTATAGTCCCTATGCTTCATTACATACAATCACTGTCCTTTCTCCAGATAAGCAAGATTATCATGATGCAGCAACTATGCAGGCACTTTCCAAAAAATCACTAGAGGTCAAGGTATCATGACATGATTAACAGACCAGGAATGCTGTGTATCTGTATTGTCTGTGTTTTTTTACCAGTCAGACCTTGGAGTTACTATCAGGCAACTTGGTGGAGGCAATTTTTTGTCAAGCTAAAACCAGGAGACAGCATAAGATCTCATGTACTTTCTCCTCTTCTGTCACCTCATCTCTACATTGATTTTCAGTATCTCAAGCATGAACTGCAGAATATTCACAGACCTCCGTCACTGGAAACTTGAACGCATTTTCTTTGTTTTCATCTGTTGAGCAGGAAGATGAGTGTGGTTCTAGTTCTTATGGAAAGCACTACTTTCACATTCCAGTAACGTGATTTAGAAGGTTAAGAACTTCAGTTTGGGTAGGTTCCTTGGTGTAATTACTGCCATAGGAGGTATAACACTAAGAACATATGCAGGAGAGAAGCCAGACACGGGCAGTGGTGTTGGGTGCTCTCAGTGAGCTTCTGGTAACGTCCAAAATGCCCCTCAGCAGCAGTTTCAGTCAGAGCATGTAAAGTTTTTGATTGTTTAGTTTACAAAGGGTGGGTTTTTTTCTCATTCAGAGTTGTTACTGGTGTATAAAGATTTTAGCTCGATTGGAATTTTGGAAGTTGGCAAGAAAATAAGTTAGATCTGAAAAAGCCAAATAGAAGATTCAATGGCAAAAATAGAAAAGTAATAAGCTTTTAGTATGTGGGGCCAATGGAGTTTCATTTCTTAGGTAATTAATAAGTCTTGTGTATTGTCAGGACTGAAAAGTTTTGACAAAGTACAAAAAAATTCACTTGGATACTTACTATTAATAAGATATATTGCAACATTAGTGGTTTAAATTTTGAAATACTTGACATATCAGAGCAAAGGTAAGTGAAGATATTATTATGGTGTAAGTACAAATGGCATTACACTAAATCAGTAGAATGTGGTACCAACACTTAATTGTAGGATCGAAAGTACTATATCTAGTTCATTAATATGCTAATTAGCTAGTTTAAAGATAAAAGGGGTATTAGAAGAATGCAGTAAAGAACTTGTACTTTTCTCTTTTGCTTTGCAAACACATCTCTCTGCAATAACTTAATGAGGAAATGTCAAAGGAACAAAACTAACAACAAATGAATTAGAAGCTTAACTAAGTAATTACATGGTATTGCTGAGACCTTTTGGGTAGGGACTTGCATAAGTATGTGTTTGGATTGTCATAACACCAAATAGTAGAGAAAATGGGATAACTAACTAATACAATTCATTTATTTGTTGGGAATTTATTTTTCAGAAGCAGCCTAAGAAAAAATTGAATTAAAGGGGTATTATTGAAAGCAATTTATTTATTGCTAGCAATAAGATTGAAAATATTTCTGAGGTAGAAGCACTTTGAAGGGATGACAGCACAGAAAGAGAAACGAGTAGCTCTTTTCCTGCAGTAATGAGAGCTGTGAAGCAGGCTTTCAGTCAGCCTTTAATATGTTAGTGGAAAAGGGATTGCTGTTCAAAAACTAAAACCTATGTTTGTTCAGGACTAAGCATCCTGAATCCAGAGACTGCTCCAAGGGCTACAGAGGCTGGTTTTGATCTAGGTTGGAAAATCAATAGAAAATCTTAATAGTGTGGCATTGAGAGAGGAAAGATCCTTAAGCATAATGACCATGTGCCTTAAACTGAGTCTGAAGACCTGTTATGGGTGAAAATAGGGCATAGAAGGTTTCAGAACAAATTAAGGAAGGTCTTTCAAGACAGAGGTGAAAGAGAGTATAGCAAATGAAGATTTTGTGGGCTAGAAAAATGCCTTCAGAGCTTTAACTGCTTTATTAGTGTTAAATTTCTTTCTAAACACCTTTCCTCAGCTGGAGAAAGCCAGTGTTTGGAGTTTTCATTTCTGTCAGGAAGCCATGCATATTTAGGCTTGTCAAAATTATGACACACTCCATGCTAGAGAATGCAATCTGAACTACTATATACAGTCTCAACTGACATCCATGCTTGATAAAAAGACTATCTCCTAATCACTTTAGTCTGTTACTAATGTCATTGTTATTAATACAAAAGCACTGTTATAGCTAATTTCAAAAGATACAAACACACAAAAGGAAGAATGCCACAAATCTTTTTTTGTTTTTATTTATTTAAAGAATTCAACAAAACAAGAATCTAGCTGCTGATATATGGAAGCTAGAAGTTTGCTTATAGAAACAACAAATATCACTCTGAGAATAAATAATATCAAGTATTCTCTTGTAGAATTTGTTATACAAGGAGATTACTTTTTTAATATTAAAGTAATGCACCTGGGACCTTTTCTTCAAAATTATTTTATCTCAATATTGATAACCTAAGCTGTATTTTGCATTAACGGTGAGCACCTAAATAATCTGCATGTCACACCTCTCCCCCAACAGGGAAACAAAGTCTCCTTGCTCTCAGCAATTTCATTGAAAAATTGACAAGTCTCTACAAGGTGGTATTTTTTGAAGAGAGTTTGAGTGATTGTGAATCCCACTTATATTCTGTCTTAAAGCTGGTGCAATTCTATCCTCTGAATAGGATAGAATATAGAAGCAGGATAAAACTGTGCTAAAGCCAACATTTAAACTTCTTTTAACTTCAAGTGGATTGGGACTTCACTTTCACAGCTAAGCACGCTCTAACATAGTACAGTTTAAACCAGTTTTCTATTTGATCTTTTAGTTTATTCATTCCAGTCAGAAAATGTTTAAGATGCTATATATTTTTTAGTCTTTATTATACACTCCTTATTGCACACAGGAGAGAAACTTGATCAGTGTTTGCACTTGGAAAATTTTAACTTCAGTCTTGAATTTCTCAGATGCCAAAGCATCTACGAAGAAGAAAAAATTAGTCTTAGACTTCATCAGTTCTGCTGTTCACTCAACAAGATGTTTCACATGCCAGTTACTATGGTCTCATGCTTGGGTCAATCTCATTACTTTTTTCCTAAAGAAATTTTTGAAGGTAACTTTGGATAAGATGAGGACTTGTGTAAATTGTGTTTATATGTATATTATGCCATGAATTACAGCTGCCTTTGTTCCTTTTTAGATGGCTTATTTTTGCACTCAGAAAGGAAATAAAGGGAATTCACAAAAGTGGAAGAGACTGAAGGTTAAGAAAGAATAGCTTTAATGAAATACACCCACTTACAAGGCAGCATTACATAGACCATAAAATAGTCTAGGGTACAAGTTTCATTAGCTTTGAATAAACTCGTATCTTTGCTACAGAACTGAGTTACTATGGCCCAGATGTGGCTTTAGATAGAAAAAAAATAAAGGAGGAGAGAGATAAAACCCCATGTAGAATATGATTCTTCAGTAAAGAAGAAATCTTCTCCCCCATGCTCTTTTCTAAGTTGTAGTTTTCTGTATCATTCAATGTTATCAATATGAAGTGGGTACAGTTTTAGGATCTGGCTTACTATTATTATGAAAAACAATGAAAAGCTAGTTAAACTTTGTGGCATTTTTATGCCACCCACAGGGTGTCTCTGGTTTGGGGTTTGTATCTAAATCACCAGATTCTAAAATATGTCTTCTGTATGATTTCAGCTATACCTGTGAATGACTGACATGCCTGAAGTGAAAGATCTCTTGTCCCCAGTGGTGGCTAAAGTCAGAGCTGTCTTTTTCAAATTATTTTATTTCATGAGCTTTTAATCATACCCCAAGGACATGTCAAGCTTTCATATACTCTTTCTTTCAAGTGTATTCTTACACAAACACATGCTGTGGAGGAGATGCTGTCATTTCATCTCCCATTCCAAGCACATTTTCAGCATGGCAGGGTAAACTTATAAGAAATTTAATATCATAGTACATTGCAGTTTGTTGAGGTGTTGCCCTCTTTCAAATGCTGAAATATTTGGTGGTTGAAAAACAACAGCTAAAGAAGTAAAGAGCATGCTGGCAGTAAGTCAAGTAATGCAGTTATTCTTTAAATAAATACTAAGCTTCTTAGTCAGATGAAGTTCATTCCCCTCTCCTAAAGTTATCTTGATGACATTTCTGTGAACATGCATTAATTTGAAGACCATTGTGAGATTTGTTTTACTGTATTCTTCACCACTGTATTGAATTTTCTATGCCTGGAGCATCAATTAGTATATTTATAGTCAATCTATTTTTTTTTTTTTTTTTTTCAATTATTGTTCTCATGGATCCCAACCAGAATGTTCTTGTGTCTTGCATACAGCATGAAATCTGAATGCCCCACAGGTTCACATATTTTCAAAGGGGGCCTAACAGCTACTCTGTCCTGCTTTTACTGCTCAGGATTAGACATAGTCCATTTTTGTCTCTGACAGACATTGGTACAAAACTATAATGATGGCTATTGTAGTTGTGATTTTTGCATTTGTTATTTTTATAGCTCCATAGGCAAATAAATACATTTTAGAAATTAGGCAGGAACTTCGTATCTGGATCTCATTTAGAATGCCAGGCTCTAAAATTGCCTCCTGTGAAACTTTAGTAATGTCTTTGAATGGCTGTGTATGGAATTGACTGACTTAAATGTCTCTTTGTGCTAAAAAGAGCAGTACTGCCTAGAGAGCTTGCCACTTAACATGACATCTTGAAATGTACACAGTGAAGCACAGTAGTTGTATTTAAAATTATTTATTGATGGAGAAGTAAGTGAAGGAGTGATATTTGGATCAAGAACTGTTTTCAGGAAGAAACAGCCTGTTTTCCCCTCAAGCTCATTTCTGAATTTCAGGAGAAAAAACAGTCTTATAAATCTCTAAAAATTTCTAAGTCTGAATTGCCAGTGTCAAGCATCAGTAGCTTCCTGTATGTGGTACACTGGAAATCCACAAGTATGTCATTATCTGTATGTTAGGACTTTTGTTTTGAAGCTGACAGTGTAGGCTGCCTCTGCTTTGGTTCCTGCTGTCTATATAAGTTAATTCCCAGTACTCATGACAGCCTTCATTTAGTACCTATATAATCTGCCTTTGCACCTAATAAAGAGAGAACATCTAACAGAGAACATCTGTCTCTTCTCAGTTAGCTAGGAGACTGAGGGACAGTGGACATACCTGGGTTATGGAAAAGATCCTGATAAAACAGAAACTAGAAATACTGGGACGCATGATGCAGACACTTACACGAAAGGCTATACTCAGGTTTGCTTGAATGCAAAGGTCATTGAGCACACTTTATCAGCCATGCTTGGTCTGCATTGGCTCTTGCACAGCCTCTTGTCTGTCTGTGCTGTGGTCTCCTGACTTCTGATTTCTGTGAGGACATAATGGGGGAGATGGGTATGATGTGGAGAGATCTAATTTTGTCCTTGCAGGTTTTGTTGTCACAGCCTCTATTCCATGCACAGAAACTGCCTCTGCTTTCCATCCCAAGCAACTTTTAAGCATACTCATTGTTGTGCCTTTAGCTAAACAATTCTTTAAAGGAAGCTATAGACTAGATAATGTGACTATGGACCAAAGCTTTGCTATTGCTTGCAGTTAAATGGGTTAGGTCATGAGTAAAATTCAAAAACAAAAAGTGGGTTTTGTGGTCTTTAAGGAAAGATTTTAAGGTTTCTCCAACACTGGCCAGGCTACAGACTTGAACTTTTCTACTTCTATCTTATCCTCATTTTGACCAAAAATTCCTTTTTCATACTGAGAAATGCTTAGAATCATAGAATGGTTTTGGTTGGAAGGAACCTTAAAGATCATCTAGTTCCAACCCCCCTGCCATGGACAGGGATGAAATATGTTTATAATGGAATAAATCTTCTGATGGAATGTTCAGCAAATCCATCCTCCAGAAAAAAAAAAAAAAGTTTAATAAAAGATACTGGCTTCTATTCTAGTCATAAACATCAGTTTAGTCTTTAAAACTCCCATAGCAGCCCTCAATTAACAAACAATAAAAAATAAACTCACTACCCATCCAGACTATCATTATGAAAGGAGCTTTTGTAAATATGTGGTCTTACAGCAGTTCCAAATGCCACCTTCTACATGGATCTTAGATATATTTGGTGCATTAAACAACAGCAATATATGTAATTGAACACACTTGTTGATAACTAGTTGCTGACTACAAAATAACTATTGAATTCCAGTGGCATAGTGTGACTGAGGTCATGGTACATAAATTTGATTGTAATCCCAAATTAAATTTACATATACTTGCACAATAACATTAAAGTAAGAAAATGAAACACAGCCTCCTCCCCACTATAGCTTTGAGAACCTAGAAAATTGGTTGGTCAGATTAGTTACTTAAAATGGAACAGCAGTAACTCCTATATTAATGCCACTTATCTATAAGAATCCATAAGGCGCCATTGTGCCTATGGTCTTTTAAAATACAAAGAGAAGTTTTCAGAAAAATCACATTCTGTGATGTATGTGGGATTTTTTGTGCTGTATATTTGAATAAAAATTATTAATTCATTAATGTCTTATTTTCAGAAATAAGCAAGTTACTCATATGCTGAGTTGTTTTATATTGGTTATTTGGTTGCTGTTTGCCCAATACTACAACATATAACCTCGGTCTCTAAAAAATTGCTTTTATGGTTTTCTTTAGTGGAGGTACTTATGTTTAGAGCCTTTGCCAATCTCAAGAGAAATCAAATTTCTTTCAGTATCTTTTGTCTTGAAGCTTGAATGGTTTAGCATTTTGCCTTAGTTGCATTTGAGTCATATTGCTATATAAGGGTTGTACTCTGTGAAGCATTCATGGTGCAAAGAGCATATTGTAGCAGTGTAAGAAAACACTACTATGAATCTTATACAACGAACAGAAGATTTTTAGATTTTACATAAGAAAGAGCTTTTTGGACTTAAGACTTAATCAAATGAATTCTGACTACTAGTAATCAGTGGACTGCTATCAGATGACAACTATTCACATCAACACTTCTTAGCAGCTCTGCATACCTCACTGAAACCTCGTGGTAATAATTTTATTTTTAACACAAGTTAACTAACAGATTGTATGCCTGTTGAAATAAAATATCAAGAAATTTGGTAAAAGCTGTCTAAACAGGATATGTGAACTCACACTGTCTGCTAGTAAAATTAAATTATTAATGGTTTAATTTCTTGTTTTTTCCACAGGATTTGAGGTTCCAATTAAAACCGTGTTTGGGCCATTGCTTTGCCTGCCAGTACTTAATCTTTTCCGAAAGCCTCATCACTTATCTAAAACAAAAGAAGAACGAGGTAAGGAGAGAAAGTAATGAAATGCAGCATAGCACATCTGTCAAAGGAACAAAAACTAGCTTTAAAGAATATATCCAGGATCAATGACATTAAAAAATTATTTCTTGAGCATTAAATGTGTTCATATTAGGCATCTTAATTCTTCGGGATCTGTAGCTACCATTATGTTCTTGCATACACTGAGGGTTTGGTTGTCTGTGTTTAAGAGATTTACTGTTGATGTAGCCACAGGATACAAATGACTGATAGGAGTAGGAGCTCTGGAATTGCTAAATGCACATCTCTGTACTATGGGGTCCTTTGAAAGATTGTTTGACATCTTGATGCTGAACTTATGAATGCAATTAACATTTTTGAAGTTATTTAAAATGCAATTTTGGGTCAAGATTTATGTTCCCCAAATATGCACGATGCAATATTGTCTACTGTATTAAAAGACTTACCCATTTCAGCACTTAGAGCTATGCTATCCTTTGTTGTTGACAGTAGATCTTTCTAAAATACCTGCAACTGACTTTTGATATGTCACTTAGGATTGCAATAATATACAACAAGGCAGGCATAACTAGAGGTGACAGACGAGAAGTACAGTGATTTAGTATTGATGGGATAAGAATGTAAGGGAGACATGGTTTGAAAAATATGACCCTTTTTTCAAGTCTGAAAAGTATAGCCTGCAGTGGCCTCCTCTGTAGTCACTGCTGACATTCACCAAGAGAGAATATTGGGATCTCAGATCTTACTTTTCCTGTTTACTTATTCTTTCTGCATTCTCAGATTTGTGGTCAGGTTCAAACTAATACTAGCTGGTGACTCCTGAATATCCTTTCCCTTCAGCCCCTGTATATGAAAACCAGCAGGCTAGAAAGCTTGTTGGTTTCTCACCTATCTCAATATCATGTATTTGGTTTGGGACTGTTAAGCACGTATCTTATCTAGACTCTCTCTCAAGAATATTATTTATAATTTTTCTTTAGTAGCTATATGTAAGGGTAGTATCTTTAAGTAGCTGGGAAAATATGTTGTCTATGGCATCATCAGACTTTGGATAGCCATAGGCCATGCAGAAAATAGCTGATGGTAATTGTCAGCACTAAGTAAAACTGGGTATAGTAGGTGTGTTTTTAAAGCACATGTATTGCTGAGGGAGAGTTGTTCTTCCAGATTCAGAGTTGATAATATACACAACAGATTGTTACAAGCATTCCTAAAATATTTTCTATAATTGTTATCAGAAAATACTCTTAAATATACAGATTGTGGTATATGTTATATAAATCCTTGAGATTTGTCAAATAACTTCATGTTTTCTGAATCTGTGTTACTGTAACTGTGTCTTACAGCACAGTTGTCCTCTATATTGCCTGTCTAGGGCATAATTTCTGCTAAAAGCTGGGGACATTTGCAGGAAACCATTTTGATTGACATTTGATCTTACAGAATTTGAATGAATAATCCATTTGTTGAGAAACCACAGTACAGATCTTATTGTATTGGTCTATGAGACTGGAAAACATTTGTATAATTTAATAGCAATTGCTTCCTAGCATTGCTTATGGAAACAAGATGAAGTGTTTATGTAGAATTAGCTACCAACAGGGTCCATCTTCAAAGAAATGTAATTAAACTTTAAATTAACTACCCATAAGGGGATTTGAAAAAAGCAAACTTGATTTGTCTGTCGATCTTCAACTTTTTCAGTGCTTTATAATTGCATTTCAAAGCTATTCTTTCAATAGATAGCTATCTCAAATTTAATGCCTTAAAGATTCTCTGATATTACTTGTTTAAAAAATTAACTTTTCCACCTCCAAAACCTCCCTGCTTCTTCAAAAACCTGTTATTGAGGTACGTTAGAAACTTAAAACAGATAATACTAGAAATTATTAGCTTCTTATAAGGATAATTTCCTCATCATGATGATTGTGAATGACATTAAAAAAATAAAAATCTTACACTGAATTGCTGCCTAAAATTAGTAATGTGCTAACTATATATGCAGCTCATTTGGGACCCCTGTTGATGCTGAAAAGGGTCAAAGTTTTGTTGTGGTTTCTAATGAAAATGAGGTTTATATGATTCAGTAATGTATTTGTGTGAGTGGGATGTCTGTGTGTCTGTATCCTCCAATAATTTTTAACCTGTTGACTGACATCATCAGGTTTTTTTTTAACCCAATGACTGACATTAACGGGAAGAGTTTTGAAAGAAAATTATGTTTCCAGCATTCTAGTGAAAATACATGGCTTTGCAGAAAAAAGGGATTTTTTTAAATGGCCTAAGAGAAAGCCACTTCATAAGCTTCTCTAAAGGATTCTACAACAGAAAGAGACCTAATTAATGTGCAACTTTGGAGAGGTGTTTCAGTCACAACCTGCACCTTTTAAATATCGGAGGATCCACAAAGAAAATTTGTTAATGCAGGGAATTGTCCCTGGGTTCTGCTGAAGAAATCAGACTGCCTTCCTCTTTGTGTGCTCTGAATGTCTCCCTCTTTCCCTCTTCCTCATGATACATATATCCTATTTCTTTGTAAGATGCTGATATTTGATTTTAAAACAAGGACCTCACTCTTGCAGCAGTAGAAACATTTACTTTCAGGTTATAGCTTTTGTGTTTAAAACCAAAACCCATTATCGTATGTGTGGTTGGCAGGCCTTGTGCTTTATGGCTTATTATATTTGCAGTTTCAACTGTAAACACAGAAAAACATCCGTTTTACTTATGGGACAGCTTATTGCTCCTATTGAACAGAAACCAACCTTAGTCTATGGATGAAAGAATTTGATTTATCTGCATTATTAAGTATACTAGGTACGTGATTACACATCACTCTCATAAACTACGTCTTACATTGCTATTTTATAAATTCTTGCTAGCTTGTACAATCAGGGAAGCATTCTGCAGTGAAGTCCTTAAGCAGGTGCAATATATGTCAACACATGGTTCCTAGCCATTGCCAAGTCTTGATAATATTACAGGCCTTCAAGATGAAATGCGGTTTCCTGGATAATTTGTATAATGTGTCTTTAAGGTATTCATATTTTCAAGATGCATTTGGATTTGCAAGCTATAAAAGATAAAGCATGCTTTGCAGTTTCTATTTTAGATATAGTACCATTTAAAATGCTTGAGGCTTCTCCTCCATACAGCGCATGGTTTCCTCTGAGGATCTTAAACATTCATTTCTACTAGTTCTCGTATCAGAGATTCTCCATTAATATTGCCAGAGTGAAATAGGAGACTGACTGCTGGGAATCTCCAGGCAATCAATGAAAAATACTTTGCAACAATACTGTCCTTTTCACTTTCGTTAAAGGTTGTGAAAGCAATTTACAAACATTAATAACACATTACAGTAAGCTCCTGAAGCTAGATATCTGTGAGCATTCATTCAATGCTAGAAACTTTTAAACTGAGATAAGCATGGGTAACAGTTTTGCTATGACAGTGGAAACTAGCCATTCCTTTTCTGGGCTCCATTTTTTGTGGACCCTCTTGGTCATCCATAATGTATTGTTTCAAAAAATGCTCACAGGTTGCAGCTTCCTAGCTCTGGAGTTGACTTTTTGAAGCTAATTATTGGTTCCTTAATCAGGGCTCTAGACTGTCTTGAGCTTTTTACTAACTTGATCTAATTTTTGAAAGAATGTGAGGAATCAAAAGGAAGCAAAGACATTAACTGGAGAGGAAACATAAGTTCATTGAATCTCCTGAGAATATTCACCTTGTCTAGGTGTATAAAATTTCTTAGTTACAATGATTGCGTTCAATATTCAATCCATTTTATGCTGTTGAAAGGCTAGACTCAAAAACTGTGAATTATGGATAAAGAGGAATAGCCAGTTATTCAAATGTCAAATAACAAAGTCCTACCTGTGTTTGACAAAATTTTTCTTTTCCTTTTTTATTTTATTTTTCTTTTTTCCTCTCTCCCCTGTGTGTTTCCTTAAAGTGTTTGTTTAATTTTTAAAGTGTGTTTGTAAAACTTTTATTCTATATTTCCTATTTGTAGCTAAAATGGCTTGATACTTTTTAAAAAGTGCCTGACAACTTATTCTGCTTGTGTCTTATTAACTCATCTCACTGGAACTTCATTCCAACTTTCACAGGCTAAAAATGCATTAGCAATATATTTCATAGTGATTCCAAAATACATTTACAGAGCCAGTGTAAGTTGCAGAAATAGCAAAGTAGATAACAGTTCACTTCATTCCCTGTGCTTTTAGTGCTGCAAAAAGCTCCTTTTGATGTCTATGGAAATCCATGATGCAAAGGTGACATTTTACATTACGTGTCCAGTGCACACGTACCCCTACCATTTGAATCTTGATCTCGTATACTCTCCTTGTTTCTACTTATAATATCAAAACACCATTGTTAAAGATAGAATTAAAACTTTTCTTAGAGATAACTTGAACTATCAAGCAGTGAAGTGTCATTACTCCTTTAATTATGTGCATAAAATCAAAAAAAGCAATGCAATTTCTCAGTAATTCACCATGGAGACAGTTTATTGCAATATTCCCTAGTTCTGTCCTTTAAGATAAATGTATTCTTATGCAATTCAAATTATTTTACAATCTTTAAAGTCTCATTTTACAAATCACTGATGTACTAACTTAGTTTAATCATTTATCTGAGTTTAGTCTGTCAAAAGCACATATGCAGTAGAGACATCTCTTGCTTCTTCCAACATATTCTATAAACCAGTGAGTCAGTAATAGGAAAGATAAAATGAATAATTCAAAACATCAATGCTGACCAAAGACCAGAGATACTTACAGTATTAATATATTTTTGGGTTTTTGCCTGTAGGCCATAATTTTACAGATAAAACAAATTTTGGAGTAAATAAAGCTGATCACTATGTATTATATCTATAAATATAGTGTGCTTTTACTAGCATTAGAAAGATTGTGTGAGCATCAAAAAGCAACAAATGATTAAATATATATCCTCTGCCTGGCACATTTTGCTTATACTTCCATGAAAGTGATCATATCCTGTTCTTTTTATCTTTTGATTGTGAACACTTTCCAGCACAAGGGAGACCTGTGGCACCAAACAGCAGTTTCCCAAGCACTGCCAGGGTTGAATGCTTTGGCGCCTTGCTTAGAAGGCTGTCAGTGAAAAGCAAGGCTAGGAATATCAAGACAGTAGAAGAACTCAAATCATTTTAGGCACAAAGGCTCAAAGGTGCCTCTTACCCTGGTGAAATCCTACCACAGGCTTGCAGCAAGATGGCAGTTGCAAGAACTTTTGCTCAGACTGCCAAGCCTGTTTGTGCACATGCCTGAGCCTCCCTGCATTCTGGAGTTGGGGCAATGAGGCAGAGGAGCACATTCATCTCTTCCTCAATAGCATATGGTCACTGAAAGACTGCTGTCTAGGTTTGACTTCACTCAAGAGTTAACTACACGTAAGAGCACCTTTTAGTGATAATTTGATTTTAACAGCTAAGAAAAAAAAATAACATCTCTCTTTGGCTGCAGAAGTCTCTACTGCATCTCTTCTTCCCTCTAGTCCCAGAAAAATTATTTGGAGATTGTTTTGGATACTAGTTGTTGCGTATCTTTCAGATGGCTTAGTATACTAAAATTCTACCTCCAGAGATTTAGATAACACTCTGTGTAAGTAGACTTATCTCATCCTAATCCCTGGTAGGCATTCCTCCAAATCTTAAAACTATAATTTCAGTCATGTCAAAATAATATTATTTTTTTTAACCCAATTACCTCAGCATTTGAAATAAAAGGAAAGGTGCTGCAAGTCAGGACTTACACAGGTGGGAAAGTATGAACAGTGGTAACATAACACGCTTTGTTTACACCATCTTTTGTGGTACGTAAATTCAGCTAAAAAATTAAAAAGTATCAAGTATGGAAAAAACTTCATGAAAATAAAACAGCATTTCTAAGCTCTTAATTTAATTACTGCAGATTTATTTTGATTTGTAGCTGAAACATACCAAGGAGAAGAGAGAAATTGCATTTGCTGGAACAAAAATAGATCATTTAAATATACAGTATTTTCGATTAAGCTCTCTGTAGATTTACAACCTAGAGATCTTGACCTTGGATTTCCTGTTCCTTTATTTAAGGAGATTTTACATTTTATTTTCAACATAAACCCCATATAATGATGGTAATACTGGATATGCCAAAACTATTTTAGCAGGGTGGCTTATTCCTTATAGTGTCAAGAAGTTTAGGGCCAGCAACTTGGGAAAATCTACGTTTGTCAGGAGATTACTCTCCCTGACTTCTTCAGAAACCCCTTTGGTCACCTAGCTCTTTATACATCGGTAGGATGTATAAAATTTGCAGTTTCTGCAAAACATTTGTCCACAGCATCTCTGCATATTTGCATGCTGGCTCTATTAGTAGCACCAGAGAATTTCAAACCTGTCTCAGTGCCTTTTAGCAGAGTTCAGGCAGCAGCACCCCTCCATCAGCATGCTGGACACTTAGCCATACCTTTGCTCAGTGCTGTGCCATCCCCAAATCAACCTTAGGCAGGGCATGTCTGCAGTCTTTGCTTACTTGAGCGCTTTGAGATTCTCTTCCAGAAATATGATGACAGAACTGCTGGGAGCCATGGACTCTTAGAGAACAGAAGTGAACTTCTAGAAGAAAGGCTACTTGCTAGTAAAAGTTTTTTGAGTGCTTGACATGCAACTTTGCATTTTGTCTGCCTTTCCACTCTCAGTCTCTTTAAAATACTATTTCACTTTCACTATTCAGGAGTGAGAGACAGGAATAATAGTGTTGGTGTAGAAGGGCACATGTGTATGTTCTTTTAGAAAGTGTGGTGCAAAGAACAACATCATAGAGAAGAGCAGATTTTGGATAAGTAACTATGCTTTTGTGGTATCTGCAGTGCATTGGGTATATAGCAAGCTTGACAACAGTGCCTTGAAGTAGGAGTGTTCATATTCCTATACAAACAGCTATAGCCAGTAATACTGCATGGATATTTTAAAAGCCATTTGGAAATGGAAATACAGTCAGAGATCAGGGGAAAAGATTGAATTATAATTCAATGATCCCGTATTTATAAATTATCTAGTATCTATAACACTTTAAAATAAAATTTATTTGCTTTAATAATTCATAGAAAATTCACAGCAGGTAATTTATTAATAATACTAGTGTCATCAATATAGATTTTTCCCAATTCTGATTTCTATTCTATTGAGCCTACTGGTCTGTTTTATTGCAGCAAAAAGAAGCTCTGTTTTAAACAGCAGTGAAAGGAAGCCTATTACCTTGTTTTCAAAATAAAATATAGAGATATCTGTGGAATATAAAGCTTCAGTTTGATGTCCAGAATAACTGCAAACATAGAATTAAGCATATGCTCCTATTTAGATAGATGCTAAAGGTCACTATGCAGAAAAATACTTAAAGTATGCATGCACTTAGATTTGAGTCACAGTACTAAAATCAATGGAATGACTTTTATACTTATTGGTATAATTATTCTATTAAGACACTTAAGTGTTCTGCTGATTCAGAGCCAGAATATTCAGGCACTTGGCAAAGCCCACACCAGAAACTATCATTTGCAGTCTGTTTACTAAATTTTTTAATCTTCTGTCATTACCTTCAGCTGTTTTCTATATTGTTAATCTATAAATGAGCATTGTCCCTACAAGAAGTGTGTAGGTATTGTTTTGCAAATGGTGCTTTTATAACAGTAACAGCTAGTAGGGTAGGCCCAAATTTTTATTTTATTCAGATTCTTTTCTTCTCACCAAATAGGTTTCTCAAGCTGCAATATTTTGACACTACTTCTGAAACAATTTTTGTAGAGCAACAACTCTTGATGTTTTCAGGAAAAAAAAGCCAATATCTGGTTAGTGTTGTTGCTAAAGAGGATGGGATTGTCGTTCTTAAGAAAGCAGGTCTGTTCATTCCCCTGGGAAGATTAGAAAGAAATATGCACCAAATAAGTCATTGTAGCTATAATGATTTCATTTAAGCGCTCTAACAAGTAAAAAATTGATAAAAAATAGAAGCAAGGGAATGGGTTGATTAACTTCATATCCAGAACGGCACACTGTAGCAGCAGAGGTGATTTTTCATTATACTTTGCTGCTGGTGATGCCAGACTTACTGGTGGCTCTCACTGTTTCTGCTCTGTGTGTGTGTGTGTGTGTGTGTGTGTGTGTACAGTCCATCTGCTGCTCCGTAACTTTTTATGAGAAAGTATTTGGGAAAGAACTGTTGGGAATAAATTTTGACGTGAGGAATACAGTGCACTGAATGCACAAAACAGTGTCCAAACACAAATGAGAGATGGGCCAAGATTTAAATCTCAGTACTATTTACTTTGGTTTACGTTGCTACCATAGTGGATAAGTGCAGTGGAAATGGCACAAGAATGTGGAGGTAAGACTTGTGCTCTGATGTTTAGTTCTGCCAGTTTCAAACTGTTGGCAATGGACTTCCTGTTGTATCTCTAAAGCCACTCTTCAGGCACTCTATTAAAGGACCAAACCAATGGAAATCGTGGATACCACTGGTGGGTGGTGGCTGCAGTTCCTGGCTCTCCTTGGAGTTCAGTGAGAGAGCAGACATATTTATCCATTGCTTTCACAGAAGAATGAACAATCTGGCTATAGAGTATCCATCAGGCATGATTTTGGAATCATATCTGGTGACTTCCAAAATCACAGAATCACCTAGGTTGGAAGGGACGTTTCAAGATCATCTAGTCCAACCAGATTTTTAATTTTTTTTTTATTAAATGTATTTTTAAAAGCTGATCTCTGTACTTCATAAAGCAATATTTTTTCCAAAATTATTATTTCTGATTCAGATCTTGCCTCAAAAATAGTTTTCAAGTAAGAAGCAGAGAAAAAGAAAGAAAAAGAAACCTAGGGTTTTTCCTTTTGAACCTTTTTTTTTTTTGACTGAAAATCTTTCTCAAGTTCTGCATGCTAGTTGATTTATAGTTGGACCCCTAACCTCTTTTGCTGATGGCTGTATCAAGTTTTACCTGTTGTGTGGGATTTCCTGTTTGGGCTATTCTCAAACTTAATGTGGTACTGCTGAGATATGTCAATGTTTTATGATTGTTCATTGAACTGATAGATTTTCTTTTTTTAGAAATATCAAGGTGTTTGTCAAAATATAAGTGGAAAGGTTTTTATGGGATCCTAGTAAAGAATTCATTTAGACACTGATTTGTTTTCTTCAGTACTGAACATTGCCTGCATGCAAATGTCTGGCATTAGACTAAAACATGTGTTGTTGCCTTCTTTAATGATGAAAAGTTTTTCCTGCCGTATGTATTAACTGGATCAGCATAATTCAAAGGCAAGTGCGTGTGTGTATTTCAATGTTTAGGAGTATGCAAACATGCAGTATTTAATTTATAGGAATGGTATGCTTACTTAACATAAAAAACAGTGCTTTGTGGTAAATCATTCTGCATTCCTCCTTAGTTTCACATTAATTAAGAACAAACCATGAAAACAGCAGTATAGTCAGCATGGAAGAGATTTTCAGGAATATATAACCCTGTAATACCTATTCTGATACATCTGCACACTGTGAATTGGAGGAAACAAGGGAGAAATTTATTTTAAAATCTTTCTAGTAAAACTGTTACTGATCTTCAGGCATTTGTCTCTATTCTTTCCCTTACCAATTCTAAGCCAACGGACAAGGACATACAGTATTACTACTTTCTTTGTGATTCATTCCTCATAAAACAGTCTGTTCTTTTAGTGGCACTTGTTATTAATCAAGGTTTTTTCCTTCCATTAGAGTCGTTGTTGGCTCAATCACTTCAGTATATATAATCACTGACTTTTTCCATTACACTAGTGAGTAGGTGCTCTTACATGTCTGTCAAAGGGATGCTGGCACATTTAGTGTGATGCTTTGCAATTTCAGTGAGAACACTAATAGCTGAAGTGTGATTGCTTTTTTTTTCTCTCTCAAAAAAAAATAAAAATCTTGCATGTTCTTCTGAGAGAGAAAAGATAGAAAAAGGATGGAAAGTTCCAAACTCAATTTACTTTTGTATCATTACAACATTCAAAACTACAAAGGAATACTCTTGCAGAATCAATCATTTCATAATGTATCTGCAGAGACGCTTCACTTGTGTATCCTAAAGAGAATGCTGAAAAGGCTAAAGTATCAATTTTGTACTATAGTATGTGCAGAGTACAGCACAAAAATTCTCACTCTTATAAATGAAATGGAGGAGAGAGAGGGAGGGTGAGTGTAGATAAAATCTTTATTGACAGGGTATTTTTTTCCTGTGCAAACCCAGTACAGTTTCTTCCTGGAACAAACAGAGACAGATAGGAGATGTAATATATCATCATTTAGGTATTGATGACATATTTTAATGCAGGAAGGTAAATGTTTAGATAATAGGAAAAAAAAATATATTAGAAATACTCCAAAAATAAATCGGTCTTTTCATGCAAGTGGTGTTTATTCTCCAACACTTGGAGGCCATTCTGGCATGCTACTTTAAAACCAAGACAAAAGAAATAAAGAAAAAAAGACAATGAAAAGAAAGTAAATATGTGGCCACACAGCTCTGTTTTCAAAATTGGGCTTGTCATCATGTTTTCTCTAAGATTTTCAATTATCTTTTTCTTGATTTCCACTGATGGCTATGCTTTTCCTTTTCAGATTTCACATGTTACTTGCTTTTTTTTTTCTATCCATTTTTCTTCAGCCTTATGGTTTTCTTTCTATAATACAATTAAATTCTGTCTTTTATTTATTCTTCTCCTGTTCTTCACTTTCCTTGGTAATTGTTTTATAAAGATCTGATGAGAAATCTTCAATTCCCACAACTACAAACATTATTTTTTTCTCTTGAAGTGATTCTGCACCAAATTACTACATCCAATCCCAGCAGTCAGAGCATCTTCCAAAGTCCTGATATAATTAGTCTTTATCTCTTAGCTCATTTAATCTACCCTGCTTACCCTTTGCATATTTTCCCCAATTAGATTTTCACCTTTTAGCTTTGCTTCTTTTCACATACTATGCCATACTTATATATTGGCTGTCTTTTTACCATTTTCTGCTCCTACTCTTTGGACCATTGTTCAGAGACATCTCTAATCCTCCTTACACATTCATGTACTCCATTATTGAATCTCTATCCTAACTTGTTGGATAATAAGCAATTTGTGAAAGAGATCAACTGTATGTTTTTCAACCTTATGTCCATTTACTGTAGTACTGAAAGTATGTGATGTGGACCTTGTTTGTCACTGTATTTGGTATCCTATGTCCTGAAACTAGAACTTAAAAATAATTCAAAATTATTATTATTACAAACAAAATAGCATAAATAACATTATTTTATCATTCTGAAATCATTCAGATGCTTTATTTATCCTGGATATGCACATCTGTCTTGAAAACATAAGAAATATGTTCTAATATCTTCTAATATGTATCTCCTAATACAGGGATTTAGAGTGTGATCCAACCCTCAAACCCAGTGTAATTAAGAATGAGCATTAGAAACACTGCATCTAGCAGCATTTTGGCAAGTATCACATTAACAATGACATCTTTGGTTAGTTTTCTATGGGTATGACAGCTAATTCCCAAATGAACACCAAGTTCCCAGGCAGGAAGCTGCTTGCTGAGGATGGCAGACACTGCATCCCCCTGCATCGCTGCGCTGCTCTTACCTCGTTGCTTGTATGTTGTGATTGAGGTGTGAAGAGAGCAGCTGGGGCTGTCAGATGCAGAACAACACATTGTTGGGGCTTCTCTTCCCCCCAGCAAACAACATTGAACAGTCGTTGCTTCATCCACACACAATTTTAAACTATTGCTTAGAAGGTAACAGCTAGTGCTAGCTGTAATATTTTGAATGTGATGATTTAGTGCTATGATAATTCTTGATACTGTTGTGATATCATTTCTCAGTATTCTGAGGCTGCTCTGTTAGGGCATACTGGCTCATTGGATTCCATATCTACTTTTTAATATTCATTTTAGAAAAGAAAGAAAATCAAATTAAGTATTTGAGTATATATTTTGCTCTGATTCAGCATGGATCATTATGCTGTGTAACTAACATTTAGGAAATGGCTATTTTGTAGAACCTGATGGGGTTTTGCCTTGGAAGGCTTATGAAAGCCCTCCAGAGGCACTCTTGCTATCTGCAGAGCAGCTCACCTCTGATTTGAGCTTGGAAAACTTGAGTGAAACCTGCACCATCATTAAGGGAGATCCCGACACCTCCCCTAAGTAGCCACCTAGTTATTAGGTGATTAGTGTTGGTTAGCAGAAAGATGACAGCCCTCATTAGATTCTGAGGCAACCTGAGGAAAAACCTTTGCAGATGACTTACAAAGCTGGACTTATTAGAAGGGAGCTAACATGGGTTAGGATGATACTACACTGTCTGGGTATGGATGGTGACAAATGCTGCAGTAGCTCCTGACTCTCCTGTTTTTTAATGAAGACATTCTTAATGAAAAACAAAGTTTTTCTCCTGTAAGGATTTCCTTGGTTTGGGGAGGATGAGAAAAATGGATGTCAGCAGACACAGCCAACTCTCACCTATTAGCCCAGTTTGTTATCTATTTAGATGGGTGACACAAAAGGCCTGCATCAAATTATTACATATTCCAAATAGTTAGTTTTAAATTTTTTTAAAAAGCTTTTAATAACATTGTGAGAAAAGTGGAACCTATTTTGAGGTATGTGATGTTCTGCATTTCATAATTTATGTCTGTGTAGTTTCTAAATATGTTAATTAAGTTATTGAGTAATCACACCACATCCCTCACAGCATTGTTGGCTTCCTGCATATCTGAAACAGGCGGTGATATATCGCATGCTGTCTCTTACAAAAGAGGTGTGGAATATTTTAATAGCCATTGTGCAATTATATTTTGAGTTACAGAACTAATGGGATTTATTGGTTTTCTTCTACTTGTTTTGCTTTCATTTATGTCTAGTTTGGCTTATATAAATCTGAACAATGTGGTGGTTTAATTGCCAACAAAATCCAGGCTGAAAGCCAGCTTTTAAGGAGTACTAGTCTAACACCAAAGTAAAATAGTATATGAATCTGGTGGGAGGAGAGGAGGATGCAGGAAGGAGCATATGGGCCATGGCTGGAAGTTACTGTGTTCTGTATCTCCCTATTGGAACATCATCTCTTAACTGTGCAAATCTGAGGAAAGCTGTCTTTTCTGGATTACTGCATTTTTCATTCTTACTATTTTCCACTCAATGTTATTCTAACAGTTTGGAAAAAGAATCTGTCATTAACATGCTTTAAATAAAAGTAAGCATAGATGAATTGTGCTGGATAGGATTTTTAAGAAAGCAGCTGTAGCCCACAGCTGTAGGTACTATAATCAATTAGGTGATTTAAGGTGCAGACCCCCTTCTCATTTTTCTGCTGCACCGCAGTTGTTGTTCATTGAACTACTTTCCTGTTTCTCCATCCATGATGAGGCCTTTCTGGAATTGCAGAGCAGAATTTTTACTGTGAAATGTCCTATTTTAGTAATCAGCTGAAAAGACTGTTAAACTACAGTATCAAACAGTATCATACCTGGAGATCACTTCTGTGCCATTTCAGAAATACTTCTCAAAGATGCTGCTCCCAGAAAGAACAAATTTGTTCAGTGGAGAGCTGTTGAGAAAATTAAACTGGAGGGTGAGGCCAAGCATAGGTTGAAAGAAAATGATATATTCTGTTTAGAACAACCCAATCTTTTCTAAAGGAATGTAGTGTTGCACAGTTAGTCCAAATATACTAGTCTTGATAAACTTCATTGTTCTGTGTGGTATGATGAATGTCTGCTTATTTTAGAAAATAAACTCTAGACAGGATTTTTTTAATATTATGTGACAACAATGTGATCACAGATCAAAAATACATGAAATAACACACATGGTGTCATTATTAAATTTTATGCAGTTATAATATACATGGACAGTGGTATACATACAGCAGTTGCTCTAAAGTATTTACGAAGAATGTCTGGTACAAATACTGTGAATCTACTGGTGAAAATTGCCTGTGTTGTACTTTAGTGTTCACATCTACCTAGACTCACTTGTGTGTTGCTTTAAGAATACACTGTATTTGGTCATAGAAGTTTCTAGCTAGTTTCCAATTAAGTATTGCTTTGTCCTGTTCTTGTAGTACAGTAGCCTTAGTCTTTTCTTGTATGCCATGTTCTCCACTTACTCTGGAGATTTATTCTTGGGCCCAGTTTTAATTCCTGGGACACTACCAAATTTGTAGTTACAAATAAACTGAGATTACTCCTTGTTGTCATATACACAACACTTTACCCACTTTCCAGCTACCTGAATGTGTTTTCTTTCTCTCTTTCTTGTAAAATGTGTGTGCCTTTTTCTATGGCTGGCATGCCACAGTTCAGCAGAATGAGCAGTGGCAAACCAGTGCTTGGGTTTGATGCTCTCAAGGTCTAAATAAGACATCACAGAGGTGCATCCTTGCTCCATCCATATGTGCAAATAGCCACTTCGCTTTTGCCTAAGGTTGTTCTAGGCTTCTGCTGAGGAAGAAATATAAACACATTGAATGTGTGATTTGCATCCTTCCCAAATTCATTGCCTTTCTTAAAATACTGAGCTGAATTTAGTGCTTAGTTTAAAAATGCTATTTCAGTGATTGTTTAAAGGCCAACTGGTGAGGCACTAAACAAAAGCTATTGTGTTTGTAAAGCAAAAAGCATTTTCTGTAACAGCTTCTTGCTATTTTGTGATGTGATGGGGGATAGGAAGGCTTTGAAACCTACTCTATGAATCATTCCCAGTATTTTGTGTTACTGAAACATGAATATTATTTTTAAATGCGTAACTATGCTATTAGAACCTTCTGTGATTTAAAGAGAGCTTTCAGAATACTAAAAAGTCATTATTTACTTTCTTCCAGTCTATTAGTGCAGAACAATCCTCACACGGTCTCTGCAGTGGCAGGTTTGATTGGTTCTCAGTGGACTTGTCTTGTTAATAGGAAAAAAGAGGCTCTTGCTGGTATTTCTGTTCCTGTCTGGAACATGACTTCTCTAGACAGCTAATTGTATTGCATTTTGAACTGCCTCCCTGGTGTGACAAACTAGGTATCCTCAGACCTTTAGGTTAAATAGACACCTACTCCTCATATGTCCCAGAGCTTCCAGAGTTTACCAAACATCAAGACTGAACAACAGTTACTAAGAAATGTCATCTTCCTTTATTGGGGTGAAACCGCAATGTTGTGAAGGTGGGTGTACTTCTAACCATGGTGAGGTTGGGCAGCTTTATTGAATCTTGTCATTTTTAACTTCTACATGCCTTGCACGTTCTCCTGGAGCTGGCAAATATTTACATGATGGGGCTTGGATCACTTTGTCTCCTAAAAATTGAGTACTTAATCCACTCTTTATCTCATCATTAATTAAGCTTCAGAGATGTCCTTACAGAGGGCTCGAGTAGGGTAATTATGATCTCCAACGTAGCTGCAATAAATGTGAACTGTTTGAAAGCTTTGCTGCAGCTGGGAATGAGTGAAAAAGAAGTGCTGTGGAGGTGGTGTTTACATGCAGTTCCTAGTAATACTAATGCCAGTGGCTATTTATTGAACTTTAAATACATGTGTGGCTGCTCTCTGTCAGTAGCGTAATCTGAAATGGCAAGACAAACAAGTCAAGCACTATAAGATAATACAGGCTCTCATTAAGCTTTAAACCATTTTTCTAAAATCATTAAAACTATATTTTCACCTGTGCTTATTAAATTGTGATCCATTAAAAAAACAGATTTCGGTTAACCTGACTGCACATTTGATAACAGCAGCAACAAAAGCTCTATTCAATGTCTGTTTAAATTACTATCGTTATGAAGTGGCAGATTCTATAGCTATTTTTGGGTATGTCTTATAAACATTAACTAAAGTGCAGATAATCTCTGAAAAAATACCAGTATTTTTTTCAAGTACTTCAGTGACTCGGAGAATATTTCAAGGGTGCAGATTCATTTTATATCAGCTCATCTGTGTCTTTGCATCACACAGGGTAGTCCTGCTCCCTCCCTGTAGATATAGCCCAAGTGTCATTCTGCCAGTGTCAATTTTGCTGACAAACGTGGCTTAGGCAAGTCTAAGGATCCGTGTTTATCCTTTTCTTCACATCTACTTCATAGATGTTTCATGGGTCATTTGAAAGAATGTGGGTATTACAGATTTCTGGGTACGTGTAACTGAGAAAGCAGCACAGCCAGCTTTACAAGGCTTGCTCTTGATATTGAATGTCCAAAATCCTGCTTGAATAAATCAATGTATCTCTGCTCCATTATGGAGAGATCCCTACCAGTTAGGATATGCATGTGTGGGATCTCCTATGCCATATTTTGGTGTCCCAACATCCCACTCGGGTAAAATTTACCTGCAGAAGAAAGAAAGGTTGTTGAAGGCAAGTAGAATTTGAAAGCTGTGGGATAGAACTGACTTTAAGGTCCAAATTGCATGAAGGCTGAAATCCTGTAGTGAGTCTTATCTATGTATGTGTGTTTCTTAAATCTGACAGCCAAGCAAATGGCCAGCTTTTGTAACAACAAATTACCTCCATGTGTTCATAACTTTTAATGAACGGAATAAAACATGACAATATAATTTCAGAATCAACTATGAAAGAGAGACATGTGAGTTTAGGTTTTGATCTGGATGATAAATGGGGCATTTTTCGATCTATTTTTTCATGGTTTGAGTGAGAGTTCTGTGGTTAAAAATTATTTCAACAAACAATGGAAAATTGGTGGTGGCCATTTATAATATGAACCACTAACAATTGAATAATATCTAGTTTATTTTCTCCGGGGTATAGTATCTAGTTTATGAATGCACTTGTACTTCATAAATCATTCTCAAGAGCAAAAGGGAGAAAAATGAAAAATCCATTTTCCTTCAACCCTTTGGGTCTTTATTTAATTTTTAATGAAATAGAGAAGATACTTCATCAATGGCAACAATAAAGCATTTTCAACACACATTTTTGTGAAAAAGAACACACAAAATCTTAAACCACCACCACTAAAAATCCCCAACCCATAGCCCAAAACAAATAAAGCAAAGGAGCTGCCTTGAGTCACAAAACAGATTTAAAATCAAATGGATGTTTAAGCATTTAAATAGTCAACAGTTACTTATTTAGCTGTGAGATGTTATTATATAATATGCTATAGAATACGGACGGTCAATATTAAGCATTTACATGATTTTTAGGTGGCATAATAATGGTTTCAGAGCACAAATCTGTCAATACTGTGTATTTGCTTTCTGGGTCTGGCTCACATGAAAACAGGAGCTCTGGGATCAGAACAGCTCAATCCTGAATGTGACATTTTTCCTTTTGTTTTGTTAGACATTGAGTATAAAGCTGTGTATATGTCATAGGACAGTGTCACTCAAAATTCAAATAACTGAATTCTGTTAAGTGAAACAGTGTAACATGTTAAGATTGTGTGACATCAGGAAAAGATTTTTCTCCTGTTCATTTAAGAGTGAGTTTTCTCAGTTTGAGAATAGCGTCATGAGATAATCTAATTTAGCCTCCTGTTTATCACAGGCCATTGTATTTTACACAGGTACTCTTGTATTTTATTTTGCTTACACTGATATTACTCAGGCTGTATTCTATCTGATTCTGTTTTAAAGATAAAGAAGTAAAAAAAAAATGGTGGTTTTGGGAGAGAGGTGGTAGTATCCTTTGTTGTTTTATTACAAAGATAAATTAATCTTAAAATATGTGCCCTATTTCCAGGTCACATTTGGCCCTCCTGAGTTTCTTGCTAGATTATACTTTGCTGCCAGATTTACACTCCTTTCAATTTTAGTGTTTTTTCTTGCATGTAGACTTAGATGCTCTGGTCAGCTCTCAGTCCTTTCCTTCATAAATATTTGTGGTTTGACGTTCTCCCTATGTTATCAAATTATTTGTTTGCTTTGTTAAATGTGAATGCCAGGAGCAGATTCAGCTGTTTGGTATTTATCTTGCCCTGTTTCAGGAAGTGGAATAAGGAAATGTGGTGTAGCTTTTTTGGCAGAAAATAGAAAATCTCACTGTTCAGTTTCTAACAGGAAAACTATCTCTGTCATATAGTCATCACATTACTGTTTCACTTCTAATGACCTTGGTCTATTGCTAAAAGTGTATAACAACTCTTGCTAGAAAATCTCTCAGTCCAGATAGTTAGCTTCTATAAAATGGAAGAAGGAAAAGCTCTCCTTCTCAGACTAATGGAATACATTTCTAAGAAATATTTCGATTACAGCCATTATTAACTTGCTTTTCCATCTATCATTCAGATTGCAAGCATCTAGTAGTAGACTTCTAGTAACTCTTTCAGAAAGCAGGTGAGAAATCTAGATCATATCAGTACATTAGACTCAACATCTTTATATATTATTTCAATTTAAAGGTCCATTGAAAGAATAAAAATTGGAGCTTGATTTACCTTAATGATCAACAAGTAATTCAGTCAAGACTAATGCGTATCTTTAGCCTTATGCTATCATCTTTAAACATTTCAGCAGGTACTTTGTGTGCTGCCTGTAACTGTAATACCCAAAAGAACTGTTTTGGAAGAAAAATGAAATTGCTGCTGTTTCATTGTCCGGGGCACAAATTTAATATTTACTGTTGCTTTGTCACTGATGGCACTAATACTACTTGCTTTTTCCTTTCCGTTGTTTTTGCTAGAACATATTGTTGATAATTTGCTTCCTTCTCCAAATGTACTTTCTGTAACTTGTTGCAGTGTGCAGGATTATCATGCCACTCATGCCCATTGCATGTGGAAGTTACATATTCAATTTCTTATATATTTGTTACACACAAAACAGTCTGTGAAAAGAAAAATATAGAGCATCAACAGCATTTGGAAACTTCCTACAGTGTTCAGCATTCCATCTTTGTTGTGCATCACCAGCAAAATGACTCTGTGTAGCAAGTCTAAATATTCTTTACACCCATTAGCAGCTGAAACTCTCCTACCAGTCAATGGGGTTTTTCATGCACTGTAATTAGTTGTTTTGCTGCCTTGCATGGCAATTCTGCTAAATTTTTATTTCTTTATATTTTCATGGCTCATTTATTGTTTTATTTTTCTTTTGTTTGCGTACTGAATAGATTTATTACCTTTGCATGAAATAATTCTGTTGAGATAGCTACTTACTTCTGCAGAGGCTTCTTCAGGTTTAAATTGTTCTGCAGTTTTTGGTTTCACTACTCATTTACAAAATGTTGCAAGCAATATGCATGGCTTCTGAAAAAAGATGAAACAATAAAAATTAGAATAAACTCATTAGGGAAAAAAATCACCTTAATTTATAAGTTCTCATTTTTAGATCCTTGTCTTTAAAGGAAACTTCTTTGAATGGCAATTTTCTTCCCAGACTAAAAATTCTAGCATTGCATGTGATTCTTGTTATGTGTTTTCTAAGGAAATGCATACCAATACACCAGAATGCTCAGTGTTCTGAGAAGCTCAGCTCCCATATATTCCTCTAAATAAATACAGTCAGATTTTCAAAAATAATTAAGCACTGCACACCTGCAGGTTACTCTCAGTCTGTAAGGTTTAGTTATGAGCATGCGTCAAGTCTGTTCTCTGAGGCTGCTGAGGCAGGTTAACAGTACAAAGCAAACAGCCATTTTGCAGAATGAATCAAAAAAAAATATCTCCAAATTCTAAGTTAAAATCTTATAGCAGTAGGCTAAGCAATTCTTGAATGTTTTCACTGTAGAGTCAGACCACTTACTAGATGACGTTTACATTAGAAGAGTAGCTATTTAGTAAGAAATTTCTGCAGAACACTCTAAAATTCAAAATCAGCCTGATTTATACCTTACTGTAGTCTTAAGGTTGTCACCGATTTCTGTATAGTTTATCTAGAAATAGTTAAACTGCTACTAAGCCTGTTGTCATCTGAAGTACTCCGTAACCTTAATATTAGCATCGGGAATAGTCTTAGATGCTGAAAAACAGATGAGATGTGAACATATTCCCTTGCAACAAGGGATGCAGATATTGAGTTACAGGAGCAATTGGATACCAGTCTTTTCACAGATATTACATTTCTCTGTATCACTGAACATCATCTAATTAAAAAGTGCATTTAGCCAGAGGAATTACTTTTATGAATTCACAAATATGCTTTAAGCAAATACAAAGAAAAAATAATAAAACTTAATTTACTTATGAACACTCTACTCCATCTGCTATATATCTATATATCAGATTAAGATTATTCTGTATTATTGTAGTATGCCTTTTTTCCAAATATGTTCAGCTCATTAAAACAGAGAACTAAATTCTCATCTTCCCTAGAACATGACTTTGAGAGCCAAATTCAAATGGTGATGAAATAATTGTTTTCTTTAATTTCCAAACAGCAATATGTAATGTAACAGCACTCAGATATGCTTCATTCATTCATGGATGGAATTAAAGGGGCTTCTTATCCTTATGTTGCTGCATAAAGTAACTGCCACATCTATTCCCATGGACAAACGGGTCCCCTAGATAATTATGGTGGATTTTTTATGTTCTCCAAAAGGAAGAGTAGGAACAGAACAGAATGACTTTTCTCTCCTACAGCTGCCAATGTGTCTACAGTTGAGTAAAATTCTACTTGAGAACATACTTAAAGTGTGCATATGTGAACCTTAAAATGTGGATGCAAAATGACTGCTGACTGCAGATCATGTGGGTGGAACTGGGTAAATCATTCCATTTTGTTTGATTCTTAGTTTCAGTTCTTAGTCTTCCAATTTTCAGATAAGTCTCTGGATCAAACTAGTTAGTGTTTTTCCTTCGTTTATGTCTACTAAATGTGAGACTGCTTAAAAGTTTACTTTCAAGTAAAAATAATGATGTTTAAATTAAAAATATGGTAAAAAAAAATCTGTTCTAATATATTATATTATGCTTTTTGTAAAGTAGCAACTCACTAGTGAAACTAAGTGAGAAGCTATATGCTCAAGAGTTCCTTTGGTTTTTTTTCCTCTCCCTTCCATGCACTCACAACCAGCAATAATCTGTTATATGGGATGAATAGGCCATAAATGGGCCTGATAGGTGTTTGGAATCTTTATCAGAAATCAGGAAGTGGAGATTTTAAATCCCCTCCTTGAACATATTGCCTTGAAAAGGAGTTTGCAGCCTATTGCCTGAAAGCCAAGTTATTCATCCAGTCATACATCCAACGCAGTGTAGCATAGCACCCTGGCACTTGTCAGGAGAAAGTCCCAGCCTCTCTCTGACTGGGCAGTTGCTCCTGATGATAAGCTGTCTGTTCCTGAAGATGCCAGGCAAATGATACAATTACTCTGCATCCTTGGCCATTCTGTTTTATTTCTAAGCACTGGAGTAGTTCTCTCTTCAGCTGTTCTTGGCTTCCTTGGCCTCCTAAAATAGTACATTTGATGTATGATGTCATCTGTGACAACATACATCAACTTAACTTTCCATTGATGCTTTAGTTTAATATGGTAAAAAATTAAAAGCTAATACTGTAGTTGTTTATGTTCATGCTGTGCTGCCTATGTACCTCATCAACCTCTGCTTCCTTTTGTCAGTTATGACAAAAGTAAAACCATCACTGTAAAAAGTAAAACCAGTACTGCTGGCTCGAGCTCATCTACCATGTAGTTTTATTGAGAATTCTCCCCCTACAGTTGCTGACTTGCAAGTATCTGATCTGTGAAGACAAAAACCTTTCCATGTACATCTGTCAGTAGAGCTTGCCTCTCACAGTGCTGCATTAGTAGCCTGCATTTTATGTAAGTTATGGGCTAAACTAAATTTTATGCGATATATTGGGAGACGTTTGATAAGGAAAGCAGAAACCAGTAATTCACTGCAAAGAATTTAGCTTTTTATTTTGTGGGAAGAGAGGAGATTTTTTTTTATAAATTGCTGTTTTTTCTAGAATGCATTTTCTGTACAAGACACAACATGGATAGTGGGAGGTCATTTGTGACACTGAGAACATTTGTGTTGTATGTTTGACCTGAACAGATGCATGTTGATTGGACATATGAAACTAATTCATTACATAGGCCTTTTATAAATGTTTTTATCTCTGAATTATCTTGTGAATGCAGAACTAATTTTCATTATAGTCTCCAATTTCAATTTGGATTCTACATCTGTGTAAGAATTTTTACAGGGTGTACATTCAGCTTCATTGCTGTACATTGCTTCAGATTTTAATTTCAAAAATGTGTTCAAATGCAGTCCTTTGAACTGTCCATGCACCATCACTCAGTGCACATTTTATCCATTAAACATCGTGATTAATAGCAAAACCGTAGACTAATTTTCTTTAGACTTTTCTGTTGTAAAAGATAATCACTACATCTCTCCAAGGGAATGCTTTTCTATATTACTTTTTTTAAAAGAACAAACCATAACCAACAACAACAACAAAAAAAGGAACAAAAACCACAAAAAAAACCCTGAAAACTGTGCTGGTTTTGAGCCTTTTCTTGTTCCTTGAGCTGTCATCTGGCAGGTTATGCATTATTTAGCATTTTTTAATTTTATTTGAAATATTTCTTTAAGAAACAGCTTAATCTATGTAGAAATATTTCTGCTTTCACTTTTCCAACTAATTGAGTCAAAAAGTTGCTGTATTTCATGTAAGAAGAATCAAGACAGCACTGAACTGTTTCCCTTTTACACGTGAGATCACTGTGAATTTTTAGTCTTTGGTTATTTTATAGAAGAGAGCAATACGGTGAGGAGTACTATAAAACACCAGGGATTGGAAACACAGCTTTGGGATGCAGGGGAATGATAGGTCAGCACTAGGTAGACAGTACTGTGAGATGGATGAAAATTGACAACTTCCACAAGCAAATCTGCAGCTCAAATGCATCGAAAGGAAAGGATTTCACCTCTGTCTTTCATCTTCTTTTTGATGGTGTTGAACACTGCAGAACATTTGTTCAGTGGAGGATGTAGTCAAAAGAGTTTATTGTCTCTTCATTGGGAGAACAAGAGAAGAAAAGAATGCTTTGAGGAATGCTTTTTCTTTGCCCAGAGGCTCTGTATTTGAAGTAACAGAACTACATGTAAAATCAAAATGATTACAAACCATACCAATGTAAACATTTTTTTTCCTCATTGCTTCCTGAGATTATCCTGTCTTTTACACTGTTTTGATTAATTTCAGGGTTATTCATCAGGTTAATGGTTCAGATGTTATTTTCTTTTTCATGCTCTTCCTATTTTATTTTCTTTTAATTCATTTTTCTAATCTCCAAGAATGATTAAGTCTGTACAAAAATCTGAATGCTAATAAACAACACCAAAACCAGAACTGCACACAGCGAAATGCATCGGGAGAGTTTGCTGGTAGAACTGTCATGGTAAGCTTTCCTAGGTTCTTATATTTTACCCTTGCACTGGTCCAGGATATCTCTTTTTGAGTGTTCTTGATTGCAGAGGTATGATAACTGCATTGTTCAAAACAAATGAAGTGAACATCTATTATTATTTTTAAGACTATTATTAACAAATGTAGCTACATTTTCAGAGCCAAGTTTAGAAAGCCATTAATCCATGCTTGTTACCAGCTTAGTAGTACTCCTGGAACTTGCTGTGAGCAAAAATTTTATTAGTGAAAGAATTAGAATTACATGCTGATAAATTACCAGAAGGAAACCCTTTGAGGTGGGAAAAATCTACCCGTTTACCGTACATTATTAAAATAGTGCAATGATTTGTACCAGTCCCTAAAAGAGTCTCAGTCACTTGGATAGAATCACTGAGTTCAGGATTCTTGTTATCTCTTGTTCTAGCTTGTGCTCAAGGCAGATTTAGTTAGTTCTGTGTTGGCTCAGAACTTTGTAAGGTTATATTTAATAACTCCAAGGGTAGAGGTTCCACAATTTCTTTGGACCCCTGTTGAAGTATCAGGCCTCCTTCTTTGTGAAAAGATGTTTTTTTAAAATTTAGTGAGAATTTCCCACACTCCAGCATGTTTGTTGCCCCTTGTCCTGTCTGTATCTGGCTCTGTCTCCTTTACATCTTCTCACTGTATAGTTGCAGATGACAATAAGACCTCTCCTTCACCTTTGTTCTCCAGTCTGAGCAAAGACAGCTCTTGTCTCCCCTCATACACCATGTACTCCATCCAGCTCACTATCTTTGCGGCCCTTTGCAGGAGCTCATTCCAGTATGCCTACATCTTTCTGTACTGGGAGACTCGGAACAAGACACAGAATTTGAAATGTGGTCTCACAAGTGCTGAATAGAGGAGAAGGATCACTTCTCTCAGGCTTTCAGCTACATTCTTGCTAATTCAGCCCACAATGCAATTGGCACTTCTTTGTTTAAAGTTGTCCACCAGAGCCCTCATATTTTCTGCAAAGTTGCTTTGTGTCCATCCGGTCCCAGATCTGTGCTTTTCGTGTGGGTTTCTTCCACACAAGAGACAGGACTTCACATTTTTCTTTGCTGAACTTCATGAGGTCCACATCAGCCCACCTTCCAGCTTGTTGAGGTACTTCTGAATGTCAGCATTGTGTGTTGACCATTTTTTCCCAAACTGGTATTGTCTGCAAAGTTACTGAGTGCTCTCTGTCCCATCCTCCATCTTATTGTGCACCTTCAAGTCTCTAAGTATACAGGAAACCTTAAGAGTAATTTAGAAAAAGAAAGGATGATAAACAAGATGATTAAAAAAACATTTATTGACATTTTTATTAATATCTTTAAATATTTTAATGTGAATATTATCAGATATTGATGGTCAATGTATTTAAAGAGAAACCCAAATATAATGCCATGAGAAGCGAAGAAATAAGTTTCTTACATATGGATTAATCTCACCCTGGAGGAAAGATTTTACAGGATCACATAATTATTCTGTGGTAAAGTATCAAGAACATTTTCTTCTTCCAGTTAGTGTGTTTTGTTAGGGTAGTTGATTCTTTCCAGAAGGTGTGTACTTTTCTGCACCAGTGTAAATTACATATCCACTGAAAACCCAGCTTTCTTTTTAAAGACCTTTGAAATCTGGCCACAGCTGACTTGTATGTAGATGAGAGATCAGATTTGGAGTCCGAGAACTTCTGAGATCACCACAGGATCAATCTCGTGGTCACATTTTCAGGTCTTAGCTTACTCAGTACATGTTCATCTCAGAGTCATTCTCCAGAACAAACCAAAAGAGAACAGACTTTTATGAAAAAGATAGTCTAACTGAATCAGTGCGTAATAGATATACATTATATTTACAGTTAGGACAGTGATATTTTCCTTTACTTTCTATTGCTCGCTTTCACTTTCTAGCTTTTAAACAGCTACATATATGTCTGAATTTTTTAGTACTCTCTTAGTTCAGACCATCTTTTTATTAACTTTAGGACTTGGAATGAAATGGTACAAAACCAATTTACCACAAAACCCCCCGTCGACCCAGGGGTTAGTAGTATCCTAAAGAAAATTGACACTTTAGCAAGCTAAA
>JAOXNG010000052.1:11484060-11494822 GCA_028566535.1 Scolopax minor | reverse complement strand
GCTATTTCTTAAAAAAAAAAAAAAAAAAACCAAGAAACAATCCTGATCCCTTCGGTGGAAGCGATCCCGGGGGGAAATGGGAGCGGGCAGGGATGTCCCCGGGCTGGCTGACACGCTGCCCACGGGGGGGCTCGGTTGCTTTAAGTGCATTGTTTTCTGAATGGTGAGAAAAGGCAATTGTAAATTGTATTGGTCTACAGGGTATATTTTTGATACCTTCGGTGATTTATGTCAATATTTTACGCAAGGAAGGACTTAAACAAAACACAGTATTACATGCTGTAAAAGAGGTTCTGTTCTTACGTGCAGGCTTTGATGCGTTTGTCCATTGTATGGAAAGGTTTAAAAGGAAAATGAGGAAGTAACAATGGAACCATATGATACAGTCAGTCTCAACTTCATGTATTAAGCTTGGAAGTGTCTCCTACTCCAACCCCCCTGCAATGAGTAGGGGCAGTTATGCACGAAGCTGAACTAGATGATCATAAAGGGGTCCCTTCTGTCCTTATAATTTATGCATGCATGGAATAAAAACTTAAATGTAGTGAGCTGTCAGAAATAATTAAAAAAATATGTTGTAAAACACATTAGAAAATACTGTTTTTCAATCATCTGAGACACTGTGAAGGAACCCAGATTGGTATAAAACAATGGCAGGAGTGCTGTCTTTTCCAGAAGAATACACTTGACAAAATAGGAAAAGTAGACTAACGGGATGTCTTGTGTGAAGCTTGAGACTTCAATGATTGGTCCACAGGAAAAAAACAAACAAACAAAAAAACCCCAAATACTAAACACCTTTGTAACATCAACATCAAAACAGAAAGCATTTCTCTATCTACATTATTCCTGAGAATATTTCCATGAGTTCTAAATGTCAGTAACTGGATTATGTTGTCTTTCTTATTATATCCACATCTAAACAGTATCTAAAAAGTGATTTAATCATAATAATTTTGACTAGTCACCTTGCAATTATCTTTTCTATATTGACAAACTATGCCATTTTGACATAAGTACTTCAAATAATTACAACACCTGTCAGAAATCTGTAAATCAGACTATTTCATGTAAAAGAAAACTTTTTTTTTTTTTAAATCTAAATCTGAATCACGTTGTATGCTGTCCTTGATGTGGCATCACATCACTTCTGTTGACAGGTGATAGCATTACAGATAAAGAAGCCTATTTTACCAAAGGATTATGCCTGTCAGGGCCTGGGAGATTTTGTATCATCCCGAAGCTGATTGCAGCATTCTTTGTGCAAGTTTTGGGAGCTGGGGATAAGAGTGGATGACAGGGCTATCACAATGGGTTTGCATCTTGCCCTAGTTTAATAGAAATGGACACCGAGGTTTTTTTTCATTTACAGATTCTGTATTTGAGATTGTGACTTACCACTTGAATCTTGGCAGAATCCCTGTGATAGACACGTTATATTTTGTCCCCTACTGCTTGTTAAACAAGCTTATAGGATGAAGCAGACGTTTGTCACTTCTTGTCATCTCTGCGATGGTAATGTGATGCTGCTCAAACCTGAGATATAGCTGTTTTGTTGCTTTCCATCTGGATGAAGGTTATTCGAAATTTAGAATCCTCCTAGTATTTTGATAGATGGGACGTTTAGAGATGGATCAGTGAGTAAGATCTATAGAAACTTGGGTGTAGTTTTTAATGTGCAAGTATCTATATAATTGACATTTGACAGTTTACCCCTAGAGGAAAAAGTGTAATAACTACTTACAAACAGCTCTGTATGGGTTCTATTCCGACTTACCCTGCTGCAAGTAAACTTAAGATATTATTCAAATGGAGAGTAGAAATAATGTATGGAAAAATATTTCTCTGCTGTGCAGCACCTTAAGCACGGTATGCATGGTAAGTATATATGCAATATACTACCCTTTCAGCCTAAGAGAAAGATCTTTTTGTTCCTCCAAAGCTTATCAAAAAGAATCCACACTCTTCTAATTAGTGTGTACGTTTCAGCAGCTGTTGAAAAGCTGGTTTTATTAAAAATAACTTTCTTTCATAAGCATACGTGTATTTCTACAACACTTTACTAGCCTTAAATTATAATATAATGTTTTGATATCATAAGTGGTTGCTAATGATAATTAAAGTTTCAGATGGGAAGCAGTAACAAGGGCAGTTTCAATGTGAATGCTCCAGGTAATAGCAAAAAACCCCTGAGAAGGAACAGGAGAGCAAATGTGCAGAACTGTGTTTTGGTTTAGCTAATTACCACTCCCATTAGCTTCCGAAGACTGCGGTTCATTCTCAGTTTATGAATAAACTGGTGAGTGTCTGCACAGGGAAAAGTTCTTCCCATTGGTGTTTCTACTTGGTTGTGAAGGTGAGAGTTTAATCAGAGGTTCTAAAAGAAACAACAAAATCCTCTCACTGATCAAACAGGAAATCTCAAATCGTTCCAGTCTCTGAATGTGACACAAAGTACCTGTCATTATTAATATTGATTATTAGGTTCATTATTCTTAACAAAATTTTCTCTTTCAAAAACTATAAAAAATAATTATCCAGATGGTACCAAAGATACCAATAAGCCTAGATGAACTGTTTTGTGGAAGGATTATTTCTGAGATATGAAGGGAAAAGGTTGTTTTTTTAAAGGAAAAGGCATTTTAAAGACCTTTACGAAACATTTTGTTGATATCTGAGGATAAGAGCTCAGGCTGTGCAGCACTGTAATTCCAATATTGGGCACTCGTTTCGAGAGCTTGTTGAGGAAGCTCTGTGATGCACAAAATACCTGCTATTTCATTTAAACTAGCGTAGGTATGTTTTATTCCCTGTTTCTCTTCTTGTGAAGAACTAATGAATATGTGATAATTGAAGATGACAAATGATAACAGTGATTTTCAGCATTATCGTAGAATACCTGTAGCTCTCCACATGAATAACATCTGGTAACCAGTTGCTTGGCATATTATTAAATATTTTTGTTTTCTTCTGTTATATCTCAGCGTTGTACAGCAATTGTTCAGCTACTAAAATAGCTGCAATACCTTCAAAGACTTTATTTTAAAGCTTCGTGTTGTATGTATGTATAAGCTCAATGATCTCAAGTAGCTGATGATGAAAAAACAGGTGAAATGTTAGTGAAATTAAATATGTTCTATTCAGAATGCAATGACTTAAATGTTCAATATTCAAACTAATGTTTATTACATACAAACATTGTTTCAGGTTAATTCTGTACAATTTAAGGCTTGTCTGTCATATGAAAGAGTATGCTACCAGGCTCCTGTAGTGGAGATATATATATAATTTGTACACTAACAATGTGTGCTGTATGAAGACATAATTTTCAAACTACTGTCTTTTTAAACATCTTACAGATTCAGAAGAAAGTATATTTGTACTACGTTATTTTAATGTTTTAAAGACTTGGGTTTACTGTAGATGATTTCTTGAGTAGAGAAAGCTCATAAACTAGTGTGCTGCAATTGTGCAAGTTGCAGCAATTCAGATTGCAATCTCAATTTCTTTCCCAGTGATTCACTGTCATTCTGTTTTGCCAAAAAGCATTGCAGTTAAAAAGAATTTCAGCAAAAGTGAGTGTGTTTGATTTGAATTAGAGAAGATGGTGAGAAAGGCCTGGTAGATTTGTACATGATGTCTGCTGCTGAAATAAATCACAGCTAGAATGGCTTTAGAGTTACCATAGTAAATTCTTGATGTTTCCTATCCCAGCCCTATTCTTGCATGACAAAAGGGCAGCCTCTCACTTTTTTGGGCACAGGACTTCCACATCCCCTTGCTATCAACTCCCTGTTGCTACTGATGACATAAAATGCCCAGTTCACCAATCTTCCCCATGTTCTGCCCAACCTTTTCAATGTGTATGACAGCCCTGTTCTTTCCTCTTAAACTTAAAGCTCCTTCCATCTCAGAGGTCCCCATTCATCTTTCAAACTCCCATTCTAATTTCCCAGCTCTTCTCATCATTTCAGTCATTCATTCTTGTGTCCCTGTAAATCCTTCACACAGATCCTGCTCCTGGTCCTCTTCCTCCTGCTCAATGGGATACTTCCACTTCCATCATGTCTCACTCTTTCTCCTTCATTTCACACTGTCACCTCCTGTTACCACATTATAATGACTCCCATGGCCAAAAGAGACTTCCTTCTCAGACAACAAATTGTGTATTAAAATATAGTTTAGGGCTGCTCATTATCTTGGGAAAGCAATGAACACTATTCATTAAACTATAAGCAACTCTTCTTTTTAGGGTAATGATATATATGGACAGGTTGGAATTACTGCAAATGTGTGCAGTGCTTTTGACCTCACTTCCAAAGAAGTTATAGCTTTGAACTGCCTGAAAGTAGGTGGAAAGACAGTAATTTCCCAGAAGTGCAAGTAATGGATACATAGGGAATAAAAATCTCAAAACCTCAGAGCTACAGGTAAATTTGTTACTATAAATGTCTGATTCAAATCTGTAAGTTATTCAAGTTTCTATGAATCTGTATTTAATGCTTTTTTCTCTGGGAGGAGGGGAGACACTGGATAGGAGGAAGGAAATGAAGGAAAAAATATTATAGAGGCAAAAAGCAGCTGCATTTAAGTAAAATGGAAACCTCTAGTACATCACTCTCTGCATCCTTTGAATAAAACCTGACAATGAGACATCAGCAGAAAGCACTGCTGCAGTATAATGTCATCTGATCCTGTATTGTCTAAGCATGTGAAGTGAGATCTGTATAGTTGAAATTCATGCGTTCACTTAATTGAAAAAATATTAGGCTAGTGATTAGGGTGCTGAGGGCAACTAGCTTTTCTCTGGGCCCTGAGATTTCCCATTATAATGCAATTTGTAATATAATTTTCAGGATGATTCGTGCAAATAAAATATCACGGTTCATAGACAATAAACATAAAAGGGGGAAATATTCCAGTGTAATTAACTTTAAAAATCGAATCAGGCCTGTTTGTTGTTTTTTGTAATATTCATGGTTCTAACGCTGCCTTATTTTATTCATGCAATGATTTAGAGCTCCCTTATGTATGAGTTTCTTTGCATTGACATACTCTCTGCTATGCTTCAGAGAAAAGCACTCAGCATTTTGCTTGTGGATACAGCAGATGAGTAGGACTGTAGCACTGCCTTCATAGTCCAGTTTGTTCTTTCCTTAGAATCTTTAGTTATTTCTCCATTTTACACAATTGCTTTCTAAAGGAACCTCTAAATGAGGAAAGGGGTAATCAGCTGTGAAAGATGAATATCAAGCATCTACACAAAGTGCCATATATAAACTAGAAAAGCCCCAGGGCATCAAGATATTACTTGTTGATTTTATACTGGTTTTACATGCCTGTTTATTCTTCCAATCAAAAAACCCACATTTGTTACCTTAGCAACATGGTTATGTTATCTCCTGACATCTGAACTGAATTCTCAAGACACATACACTGTTATTCAGGTGAACTTCTATTACTGTAGGAACTTGATTTATAGTGTCAACATATCTATGGTGATTTTTTAATCTACATCTTTAAGCTGCATCCATCTCCATTATCTCAGCTTTGAGGTTGTCTTTTCAAGATTTAGTACTTGTCAATTATGTTCATAAATTGATTGAGGGAATTTTATTAAATGACAGGTGGCAAGCTCTAATTAAAAACATATATTTGATACAAAGAAAATAGTATACTTTTGTTTAAGAAAAAGATATGCTATCTTGTCTATCAAATAGTGGATAATAGACTGAAGACGTAACTTAAAGTCTCTTGCCACAGCTGAGAAATAGGTTTGACTGAAATGTAAACTACTGTATTGAATTAGAAAATGACTAAAGCAGAAACCAAAACGTAGAAATAAATGGCCATTTTTCAGCATGGCAAAAGGTTAATGCTGTTGCCAAGAGAACTAAAGTATATACTGGAACAGCACTGCATAATTGGTTTACTACTCTTCTGAACACAGTGAGGTATCGTAGTTTGCAGGAAACAGCTTTCCTTGCAGAGCTGCTGAAGGCTGACAGGTCTCACTGAAATCTTTTACAAACTTGGTGAATAAGCCCTATGTGGACAATGAATTCCGATTTGGATGAATTATATATTTCATGGCAGAAAAACAGTTCAGCTGGTCATACCTGTTACTGGGCTTTGACTAATGTCCTGGAAGAAAGTCTTGGGTATCATTAGTGAGGAACTGGTCCATGTGCTATGGTGCTTTTTTTAAGTAAACCTAGTATATATGTAATATATACCAGTAATCAGAACTACTAAAAAAATTTTATACAGTAACCCTTTTCTTTCACTACTTCTCCTGGTAACAGGTTTGTTTTTGTTTTTTTTTTTTTTTAAATGTTGCGTAGAAAGAAAATTGTTAAAGGTAGAAGAAACTTTCAAAAAGAGGGAGACAAAAAGGAAATGTTAATTCAGGATTAGCTAATTACTTTGGAACACAATATATTTATGTAGAAATTATTGAATAGCAGAATGACGTATATAATGCATTTCTGTTTTCCTCTAAATTTAAAGAGAAATTTAAATCAAATTAAAAAGTGAAAAACTAAACAGTTAAGGAAAGAAGGTAAACACTAAACTCCAAAAACTGAATTCAATGAGAAATCTCGAGACTTAAGGTTCCAGAGAGAATTGGCACTATATGTGAACAGTAAGAAAGCAATTACAGTGGGTAAACATTTCTTTAAAGGAGAAAAAAGTCTGTAAATTTTAAGTTTAACCCAATTCACCAACTGCCTGAGGTGACACAGGATTTCCTCTCCACAGGTTATTCTGTCCAGGCAGATGTTTTTCCAAGTTAAACTGAAGCTTCAGTTACTGGACACTGTAATAGGTGATACATAGATTTGAGGGATTACTGCTCTGATGAGAGTAACAATTGCTATTTTAATAAGGAAATGGCAATGCATAATATGAGTATGACAATGGAACAGTGATCTTCAGGGCTGAGTTTACCAACAGTCTTCCATTAAAACTATTGTTAACCCGATTTTAGAAGTCATTGTATGAACCAAAGATAAGAATCTTGTTGCTGACAACTCTTTTCCATTGATGAATGAAAGTGCAGAGGCATCCAAAAAATACACTGCAGTAGCTAAGCTCTTAAATCATGAAGTCTCCTCTGTTTAATAGTGGGCAGGATAATGTGGTATATGTAGCTCCCCTTTTCCATTGAGGAGAACAACTCTCATATTTGCTACAGGAAGGAGCTTAAACATAGGTAGTTACAGTGCATCACCTGGTGTGGTAAATTCTTAGCTTGTTAATCCTCCTCAAAAAAATCTGTGTATCTCATGTCAAGATGCAAATGTCAAAAATTGTATCTATTGCTTGTGTTAACCACACCATTGAGTTTTACGGGGTAAAAGATTATCTGTATGACAAACCTAAGAACATATGCCATACCTATCTAGTAACCATGCATTTTTCTCTGCTGTCTAAAACCAAGTGCAATTTAAATGTTACTTAAGTGCAATTAAGTATATGTTTAACTAAGGTGTCTGCAGGATTCCAGGCAGTTTGTGACAGTTGCCAACATGGATGATAAACAATCCCGTCTCCCACTGCAATAGACCATAGCTCTGAATAACAAATTGGAGTTATTTGTCAAAACATTCACATAGCAATGGTTATTTGCCTTAGTGTAGCCAGATTTTTCTATTGCAATAGAATGTACAAAAAAATTGCATATAAACTTAATACATATTCTCCAATTTTTCCTGTCTGTGTCTTTGCAGTTTGGGTATATAGGCTGTACTGGAAAGGGAATATCATGTATTTCTCAAAAATGTTCTGGTATTTATCAGTTATGCTTTAACTTTTCAACAGCAAGAGTTAAATGTGGTATGCCACTGGAGCCCCTTAATAGATCCTTTATATATCACACATAAATGTGGGATAAATGAAGTGAGTAAACAATCAAACATTGTGGGGTTTTGTTACTTGACATTTCCTATAGTTCTGGAATGTTATAGTGAACATATGCTTTTATGCAGTGGTAATGACATAAAAGTTTGATTGTCTGTGCCCGTCACAAATCACAAAAACTTATTTCATAGCACTCCATGCTATCAAAAAATGCAGCCATGCAGCACTGAAAATAAAACAATTTAGTGTGAATTGAGGCAGCATGTCTAAAATATTCACACTAAGAAGCTTGACTGCTGCTACTTGGATCACCTGAATCTGTTGATTAGAGGGAAAATTTGAAGAACAGGTAAACTTTGAAGGCTACAAAGATTTCTGAATATTGCTTGATATCAACAGTGAACCTAAATAGCAAAATACGATGCTATTTTCCATCATTTTCTTGCTATAATAATAGTAGGAATGTTTTCTTTTCCTGGCAAAGTCATCAGTGAGTGTATATAATGCTGTCATAGTGGCCTTTTATAGATGTGTGTCTTTTAAAAGAGTCTGTTGAATAGATAGTATATTTGAGAAATAAATACAGTATTATTAGTGTCTTCAACACCTTTCCCTCACAGGAAATTTCAAAATATTTTATCCCCTATAAATATCTATCAGCTCTGAGTTTGTAATTTTATCTCTTCTATCACACAAGTCCTCTCTTGCATGGGCTTCTGTATTTTTATTTTGAATGTAGAGAAAATAGACCGCTAAATTCAGAAAGTGCAAATATTGTACATCTGCCTTTTCCATTAAAAATGAAGCTGTATAACTGTTGATGATATATAGCATCACATAATATGCCCCTAACCTGACCTGATTCACTGATTACAAATTAGGAAATCATTCCTCATTCTGCTCAACATTCTTGTTACATTAATGCAACCTAATATTTATTTATATAGAGTGACATCAGACTTTTTTTGCATTCTGAATTTTATCTCACTTGAGAGGACGTGCCTGCCGTTGCAGGTGGTCCTGAGTTTAGGCCAGCTCTGGCATTTATGCATGGGACAGTACTGATATAATAAAATGTATAGCCTTTACGATAGAATACTATTATGTATATTTAACAAGAGCTTGGAAGCCACTGTAAGGTGGAGACACCTGGTCTTTTCCTTTTGTCTTGGTTCAGCAGTGGACAACTATGATTTGGATCAGTCCAGGTATGCTGTTCCTCAGCAGTCAGCTACTACATAGATCATGCTGCTTTGATCAAGCACAGAAATGATGAAAGCATGCTTTATTATGATTAAGGTCACAGCACAGTAAATTGGGAAGAGTTTTCATTCCTATTCAATTTAGTAAAAGGCATTCTTGGTCTCTACTGAAATTTGAGTGGGCAAATTAAAGAGATATGTGGAGCAGACCTCTACTACTGGCCATCACTTTAAAAGCTGATGACAGATACCCTATATAGAAAGCAGTTATATTTTAAACGTCTTATGTGTTGCTGACAGACAACTGTGATGTGTACAGGTATTTTTAACTGATAGCAAATACGTAATTTTTAAAGTGTTCATGAAGTTTGAAAAAGAAAAAAAACATAAAACTCCTCCACATCTAAAATGATAGAAACTTCAGTTAAAATCTTCACGGCATGAATTAAGTGTTCTCTGAGTAAAATACATTTTTTGTTGTTTGTAACACATTTTCCATTAGTGGTATGGCAATGTGAAAAATGTTTTTGAGGCAAAAGGAATAGCATATCTTGGCACTGTGGCTTAAGTAGATTTCCTATTCATTGAACAGATAAATGAAGCTAGTATAATGTGTTACTGAAAGTGTTGTTTCGACTGCTACTCTATTACGTTGTGATATCCTCCACAGGAAGTAGTCCATCACTGGTACTCACCAACAAATCCTCTTTCCAGCTGTGAAGTTGGACCTGCCACATACATTTAAATGCAGTCCTGTTTTTTCAGTTGCATTTCTCTTTTATATGTAAAAATATAGTTGGACTATACAACTCAGAAGCAGTCATTTATTTCACTGTTAGTGACAAATAAAGGTCCTGTAAGACAGGAAAAATTACGATGACAAAATGGTATGCAAATATTTTTAAATGGGGGGGGGAGGAGAGTTTTAAGTATAAACAATAAAGTTAAATTTCATTGTGAGCGATGACTGTATAGGTTGGTATTTTTCTCTTGTCCAGTAAGCATTGCAGATGCTGAATTCAGTGGCACCTTCTCAGTTCCTGCATTTTTCAGTGGTTTTGGGAAAGTTTTATTTCATTAAAAAGGCACAGAAAGGAATGTTCTTTGGATCTTTCTTTCTGAATGTTGGCACAGCTCATATTGTAAATTATAATACTGAACAATAAACAATTCAAAATAAAATTGCTTAAACTCTGCAGGAACAGTAACAACAAAAGTACAGATATTTCACTTTCATCTAAATAGTAGATTGGCCAATTTTAGCTGTTTGTCTTTCACAAAGCTTGCCAGCTTGAAATTAATTTCAAAATATTTTCAGTAAAAGGAGTCACAAAGCTGGAATCCCGAAGCTTCTGTTACTGTGTTGAATTTTCTTAAGCAATTTCCTGGTTTGAGGTAAAACAGAACTAAGAGCATCTCTTGTTCATTTAGTGCCCAGCGCAGCCTAAACCAAGACAAGCTCACCAGAAGTTTTGTGGAGATGAATGTGGGTTTTGCTCTGTTTGACATGATGTACAGCTGGAGTTTTGCGGGGTCATCCAAGGTGACATGAGGACTATGGGTTGAGTAAAACGTAGCTTGGACTAGACCTTCAGAAGGGATAGAGGACAGTTCACATACATATGGAAGGAAGGAAGGAAGGAAGGAAGGAAGGAAGGAAGGAAGGAAGGAAGGAAGGAAGGAAGGAAGGAAGGAAG
>JAOXNG010000052.1:11455653-11469420 GCA_028566535.1 Scolopax minor | reverse complement strand
CAACTTGATAAGATACCTATGTTTTACTGTTGCTATTAACAGTAAATATTTCTTCTGTGATGACAAGCTGCAGTCAGAGCCAAAGATGGTCTTAAACCAGACTGTATCATAAACTCACATACTTTTCACAATGTCTTGGTTCTTTACAGGATCTGATCAAATATTATTTGATGCAGTTGTAAAAGCAAGTTATATTTTCTCATGCATTTTTTTCCCAGTGAATTTTCCAATGAAAAGTTGAATAACTTAAGAAATGTTTCACAAAAATACAGTCTCTGAAGATTTCTATTTGCCTACTCCCCTCCCAATTCACACAAAAGTATGAACTGAAAACGTAGACGGAAGGGAATAAAAAGTAAATCTCAAATGACCGTTACCGTTGCTTTTTCTCACATTCCAATTATTTTATGCTTGAGTAAAAAACCAAAAGAAGCATTCCCTCTCCCCTTTTTTTAATTTCTGAGATCTAGCAGTGTAACATAGATACAATAGGTATTCTTTCTACATTTGAGAAGATCTGAGCATACGTTTTATGTTGTAAAATCATATTGAAAAAGGATTTCTTTCTGATGAATCTTCTTTTAAAATAAACCCAAAACCTAGCAATTTTTTTCCTAGCCATTCTGTTTATCTTAGATACGTGACACTGGCAAAAAAGAATGGATGTGGGTATTTTCACATCTGCTCTCATTTCAAAGAAACAAGTAGTAAGTTCTAGGGCATGCATAATTCCCCTAGAAAACACTTGTGTTTCCAGTATACCCTTCACAGCTGTTTGACCTTGCTGGTTTCCTGCACATAAAAGCCATATTTGCTATTGAACTGCTAGCTCTATGAGAAACAATCCATCAATTTTACAGATGCTACAAACACTTCAATTCACTACAAAGTTAACAGTATCACAGTAAATCTCACATTACCAGTTCTATTTTCAAATAATTGACTTAGGAACAAATATTATTTGGCCCTGTCCATATCAGTCTGAGTAACTCATCAGCACACTGCTCAGGGAAAAGGAGTGCTCCAGCCAATATTGTATCAAGCTGTAATCCTGGGCACTCCACTATTTCCCAGACAAAATGGGAAATTTTAGCTCAGTCACAGAGAGGACCTGAAAAGTTTCATGGGGACTGACTTGTCCTTTTGCCCACATTGGCTGATGTAAAAATAAAAGAATAATTTCTTGAAGCATGGATACTACAGCCTGGCTTTCGTCTCTCTTGAGTGTCTACCTAGAGAATGATATTTGTGGTTTTTTCTGTCTCCGTGAAGACGTGGTTTTTTACAGTGTGGAAGAGTTCCAGAGCCACAGGTGAGAATACCCACAACAAGAAAAGCCCTACATCTTTGAGCATTTTCCTAGAAAGCCCCTGTAAGCTGAGAAGGATGCTCCCACATCTTGTTAAATAAAGGGTGGTTGTATGCTCTAGACAGGGCATGTATAATGATGAACCACTCTAATGTTGTCTTCTGACTGTGAACTCATCTCTTCCTGTGCACTGACAATCTGAGCCCTAAAGGGGTCAACAATGTGCATGCAGGATACCAGGGACCATGAGCAGTTGAGTAAGGGAGATTTTTTGAAACATCTCAGATTAATACTTCAGGCATTGCTCCACTGACTATGGAGTGTCTGACTCTGCTAAGAAGCCTTTCCTGAAGTTCATATGTTAATTTCAGTGTCATTTATATCTAAGCCCCTCAGTAAAAAGACATAAACAATTTTTGAATCTATTCTAACTTGAGGGATTTATGATGAAATATTGAGATTTTAATGATGTCAGAGTTCATAAATCTAGGGAATCCTGGTATTATTAAACTAAATTACAATGGGAGAAAAATATCTGTCTCCTTTGTCATCACTGCCATCTCTTACTCTGGCATAAAAAGAGTGATTATTTCCTGAGTGCTCATTTTGTCAATTAAATAATGACAGAATTGCAGTGTAGCTTATTATTCAATACATATAGATAGGATAATACCCAATGTTCTGCAGCAAAACAGTAAATAATTTACCAACTGATTTTTTTGCAAATGATCTGTGACCCATTTAGAATTTTCTTTAAGCGAATTCATTATTTTGAGCAAAGTTTGATACTTTTCATGTCAGTTTTGAGAAAACATAGGCTTCTATTCTCACAACTTTCCAACAAAGTCTTGTGATTTTTTATATTGTGAATTTTATATTTAAGTTGAAGGGTTTTCCCAACACATAAAAGTATTCTTTGCCCCATGAAGAGCAGTTCTTATTTGCTGGAATATGGGTAGAAAGTAAGCAAAAAGTGAGTTGTGACCACAGTAACAGTATTTAATTAAAAAATCCCAATGTTTATTGGAACATGGAATTTCTTAGCTGTGCAAAAACATTCTATCCAGGTCAGCAAATAACATGCTTGTCGTAACACAGAATAAATCTTATGATTCAGCAGCAAGAGCTTTGCAACGTATTTTTAAAGACACAATATTTTGATAAAGGTGTTTCTGAATCTCCTGTTTAGAAAGGATAGCAACATTGGTTAATTGTGTGTAACAGCAGTGCATGATTTTTCTTCTATTCAGTTTTCTCAATACAAGCCAAACAGAATATATAGGACATCTATAAATCTATTTGTATGCTTCTTATGAGCATAACTCAAAGATTGTTTATGCAGTCATTTCTAATAAGTATAGCAAAAAATAGTAACTAAAAAAAAGGAAAAAAAACTTTTTTTCTGTTGTAATGCAGAATTTTAATCCTATTTTGTGCTGAAAGCTGCTACTTTAAATCATTTTCCCATGCTCTCATGCAATTGAAGGTTAAGGTAAAAACACATCCTAGACTAATTTGAGCTATTGTGCCATGTTTTTCAGAAATATAAATTAAATCTAGATATCTCTGTTTAAAAATGCTGGTTTTGATAGTCAAAATGTCCATTCCCCCTGTCATATCTTTGTCACTTCATTGCTTTAACGATATTGAGTTTATTTACATATAAAATACTGAGTCTATTTTTTATTCTTAATCATTACCAAAATTAACTTAAAGTCAAGAATAATGTATTCCGTACTTTGCCCTGGCCTAGGAAATATACATAAATCAAGATATGTTTCTTTTCTTCTTTATATCTGTGTCATAAATAGATTAAGCTTATTGTTAGATCCATATTATTTTGTATTCATGGCTAAATCACTTGGAAATCTTCCTGTTTGAGGTCAGGGGTAAATTGTAGTATAATCATTATGGTGCTTAAAATTTAGGTTAAATTTGAAGAACTCTATGTATATCAATTTCACTGCCTTTCAGAGATTAAAGATGCTGGTACATAATTATGTAGGAAGAGGAAAATGTCACAGTATTTTCTGTGTCATCCATTAAATTACTAAGATGCTAAGAAAAAGGCACGGAATTTTAATGTTTAGAATAATGCAGGTGAATTGCATAAGATTTCATTGGATTTAGGGAGAATTTGTTTATATGTGTGTGGACTAGAAACCACTGGACGTGCAGTTTAGGTGCCATCTCAGGGCATAACTGGTTCTAATCCTGGAACCGGAATTGTCAATCCTACATGTACTAAGATATCAAAACCCAGCTTTGCTCGTCTCAGAAACATCCTATGAAGAAACCATGTTGCAAACCTTTCCACATTTCCAAAGTAAGATGCAATATATACTCAGTTATATTGATCTAGGGTTCACTTTCAATTCTGCACATTATTTTTAAAAAAGGTGTCATATAGTCCTTTGAAAAGCTCTCAGTGAAAGCATGGCACAACTTACTCTAGGACTTAGTGTATTACACTTTGTAGATTCTGAAAGGAACGAAGAGTACTTTAGGTTGCAAACATTTCTACCATTACTGTAGGTGATGCATTAAAGTGAAACAGATTTGTTCACATCCAAACTTAATGCAGTCTTTTCACAAAGTATTCCCCATATGACCCCACATAAGAGTTCTTTTTTTCGTCATGGGACCTAAAAGCAGTGCTGAGTCTTCTGATGGAATCTTCATTTCAACCAGGGCTTTCTTTCCTCTTAGGTTTTTGACCTGAGCTCTGCATTCCACCTTGCTATGTGTTTGGCTTGATGAGTTAGAGCTTCATGCTCTCCTGCTCCAATCTTACAGATTTTTTTTTCTAACAGAGCAATAATAGGAATAGTTCTGGGATTTTTGCCAAAAGTGACTTCTGTCTCTTAAATAAATCAGGAAATATTTCTACCTTTCTTAAAACCAAAGCTTCCAGATTCCTTGGAGCACAAATTGCTTCCCTGGGCACTTAAAAGTTTAAAATGTGCCTTCACAGAACTGAAAGTGTATGTAAATCTTACTACTTGTTTGCTCTGAATAAATGTGGTAGCTTTACAGCGGTCCCAGGCAAAATGGATTATGTCCATCTAATCTCCTTAAAGAACAAGGGAAAAGATCCAGATAATAATTCATAACTCTACATCTTGTAAAAGTAGCCACTATGATGATGGAAAGTTTCAGCTGACTAAAAATCTGGCTTTCCTGCCTCCAACATGGATGCATTAATGGGCAATCTCTGCTGCAGTTTCCAGTACTCACTATACTGTTTTTAAATATGAAACAATGCTCCTTAAAGTCTGTAGATTTATATAACATCTATGACTTTATGACACTTCTTTGACTGTTTCTGGGTGCTCTGTAAATTCCATACATCTTTTTTATGCAGGAATTTCTTCTACCACTTTGAAAACAAACACAGTGTTCTGTTACTGTTCTACATATAATGCAGCTTGCAAATTCTTTAAAGTAGCAAATACTAACTTTTACTTCTCTTAAACTAGTAGTTGGTTGTGCTCATAGTTGGTTGTGCTCACTTACTACCTAGTCACCATTTCTCAGCAAAAATAAAGTAAAGCATGAAATTGCAGGGAAGCTCTGTCACCATCTCTTTTGATGCAATTCTTGCTTTAAACTTCACATAAACACTTTCTCAGAGGAGCAGGTTTCCTAGGGTAAATATTGTAAGAAATACAGATTCAAGTGGCTATAATGTGCAAGAAGAGTAATGAACATAATCTTTGGCTCCCATGCCATCATGTCTCAAATGGTTTAAAGAGTTTGGTCAGATTGTGAATGGAAAAAAGCAGTTTTTCAGTCACTGTCTGGCAGAAATCTCAGGAGATCAGGCATTTTGGCAGATTTGTACAAGAACAACTTATGTAATGAACTTTGCAGTTTTTAGAGAGCAAGTCCAACATGACTGTTTCAGTCCTGTGCAAAATTTTGGAAGAAGTCATCAGAAAATTTCAATATAATCAATATGTCGCAATCAATAATAATCAATATGCTAATCAAGATTTTAGTTAAAAAAATAATTTAAATAATCTGTAATAAAATGATGATGATGATGATGATGAAGAAGAAAACTCTGAAATAATGTTGCTATTTTCTTCTTTCTTCAGCTAAACTTTTTATTAAAACTATCTTTTATTAGTATACAGCAGACAAATTAGTCACATACCAGGTATTAAAAAATTTCTGAAATCAGGAAGCCTTTAAAGCTATGATTTGTCTTGATTCCTACTCCCTTTCAACAGAGAAAGGTAGTTACTTGTGCACTGTAAAAAAGGGATTAGAAGAACTATGAAGTTTACTTATTCATGGTAACTTCTACAGTTTTAACAATTTCTAAGCAATGCTTAAAACCTCTGTGCATCATTCACAGATTCACTGGATCTTGAATTGATTTTCTGTTTACCAGAAGCTGTGAATTTAAATTATTTTTTTAATAATGCCATTTGCAAGTTTAATAATAAATAATATAATACTTGCCAAAGCATATAGGACATCATACTGACAATCAAAATGCTAAAGAAATTAGTCCATGTATAAAGAAAACCTGTTTAATGGAATTTTTTGTCAAATAAAAGAATGCTTTGTCTGCCACCACAATAATGCCTTTTTATGTTGAGATAAGTGTCAGAAGAGGTTTATATTTTCCTCAAAGTTATTGTGTTTAATCTTTCTAGATACTTCATAACAAGTAAGACATTGTACTCAAAATGAATATATAATTCATTTTTCTGACCCTGTGAATCTTTATTTTAAATGAAATACTTCTATTTATTTCAACATTTGGTACTCTCATTGGTGTAAAGATGATCTCATCTGTAAATCTTGTTGCAAAATCAAATCTTCGTTCTCCCTCAGTCTTACAAAATAAGGTATTGTGTTGATGTCCTGCCTTTTAATGTAGTATTTGTTTCAACAGCTGTAACAAAAGTATTTGAAACCTGGAATCTAATGATAGGGATGCAAACTGTATTCTGGAGACTGATGTCTCCTGAAAAACCTGGTAACAGACAGTAAGTCTGTAAGTACCTGTTTCATTTGTTTTGAGTTTTTGTTAAACAATACAAAATAATACATTCTCCTGCAGTTTCCTGAACTGTATACACCATGTCTGTGGAAGAATAACCTATTCCTACTAGTTTTACTGTCTTTATTGTTTCCGTAGATTTACTGCTCATGCTGTGAAATACAAATTTAATTTACCTCTTGTAGAAATCTCCTTTGTGAGTTCTAAGTGGTTCTATTGATTTAATTGGGAATCGGGAATGGTCAAGAGAGCCTTGGCTTCATAAGAACAATTCCTTAGAGAAACTGTGTTTTAATGAATTGCAAAGTGTCCAGAGGCTCATCCAGTTTCCTGCCTCAGGACCTCAGTTTCTTGATACTTAAATAGCTCAGCAGCTGAAATCCTTTGCTACTGTATTGCAAATGAGAGAAGTCTGGAACATCAGTGTCTCTCCCTTGCTAATCCTATATATTAATTATGAAATATTAAAAATGTATTTTAGACTTGAATTTTTGCACCTAAAATATTTTTAGAAAATTCAAGTACTTGATTATGATAAAATGCATCTATTTACAAAGGTTAGCCTACAATAAAAAGCTGCATAATAGACAAATTGGGCCCATATAGAAACAAACATTTCTAGTATCCCTATCAATATAATGCTATGTGTTGCTTGCTTTCATATTTACCTTGAGACCTGCAGTTAGGAAAAAATGCAGACACAAATTCTAGCAAACCTTAGGAGAAAGAAAAGTAAATTACAAAGTTAAAAATCACTTCCTGAAAATACACTGCTTCAGGCAATCTCAGCTTTAAGCAAAAGGGTTGTTTTGTGAAAGTAGCTCTGTAAACATGAGGGAACAGATGGTCACTAAGGTCCAAGGAGTACAAAATATTTAACACCATAGGGATTTAAATCCTTTGCTTAAATTATATTTGGAAGCGATGTGGAAGCCACTGAAAATCTCAGGTTATATTTTCCACTGCTCTACCTTTCTATAAGCTGTTAAAATATAGTAAATTAGGAAAGCACAAGGCAAACACAGTGAATGGCATACAGAAAACAATTTAATATCTTTGTTACCTACTGCAGCAGTGTCTATAGCAAAATATGAAATATGAAATCATAAAATGTGATTGAAACATGCACAATCCTAGTCTTTGGAAACTTGAACATGATCCTTTGTTTCTATTTACAGCACTTTCAAACAATTTTATTGCTTCTAACTTAAATGTCTGATACCTGTTACAGGTCTCATGATTAGAACCACCTCAAAAAAGATTTCTAATGGAGCCTTTCCTGTATTCTACTACAGCTCCAATGTCTACTTGTTCCTCTGTGTCTCATATGCCTCCTGTACTTCCCACCAAAATCTTTTATTTCTGCTGGGAAACCATTCAGGGTAGCAGCATTTTAAACAAGGCTGGGTAATAGTATTGCTACACTGGAATGGCTTTGTGCCTGCTGTCAAGCTGGTTTTTGACCTTTGAAATATTGGCTCCTCTAACAAGCTTGGGAGATTTACGTATTTCCCTTAAGAATTTTCACAAAATTAGTATGGTTCTCTCCATTAATCACTATTTCAAGATCATGTGGATACATTGTTCAGAATTAGGCGGAGAAATGCTATTCCTCTAAATTTATAGGCTTTGAGTGGATCCCTGCTACAAAAGTTATTTCACGAGTTTTCAAATAAAAATAGCTTGCTTTGGTTTGGAATTTGGGGGTTTTTGTCAAGGAAGACAGAAAGTGGAGAGAAGGGAGGGTTGTTGTTTTGATGGATAAGATTTGATAATTTTTTATTCTTCTTCAATCTTTTTAGATTTACATTCTGCTCCCATATCTCTCAGGCTGGACAATTGTCATAGTGGTTTGCAGATGGAGATAAAGCTTGGGAAGCAGCTGTAAGCCACTTCAGGGTACACTTGAATGGCTGATACATATTAAGTAAGCACACTGGGTATGCTGCTATATGGAAGATCAATAAGGGAAAAGAAAAACTGAATTTAGACACATTTCACCAAAAGTTATTAAAAAAAGTTTGTCAAGAAAGAGAGGTCCACACAGTAGAACTAAGAATATTTAATTCTGTAAGTTCCTTATGTTTAGGATATCCCAGACTTAGTTGGCAGTTACATACCACACCATAACCTTCACCAGAACCTGCTTCAGTCACTGGACATACTGTGAGACATTGTGTTCCCAATGGTGATTGAATGATCATAGAATCATAGAATAGTTCAGCTTGGAAAGGACCTTTAAAGGTCATCTAGTCCAACAACTCTGCAATGAGCAGTGACATCTTCAACTAGATCAGATTGCTCAGAGAATGATAGTTTATCATTTTTTGGTTTTTTTGTTGTTTTGTTTAATATAATAGCCATGATTTTCTGCCTGCTCCACAACCAAAAAGAAATGAAACTCCTATCAGCATCCACTTTAGATTAATTTGTATTTTGTGATTTGTATCAAAGCGTAACATCTTTTTACATGTCACTTTTAGTGTGGTGATTACCATTAGAATAACTGGCTGATGTTACAATTACACTGTATGGAATGAGAATTTTTCAGCCTTGCCTTTGGGATTGCACTTGCAATGCCCTCAGTGGCACAGCTGTACAGAGCCAATGAGCAGCACTGAGTAAAGCTCCGTTTTGAGGCTTCTAATGTTAATTTTTCTGAAGGGTCTTGTAAGGTGGGGTGGAGGAGGGGTTCATTTTATAGATTTTACTTTCTAAAATACAGCTAAGAAAAAAAATGGTTTTAATGCAACAGTTCTCCTCTGTTCTTTAAAATTGTGTTGTCAGTAAATGAAACACAAGAAAAGAGCAAGATTCTATTCTGGAGCATGAAAACTACATTGTACTTCTACTACTCACCTAAAAATGGCTTTGGTAATTGTGAAACATAGCATTTATTTCACTCAGACCTGGAATCATAGAATTGTCCAGGTTGGAAGAGAACCTTTCAGATCATGTAGTCCAACCATCAACCTCACTCTGATCAAAACCATCACTAAACCATGGCTCTAAGCACTAGGTCAACCAGGGATGGAGCCTCAACCCCTGCTCTGGGCAGCCCAGAATGAAATAGCCATTCATGAAATATGCTTATGCTACCAAGTTTAAAGAAAAAGAAATGTATCTCCATTTTGTCCCTGTTACAGTCAACCCGTAGAGTGTAGATTTACTATGCTCTAGTCTGTTTTTTTGTTATGTATCTTAGAAATAAGGGCTATATGAAAGTACAGTGGCTGGGAAAGCTCATCAAAAGAGGCCATGAATTTCTGTTACAAAATGCTGTATTTTTAATGAAGACACTTAATTTCATGTATTTTAGCATACAGAGAAGTGCAAGATCCTCATAGCAAGACTTGAGGCCATAACTAAAAATTATATCCTTAATTGGTGTAAGAAAAAAAAATGTATCAAGGTTTTCTGTTTCTTATTGTTAATATACTACATAGGAGAGAAAACCAAAGCTATTTTCAGAATACATAAATCCAGCTATTAGATAAACAAGGACCTTATCTTTCTCATTAAATGTCTGGAGGTTATAAAGCAAAAAAAGCCTGAAGGATACTGCTCCAGTACTTGAAATGTGCTAAATGCACTGAAGTCCAAGAAAATCATAGAAAACTGAGAGGCACACAACTATTACATATCATTTTATAAGTTCGTTACTTAACTGTCTTCTTGCTTTATAGTTAAGATGGGGACTTTTTTTGGCTATCTGACTTCTCATCTGTTTTCTCATTAGAAATAACCACTCTGTAAAACATGCTCTAGTTTTGACAACCCTTTATAAAAGATGTCTGTATTTGGCCATATGCTGCTTACTCTGACCATCTGAAATGCAAAGGAAAAAATAGTTCAAGATCTATCTTCGTTTGTATTCCTGGACATATCATTCAAAAATCCAAACTTGAAGGAATTCAAACAATTTTGACCTATCCTCAAAAGAAGCAGGTAGCTTTTCTGGATACTATAAAGGAAACTTCATATTCAGTTGAATCAGACCCTTGCATATTAGGTTAAAGTGCCATCTCTTCAAATCAGAAGATAATTTTATTATTGTTTTTTTGTCTATCATTCAATATTGCTGTGTTTGGAAAGCTGCATGGTCTGCATTCTGTCCAGGGAAAAGTGAAATAAAGAATAGATTGGAGACCTGTTTTGCTGCATAAGCATGATAATGTCAAAAATTATGAACAGTTTCTATTTTTCTTTTATGTTCCCTACCCTCACAAATGTATCAGAAAATTGTATTTTAACTTAACAAGAAGCATTATTTTCTCTTGTTGTATAGAACCTTCAAACTATGATAATATTTTTCTTGATTGTGAGTTTAGAAGCCTTGATACCATTTCTGTAGCATTTTGAAATATAACTATTAGACATATCTTTAGATTTTTATAGTGATTTACAATAATCTTCATTCAGACAGGTGTATTACTCAAAATAGTTTGCACTTTGTCCATGATTAAAACCTTCAAAATCTGTCTGAATTTGCATTTTGTTCCCTCTTGGGAACTTTATATTTTTGTCTGTCATCATAATCTCTAAAAGACTGTTTCTGGCACCAGGTCTGTGTGCAACACCACCAGCACATCCATGAATTTTGTTTAGAGGTTCGGGGCTTTTGAGTACCGTTTCCCACAATTTAACCTTGTACAAATATCTGTGCCTTATACTGGAAGTAAATATCACCGACATGAGCAACTTAAGGCATTTGCTGTCCTCAATTACAATGTGTGAAACACAAGATCTCATGCTGTAATGATTATATATTTGAAAGTATAATCTTGGGGTTTGATTTGTGGTAGATGACTACCAACATTCATTTTACCATAGCCATATTATTTAAGAAAAATTTATTGACCAGTCAGTATTTCAAACTTTATGGTACTGTATTCCTACTTGATTTGGGCAATTTCTACAAAATGTATTGAGTGGAGTTTCATTAATCCTTCAGAAACCCTGTCTCAAATACTTGGACTTTTTCCTTTTAATCTGTTTTCTCCTTTTGTTTCTTGACATTAGAGTAGATGAATGTTAGCTCCACATCTTATCAAACTCCTAGCAAAAAATAAAAGCAAAAAAATGGAAAAAAATTATTCCACTGGAAAGCAACTATAGTAAGATAAACAGGTGTGAGCACAAAGTACATAAAACTTGTAAATGCGCACTTAGAGATGTTTCCTCAGTACCTGATTTAGACAGCTGGATTGCAGTCAAGTGTTCTTCTTCAACCATATTTTTCTTGTGTCTTTATGTTTCTCAAATTTTAAATCTATGCAATTAGATCACATTGGGGGCTACTCTTTTAAAGGGGCTAGCTACCTTAAAACATGCTATATCTAAACCATGGCGATCTACTGTACGTTGGTTCTTGCTATGGTACCTGTGCTCTGAGGAGCACATGTTAATTGCAACATTAGTCACAGTGAAATTCAGTGCTTTTAGACCTTGATGTTGCTGAAGCAAATAAAATCAAAGCAAAATTATGTGACAATACCCTTTAATCCTATGTTATCCTGTAGTAAATTTGAGTTGTTTTCTGGCTGTGTTTTAAAGAGCAGATGTCTATTTACACAATGTTAAGATTTAGTTAGGGCTCAAGAAAGGAAAATTACATCTCTGTTTTACAATGTGACTAATATATGTGTAAAGGATTAGGTAAAACAATCCAAACCAGCCTATGATTTATACCTTATTTCTAACCAGTTCTTTGTACTAGAAGCAATATCATGAATGTAAAACAGAATAGCTAATTTTCAGCATAAAGATGTACCCTATCTGTGGCAAAATATTCCCCTAGCATCCTTGGGAAGTAAGATCATCTTGTTATGGATTTTATTCTTTTACTAGCCAATTTGTATGCTGTTGAGCTCCCTTCCGTATGTTAACTCAGAACTGGAGGTGATAACAATATCCAATATAGCTAGCATATGGCTACAAAATCAGCCTGAAACCAAATTTCAGTAACTCCCTATTTTCGCCCAAAGAACTGATATTATTTCTGTGTCTTTCCTTAGATGTCATTTTGCTTTTCCTATGTCAGAGCACAATTAGAGTTTGTTTTTGTTTGTAATTTTATTTGTTTTCTGTGTCATGCACCTTGCCTCTGTAGCAGTATTCAGTTGAGTCTGAAAAAGCTTGGCTCCTGAGCTCCAAAGATGGGAGAAAAAGAGACACTGAGAAGCACAGGACAGCAAAGACCACAAGCATTGTTTTGCATAAGAAAATCTTGATACTTCTCTCTGTGAAAATTGTGTCCTTCATAAAAGTGAATTTGAGGTGAGAACCAAAACCCATTTCTGACATTTACCTTGTCTGCCTAGAAATAATTGAAGTCTCTCAATTCTGCCCTGTTTTCTGCCCTTGCAGTTTAATCTGCCTTAGCATTTCACAGTCTCTTTTGCACCTAGTCAAGTTGTCACTATTATAGGCCTAATACTAATCTTCTTTCTATTTAAGCTTTGAATTTGAAGCCTTGATACAGGTAATTTATTTACTTTACTTGGTCCTAAGCTTTCTTTAATATAATGTGCTTCTCCAACAGAGTGATTTACTGTGTTATTTCTATATAATATTTGGTCATATTGGGGTTTTCAACTCATTGTTCTCCTTCTACCAAGTTTCAGACATGCCTGCTTTGTTAATACTCTCATTTAAAAGCAAGTATTTCAAATAACATCTTTCTTTTTTAGATTTCTTGCATTGCTGTAGAAACACACACAAGCAGCATTAACTTACCTAAGCCCTGCCTGCATAAAACAAATAAGTACAATTTATTGCAAGAGGTGGGGGTTTTTTAGAGGTTAAACTTGAATGCCTTTAGAAGTTAACAAAAGTCTTTGCAGCTGAAGTATTTTGTAATTTTTTTATTTTGCTTTTTGTCTCATCACAGTTAGGATTTCATGACAATAGGAGTACAGAGGGTTACATGCACACAGAGGATGATAATGTGTCCTCATCTGGTGAACAGTTGGTTGCAATATGACTGTTAATATCTAGTATGACCCTCCGCACTCACGCTCCACTTCAGCATTGTTTTAACTGATCTGCCATAATAGAAAAGCAAAATATAGTGAAAATGATATTGAACATACCAGGAAAGCAAGGAAAATGTAAACACATTCAACTAAGTCACAACTTTGACCTGCTCTAAATGCAGTGTTGCAACAGCTCTCTTGCATGTGCAGATACAGCTCACAGTGGGTCAGAAACACTGCTGTTTATTTCATATTTTTCTTTTATTTATCAAAATAAACAAAAGTCTGACAGAGGAAGCTTTTGTTAAAATAGAAATGGTAAAACAGAGAATCATATGACATCATACATACGATGTTATAAATACACACAGAAAAGAAAAATACCTACCCATCCTTAAGGCACTGAATAGATGCTTTGGTGTGGATGTCCACCTCTCCTGGGCACGTCAGCACTACCCACCCAA
>JAOXNG010000052.1:11438011-11453377 GCA_028566535.1 Scolopax minor | reverse complement strand
GGACCAGAAAAAGCAGGAGCCCCCAAAACCTTGGGTAACCAAAGTTAAGGAAGAACCAGAACAAAAGCAGGAATCTCCAAAGCCTTGGGTAACCCAAGCTAGGGAGCAACCAGAACAAAAGAAGCCAGAGCCTGTGAAAACATGGGAAATGCCCGTTAGGGAAGAGCCAGAGCAAAAGAAGCAGGAGCCTGTGAAGGCTTGGGCTGCACGTGTTAGGGAGGAGCCAGAACAAAAGAAGCAGGAGACTCGAGAGGCTTGGGAAAAAGCTGACAGGCAGCAGCAAGTGTCATCACAGCAGTTACAGAACCCTCCGAAGTCCTGGGGAGCTGCAAGTGTTGGGCCAAAGAAGTTTGATATGGAACCCAAAGAAGTGAGTTGGCTTCTGTAGTATTATGTCGTAAGCTTTTTCACTCGAGTGCATTGGACTAAAGCTACTTAGTAACAGAGACTTTATGTGGTACATTATATAGGCCTCTATTTAGACTTCTGTTTCATTCTTCCTTGGGGGGGGGGGTAAATTATTCTGGCAATTAAACTTGCTATGTGAATAGCAAGATGGTCTGCTTTGCTTTTTACATCAGCACAGTATTGCTGTGTTTGAGCCTTGAATAACTGCTTTCTGCATAAGACAGAAGAATTAACTTAGTTCATCCCCAGCTATTGGCTCTGTCCACTGTTATCAGGACAAAGCAGGTATGACTCATCCAGGGATCAAATACTTTGTCTGTGCCTGCATGCAAATAGCACTTCAGTAACTTTTTTAGGCATTTGATTAAAATAGCTGCTGATTCAAGAGAGATCTAACATCTAGATCAAGCAATACCTATACTTGAATGCTAGGGGAGAGATGTGAAGGAAACACAACTGTATTACTAGGCATGATGTGCACTGCCATATATTTAAATGTCTTACCTGACTCTTTCCTCAAGTTTTCTGTGGTTACTGGAACTACCGCTATTAGACTGTCTGGGTTCAGAATGGTGCTAGGTTTTTAATTTCCAGATAGGCATAATGATACAATGTAGCATGCAAAAATGATAGCAGGTTTATGATTGAAATGCAGAAATTGAAAAAAACTGAAATTTGTTGTTGATGTGGATCAGATTGGAACTAAATTTAAACTGTGCTAGATAAATGAGGCAGAACAAGAGAAATACAAACTAAATATAAACCCCTTCCATCTGGAAATGGGAGAGAGATTGGAGAACTACTTTTTGCATGTGTCTTGGTGTGATTATGAAGAGGGGACTTCTTGCCCATGTTGTTGAGCCTCTATTCAATCTTGGTAGACAGGAGGGTATGTAACGACAAAAGCAGTAACTCTGTCTCGCTAAGTATGGAATGTAAGTGATGGCTTTTTTGAATATGATGGCAAGTAAAAAAGCCTTGTTCAATATAGCATAGTTAATGTATGAGGCAGTGTTCTTTCAAAAAATATTCCAGGGTTCTTAAAGACTTTATGGAAGTATAGATATGAAAATCCTAAGTATGCAGAGTAAGCAAGGTTCATAGGAAGAGATAGTATGTGGAATACTAGTATTTTGATCCTAAGTAGAAAAAAAAAAACAACTAAGTATGAGTTGAAAATAAATTCCTTGAGTTTACACTTGGTTTTGCATTCTACACTTCATCTGTGCCATGGGTCTGAGTTAACTTCCTGTTAGGAGTTTAGTTTAAGCAGAGTTCAAGGTCATCTTCTTCACTGAGAGGAGCTGTTGGGAGAAAAGTCTGTCCCCGAAGAGGGGACTGTTTCTCAACAGTACAGGTCATTAAATCCTTCCAGGATTGACTCTCCTCAAAACAATTCCATTAAGGGTCTCATATCCTTGCCAGTTTTGCATGCGTAAGGTGGCCTTAAGTCTTATCATTGCTGTGACTGTAAGATACTGAACTGTCTGAGTTAACAGTTCAGAATTCATGATCCATCTGTGAGTGTACAGGACAAGATCTAAATGTCCTGACGGGTGGATTCTGGATATCATGAAATTTTGAGAAAACAGTCTGCCTAAAAACTGTAATACAGATTTGAGGAAAACCTTTCAAAAGCCTCAAATTAACTTAAGTGCTTGAAACATGTTTGATAGCAATAGTTTCAGTGCTATTGAAACCACAACTGAATGTGGTACCTGAGTAACATTTTAAACTTTATTTTTAAGCTTCACACATAATTAAAGGGCCATAGAAAATATAACCAAAACTACTTACAGGAAAGTAACATTTTTATAATGTGGTGAAGATTTTATTCTTACCAGGCACCATCTTTTATTTTGATCCTGTTGCATTTTTTGACTTGTTCCGCAAAAATGTTCTCTTTCATATATATTCATATATATAGTACTCACATTATGATATCCACAACATACTGACAGTTGCCTAGTCTAAACAGCTTCATTTGCATTTGCAGTCATACCTGAAAAAAATGTTTTAGTGTACAAGTCATCTATCTTAATTATCTCTTCAGTATGTGGTGAATAATCAACTTGTTTCATTTTACCCTGTAAAATCTATAAAACAGTTTTATATAAAACTTGGCTCGGAATCAGCTGAGAACATGACCCTTCAAGTGTACCTGCCTCACATGGTGAAACTGTTCCTCAGAAGAAAACTTAAATAAGCTAAAATGTTTCATTTTGCATTTTTAAACCTGTCTACCCAGAGGGGACATACAACTGTGGTGAACATGAAAAAATAAATGCATGTATGTACTTGTGCAAGTGATTCAGGGTACTGTGCTCTTTATCTCATAAGCAAGTTCATATATAGTAGATTAACTGATTAACTGAGAAATTATTGGATGTTTTATTTAAGACATAGGCAGTTGAATGTGGATCAGGTAAACCTAAAAGGCCTGCAAAGGTAGTCTTTTAAAATCTTTTTTTGTTTGGTTTTTTTTTGTTTGGTTGGTTTTGGTTTTTGTTTTTATTCATTTGGATAGCCAAAAATGAATTTAATCCTGCCGATTCTTGTATAAAATAAGTTCCATTCTATTCAACTCTAAATTTTTCTGGTTTTCTATTGAAATTCAGCTCTTCATGCATTTTGACCTTTTGAAGAAAGCCTGCTTCTTTGTGAATTGTGGGTGCATTAGGAAGGTAAACACATTCAGTACTTGTTATTCAGTGAGTTTGGATTTAGAAAGTCATTGTCAGTAGGTTAATCCTTTTGTACAGACAGTCTCTTTGGCTAACAGGCATCTTAAACAAATAAAGGTTTTACCAAAATGCTAATTTCTCAGTCTCTGTCAATTGTCAAAGAACAAATCTCAGAGGAGGTCTTAAAATTGGTTATTTCTAGTTTACATTCACTTCATGTCAGCCCAGTTTCAAAAAGAACTTCTATATACAAAAGTCTAGTCACAGACTATTTGTTACTCTGCTCAAGAAATCATTAAAACCTAGGATTTTCTTGGAGTGTTTTATGAGGATGAGGGAAGGGATAAGTTTATCTGGTTTCAACAAATATTTATAAATACCATGAATAACAAGAATACCAAATTCATCAGCAGATTGTCTAGGCACTTAAAAAAAGAAGAACGTACATCCAGTCTGATAAAACATCAAGTGGCTCTTGAACTGCATACTGTATTATTCACCAAGATGTTATATTTTAGACTGGTTAAAATGGGAAAGTATAAATTAGGGATTGCGAGTGAGAATTGCAAAAAAATATCTACTTAATTTTCCACAATTATGTGAGCAGAAGTTCAGCAATAAATAAGGTGAGGCTGTATGTACAACTATTATTTCATCATTATAAGTTCTTTCATTGCTTCACAGTCTTCCTATGGGTCCTATATTTCTGTTTACTTCTACTTCAGAAATGCCAAACAACAGGACTGCAGAGGAAAATGTCCACCCTTCCCAGCAGGCATTGAGAGAGCCCTCCTGAAACACAAGATGCCAGAAATTGCTTTAAATTCCTAGGATCAACAGTCCATTGAAACACAACCTGAGGTCATGAGTCAGAGCCAGAGAAGACCAAAATTGCAATGAAGATACTCTTCACTATACCTCTTTATAGATGCTGTTTTCCATGAACTGCACCTGGATGATGTCCCCTATGTGCCTACTACAGGCAATTTTCAGTTTCTGTTCAATTTCAGAATGAAGTTCTGAAAATCCCCCTTCCTCCCCATACATCTCCCCCCCTTTTTCAGAGAGGACAAACATGTTGTCCAGAAAATGACTAACAGTGCTTCATTAGGATATAGAAAATATTAGAATTAATTGGTCAACAAAATAAAGAGCAATTCCTCAACTCAGTAAACATGCACATGTCAAAGGCAAACCAGAATAAAGGGAGGAGACATTTGCTGCAGATGTGACCTACTGCTTTCTTTTGTATCAGTCTTCATGATTTATGATTTTCTGATACATTTCTTCCCAAGTTGACATTTACATGTTGTTTCTTTAGTATACATAATATTTGCACACATTTAATTTTTATTAAATAATCAGGACTTCATAGAGTACGTGTCTGAATCCTAAATGATGAAGTAATTTAGGAGATAATTATATGGATTCAGCTGGAACCAGACTGTGCCTGCTTAAAAGTCAAAGTGCACACCTGTGGCTGCTTTGCAGGATTTGGACTAAAGTAACATGACAACAGTCAAGAAGGCATCAACGCTTTTGGGAATAAAAAGGTGCTAAATTTTACTTCTAAAAATATTTCTCATACCAGTATGAGAAATACCAGAATTTAAAGATGATATCTGGGCATGTTTTGGACTTCTTACAACATGGATTGACATCTGGTTATTCCATTGTGTTAGGGAATATAGTTCTTTTTTTTTAAAAAAAAAACACATTTAAAAAACAGTCTCCAGGCAGTTCAAATTAGTCTGCAAAGTAAGGCTCTTTTGTACAGTCTTGAAAAGCACTTAGCTTCTATCAGAGTAAAATACAGTACATAATTTTATTAGTACCACAACCAGTGGCCTTCTGCTCCACTAATTTGTTATGAATTTGTTTAACAGGTTTGTCTGGCGATTAATTACTGCAAATGCATTAGTAACTTTCTTAGGTAAAACTGGGGGCTGTACTGATTTTATTACTTCTGCTCTATCTGCCTCTTACACTGTGTATTTGATAATTTTCAGATTCTTTTGAATTTCTAAATCATGCAGAGAATAGATACACAAAAAAAAAAAAAATGAAGTCTCAAAGCTGGCCTACTGAATGCTGGTCTAACTTTTAATTTACTTCTGTTAATAGCGCAGATGAGGGAAGCATAAACTGGCGGGTTTTGTCCCTGAAACTGGTTTTCTCAAGCAGACATTTATTAGCAGACTATATGGCAGCAGGCTACGTTCAAAACATTCTTCTAGTAAGAACATCAATAGCAGTAGATACTTCAATAGCATTAGGTCAGCAGTAAATGCAAATATCTTAAGCATCGTAATAGGCACGGCAAGAGCCACAGGTATGGGAGAGCTGTCTGAAGGAAATAATATGGCCTCTCAAAGCTGGAACACTGCATTAAAATGTGAAACTCTCTCCACACACTTGAATTGGATTTAGCCAACTAAAACAGTTAAAAATTGAGAGTGGATTAACCAATACATCAAATAGAAAAAAATGCTTTAAAAATTTTGGAAAACTCCCTGTGTTTTGCTGAGCTCCCATGCCTACCCAAAGTTCCGCTTGTTGCCTGAGTATGTTTACATAACCAAGCCATAATGTGATTTATTTTGGTAATAGTGAAGACATGACAGCACGAACATCAGCCCCAGGCTAACTGTTTCAGTAAGTACTTTACATTCATGATATGTTCAAGGTTGCTCTTGCTACATCTTCACAGCTCTTGTTATCTAATCTAAGTTGCATATGTCTACTCATGCTCTTGACAAATCTCCTGAAAGTATTGGAATCATACCAAGGACTTAAAATAATCTCAAGATAGCAAATGAAGAATTTTTTCTTTAAAGTTAAGCTTTCATAATTCACTTTCACTGTGTAATTTTCAATCTTCCTCAGGTAGAGACCATATGTCATAGGCAAGGTATATTTGAAGCTGGAATATTTTGATACATATTTCTGTTGACCTATGAAAGGATAGCTTTAGAAATGCTTTAAAAATACAAGGAATGAAGCTGAGAAATATTCCCATTTCTACATTTCAAAATTATACTGGGATACAAAATTGAAGATAATTAGGAAATCAAGAACTCAACAAAATTTTTACCTGGACCCAGTTTACTTTTTATTTTCAGTCAATATTTAAAGGTTTTGTCTGTCCAATTTTAGACCCAATCTTTTCTAGAAAGCACAGAAACTATTTCCCATGAGTGATTTGTCCTCTCTGCTCATTGAGAAAAAGGAATACTTTCTGTCCTGTTGGGGCAGCTGTATTAATAAATTCCAATGTACTCTATGACAGTATTTAATGGAATGTATTGTTTGTTGTATTTTGAAGAACAGCATAGAAACCACTTGTGCAAAGGAACTCAGCTGAGCTGAACAGGGATCCCTACAGAGAATTCCAGACTGGAAGAAAGCCTTTTTGTCATATCCCTTGACAGATGCATTTTTCCGTACAACTGTTCAATAGTTTTTTGAGGAACTGAATATATCTGCCTTGAATCACCTGACAGCAGTACAAGGACACTCAGTTTATATCTTCACTAAGATATAAGCCTTTGCTCAACACATAATTATACACTACACTTTAAAAATGTCAATTATATAAATAAAAATAAATATTGGGCAATTTTATAATTAGGTCTCTCATTAAAGAGGCAGTATGACAACATAATCAGCTTTTCATTTAATGATTTGAAAAGTCATTGTAGTCTAATTAATATGCTACTGTAATCCCAGCCACACTGCTGCCTTTCTTGTTCTTTCCCCGTTCTTGTCCAATTCTTTTTTAGTTAGTGATCTCAAGGTACTGCCATATGCAGATTCCTGCATATGATAATATTTTGCATATGCCATAAATCATGTGCCAGCTTTGTCAGAATTACTTAATTCTTGTTATGAGTGAATTTCATTGATGTTCTAAAGGTAGTTTGGGAACACTTGTTCCCATAAAGCCAAACATCTGCACTATTATGTCTCAGTGTTTTATCTTAGGATCTTGTATTCACCCAGTTCTGTCAAATACAAATACACAGTTTAGCCTGAGGTCCTGAGAAAGCAGGATAGACTGAAGTGGGTGGGGCTTTTGCCATGTGTTAAAAGTTCAGGTAGGAAAGTGGAATTAAAACAGCTGAAAAGAGTTATAATGATGATCTAAGTCCTGTAGGGAAACTTGATTAATCCTTCAATTTTAGCAATGAATACAAGTATTTAATGATCCTTGTGGGGAGAAACACATTTGAAACAAAAAAATTAACTCTCTCCTTAATACAGATGGATATGTGCCTTTTAGATGGACATAATTTTAAAAGAGAAAGATAGAAAAGGGCCCCCCTGTTCATTCTGCAAACTGCGGTGTACAGCCACTTCTCCTGTACACGATGCTTCATGAGAAGATCATAATGATCGCAGTCATTAGCAACACACCATTGAGTGCATGCTCTAGTTTTGATGAAATTGATACTGCATGACCTGAATGTGAAAAGTGACATTTAATTCAGGGACACTTGAAAAAATAAATTATTTAACCCTTTGGAGTAATTAGCAGAGAACTCACTATTCATAACTCACTAGATGATTCTTCAAAGGAGCGGCAAAAATATTTCTGCTTTTTCCCCCCATCATCTTTGGTTCTTTAGTGTAAGAGATCTCTTAACTCCAAATGAATAAACTGTGCTTTATGAAAGAAACTGGAATGGTAAATAGCACCATCATAAAGAATTTTGTTACTGACTTATGAGAAGAACACAGTATTCAGTTGGCAAGGGGCTAATGCTGTTGAGATTAAATTAATCTTCATTATAGTTGGAAGGAATCTGAATGTCCATGAGGGATATTTACTATGTAAATGTTTACTAAATAAAGATGGAAGTAAATGCAAGAAAATGGAACGTAACTAGTGAAAGCTGATGGTTATACAGGTAATTACTGGTTATTACTGTGGCATATATTTTATAGTGTTATTCCTTGGAGGAAATATAGAGGCAAAAGATTTTGAAAGCTTGATTTTCTGCAAAAGCCCTGTTGAATATTCCGACAAAAGATCCATGAATATTTTGTCAATTGGGAGAGTGTCTGACTAGATATTTTGTGAGTTGCAGTTCTCCAAGCTTTCTTAGAGCTAGTCATTTTGAGAGGGCAAGACAGGGCATAGTGAAAGGACTAGATTGTCCATCAGCATTTTCAAAAGTGCTAAGAGGCCTCTAGAGAGATGACATATGGCTTCTTAAAATGCAGTTCATGTGTTATCACCAATCTGGTGACATACATGCCCCTAGAAAGATTAACAAGGTTTGCTAGATATGCTGCAAGGTAAAATTGCATTGTCAGAACTTAACTAGGCTCAGAATGATGTCAAGTACAGATGTGCTCTTGAAGAATCCTTCTTAAAGTCAGTCACAGTAATTTGATGTTCTTAAACTTGTTTCTGATCTCTGCTTTAGGGCACGTCAGTATTTCACTCTGCAGCATTTTCAAGGTGATTTGGACTGTTAAAAAGATGCAGCATAAGAGAGGTGCTTAATTATAGGTAAATGCATGAACAAAGTGTTATATGAAGTAATAGAGTTAATAAAAGGATGGTGACTAACACAATAATAGCAATATGAGTTTGTGATCCATATCTAGTAGACTTCAGATATGGTTGATAAAGATCCTAAATTAGTTTTCTAATTAATTGTTTGGAAACAAAATATTTCCTTTTTATTTTCCTCCACTTTTGCTTGATTGCCATGCTTTCATTTAAATTCCATGTTTCCACTTTTCTGCTCTATTTCGTCTTTGCAATAATTGCTTCTGCTTCTTTTCCTTTTGCTTCCTTTCTGTAGTTTTACATTGCAGCTGGTCTCCAGCTAGCATAACACACAGTGTATAATGCCACCAGTCCCTTGCGTTGCCAGTCATTAGGCAGTGTTTTTAACTGGGTATCAGCTTCCCAAATTATTCTCACACCATCTGCTTGTTGAATATTTTTCATAGTTCATGTTTTTGGTTTTGTTCCGTTATTCTTTAAACTGAGACATTCTGCAAAAGTAACATTACTCTTTTGCTGTGGTATTAGAGAGTGGAGGTTTTTTTACTTCTTAAGTAGTCCACAGTGCTAACATTCTGAAATTCTTAGTCTGGCAAAGCAGACTCTATCTGCCATATCACTTCACAAGACAAAATTGACTTGTTTTTTGTAGAAGAGCCAAGACTATTTTCAGGCCTAAAAATGTATTAGCTGCTTTTCTCTGTTGTTTATCTAATCTGCAGATTTTAACCCAACTATTACCCTACCTGTTGTTGATGTGGAAATATCGGTAGATTTATTTACCTTACTCTATTTGTTGTATTCTCCATTTCCATTCCTGAGATGGAGAAATGACCTCCTAGTTTCTCTATCCCTTTAAAGTAATCTGTGTAATGAATCCACCTAGATCATACCTTTACTGCATTCTCTTGGTACGCACAGAATTTTTGTGAGGAGGAGCCTCAGTATTACCCATAGCACCTATACAGATGGTATTTTTGTCATGGCATGTACCCAGTTAGAAATGAGCCTGGGGGTCCCACAAAGCTCCTGCAACCCCCATGTGTTATTTTAAATGACAAGGCCTCCAGTGGTATTGGAGCAATGTTGGAAAGTTCTCTATTGGTTTCCAATGAGTAGAGATCTTGATTTTGCCAGACAATAACAGCTTGTTGCTTGATAGCAGAACCTTGTGTTATTTTCATTTATTTCTATCTTTGTAATGTGCTCTCACTAGCAGTTCAGATAAGATAAACACTTGTAGGTGCTATAAAAAATATCCTGTGTCAGCTATGAAAATTGTGGCACAGTAAGATATATGTGTACAAGCCTAGAAGCCTGACGGAGCTTTAGTGGTTTCTGGATTGTTTAGGTCTCTGTATAATGCTATGCCAGAAGTAATTTTTCATTCTCACCTCAACTTCTCTGTTTTGTCCTGCACACATCTGTCTCTAGGGCTTGGTAACCACATCAACATAAGTGTTTATCAGTGCTCACACATGGAAATACTTAATGGTCTGTAGATTGGATAGAATCACCAGAAATTAGAGTAGTTCTTCCTGGTCTTGGTTCAGTAGTTACTTTGAGACCTAATACTTTCTCTCAACAGAGGCACATAACTCTTCAAGTCCCCTACACAAGTTCCCACACTCAGGATTCATTTTGCACAGATGCTTCTTTATAACGGATCATAAATTTTCTAAATTTTTCTGAACTCACTTGTTAGTGAGATCAGGAACACAGAAAGCTTGACATGCAATACCAGAGATAGATCACAAAAATGTTTATGCCATTCTGAATTATCGTCATTGTGGGCCGCTTCATTTTCTCCATCTTATTCTTAGAAGATATAAGATATATTCTTAGAAGTCTATAAGTATTTTCAGCCATCAGAATATTTTTCCCCAGTACAAAAAAAGAAACAAACTAAAAGAACCCCAACATTTTTAGAGATGGCTTTCTCAAATTTTCTGTGTGGTTGATAGTTCCCCATCTGAAGGTGAAAATCAATTTTTCTCCATGTTAGGAAAATGAATTTGTTAAGCAATTTTAAAACTAAGTTTTCTGATTTAATTTTATGAAAAGCACTCCTTAATGGGCACCAGATTTTGGGCCCTTCCCTGTCAAGCAACAAAAAACCTTTCAGGAGCACAGGGCTGTGAATTCATACTCCAGTCCCCTCAGCTGTGCCTGTGCAATGGGAAGGACAGAGGGCAGAGCAAGGGCCGCAGCTCACCAACTTCAACCCTGGTGAGGATAAGCTACACAGGATTTACACACCATGATTTTGCAGAACGCTGATGACTTAAAACTGTATATAAGAATTTTTATATAAAATCTCACTTTCACAGGGAAAGACTTCCATTTCTTACAGTTGCAAACATTGTTAGTCTCCTGATTGCATAAACCTTGTGTGAACCCTGGGTCCAAGTTGCTTTGTTCATCTTTTACAAATGGGCCATGAGGGAGTGCCTTAGTTGGATGTGCAGTCAGAGGTCATTGAATGGGTTAATTGCCTGCACTTATCTTTTAAAGCAAAGATATAATGTTTAAAAGAAACCCTTTTATATCATTTAAATCTTCACAAAGGTGCTAGAGCTTTTAGTTTCCAAATGTACTAGGGCCATGAAACCTTATGGCCTAACAAATTTAAATGTCACTAGTAATTGTCTGTTGATTTTTACCTCTGAGAACTGTAAATATGCAAAATCTATGCAAATTATAAAATATTATATGAACAAACACTTTTTTTTCCTCCTAAAGATATTCCAAACTCTACAAAGTCATTGTGTCAAAAGAAACATGGTGTTGGTATCAATTGCCATTCCACTTATTATTCCTCATATATTGTCAAATTTGATTTAAGTTTGTAGGTTGTTACTATTCCATTGTTCTTTTCTAGTAAGATTTATCTCTGGCCTAAATCCAGTTCAGAGCTAATACTTTTAGTAGGCATCTATTTTTATTCTTGAAAGGTGATTCGAAGCAAAAGTTATTAAGTGCTCCTCCCTTGTGAAAAACAGCGGATGTAGAGCTGGAATTTTGGAAGACAGAAATGAGTTGAAATGTTAACCAGTCATTATTGTCTCAAATATCCTTCTCTTTTTCAATCAAAGATCATTTGAAAACTAGATATTTTAAGAAAGCTGTTGGATACAGAAGGATGACCCCTCAAAGACCTGAATTACTTGTATTTGCATTCTGCATTTTCTTCAAAGAATAATTTTCATAAAGATAATGGGAGTTCACAGCTTATCCTCCAATTCTTTTCTGGTAAGAAGTACCAGAAGCATCATGTCTAGACTAGTTTTGGTCTTCTAAGTGCCCATAATTGGCAATGTTGTTCATACCAGCTCTGTATGAGTTACAATATCCTGAAGGCTTTCAATTTATTTTAACTTTTTAATACATTCTAGAAGTGCTTTTCTTTTTTTTTTAGACTTTCAGCATAACCTGTTTTCTTTGAATTATTTTAGAACAAACTGCTAGTGGCAGGTAAATTATTCAGAAGAAATTAAGCAGTACCAGAGAATTTTAAAAGACCTTTTGGCTTTCTTTGTTGTAAATTTGCAAAAGTAATGCAACTGTGAGATTAGAAATGAAACTCGAATACTAATATATTATTTACTTTCCTTCTGTTTGATGTAACTTTTTCTTTGTATCTCTTCCTAAGACTTTCTCACAGCCACTAAACTAATTCAAAAAAAGTGGATTCCTATAATTGCACACACATAAACACACACACACAAAAAAAAAAAAAAAAAAGTGAGATAATGAAATGGAAATGAATGGAAAAAGGCAAAGTCAAGAACTCATTTTGTTTGCTAATTTTATTTTTCATTGACTGTAGTTGTTTGTTCGTTCTGTCAGTGCAGTATAGTGAAAACCATTGTCCTTACTTCTCTGCCTGGAAAGGATATTTTTACTATTACTTAAGCACACAGTTTGCCTTGTGCTGTGCATGCACAGGATACAGCTCCTAATGGTGCTACATTTAATAAAAGAAAGATGCCGTGTCTCTGTGTGTGGGTATGTGCATACACATTGGTGCATGTACACACACACACACCAAATATATTTTTGGCTTTTTCCTTCAGAGGTATAGCTAAAACGGTACAGCATAAGAGACTGCCCAGGACCCAAAAAGAGACCCTAAAAGAAACAGCCCTAATACATTCCTTAGGGCTTTGAGTCATCTCCCTATTGCTACCTGTTCCCAGGTCTGCCTAGGCTCTCACATGTATTTCACTGCTTCCTTGCTGAATTGCTTAACTAGCTACTGGGGCTAATATATTTGGCTTGCCTGCTTTACTAATAAATGAAGATAATGTGTTGAATATATTCTTTAAAAAAAAAAAAAAAAAAGAATAAATGGGGTAGTAACACCATCGTAGGAACAATTCAGAGAGAATCAGAAGATTGAATGCAAAGTTAGAGAGTTCCTATTTTCTGGTTCTTCCCCCTCCCCAAGTTACCACTTAAACAAGTTTTTCTTTTGCTCGGATCAAATCCATTATTTTTCAGCAACATTAGTCCCCTCTTCTTCTTTCACCCCTGTTCTCACTACAGGGGTAACCTTTGCAAAGTTGTTGATTAACTTCTACCCCCTGTGATTCTGTCCACACCTTCACCCAGCAATTTTGGACTTAATACAGATCAGCCTTTGCTATTAATTATACGTGAGGAATACTTTGGGACTGTAATTTGGGCTGGAGAAGTCATAATGAAGGCCAGAAACTAAAAGTGGTGTGCAGCCTTACATTCTCTCACGTTGGGTACCTCTTCCTCTGTATGATTTTTGAAGGTAATAAGGACTCAACATTCAGTTCTCCAGTGTGTTGCCATATGTGACCTGAGCAGTTTTTGTTGGGTTGATGCTGCTATGAAATGCCAATTGCACCTTTTACCCAAAAGCAGAGAAATAGTGTTTCTTGCCTCCTGTCCCAGAGCTTTTTCAATGAGATCACACTGCCTCCTAGGAGCTGAGTGAGAAATTAAACAGGTATCAAGAGATTTTAGTTGCAGGCATGATGAATAGAATTGAAAGTTATCGATGTGTAAGTGAAGAGGATATGACTTTTATAAAATATAAAAATGTTTTGGGTTGATAAGGTACTTTTTAAGGGCTGGAGTGTTAACAGTTTGGTACTGTTAGCTCTTAGTTCTCTGCTGAAAAAGCAAGGGGAACTGCCAGTGCCCTATATGCAATTAGTCTAGAAAGTGCCTTATTACAAATGTGACAAGAGGATTTTTTACTACGCCACTCTTACTTACTTGTTTCTAAGGCAAATGGATTTCATGGCTTTGAGTTAAAATGCAAGAGCTCTAAGTAAATAGCTTCTTATCCCATCATCAGTCCAGGAAGAACAGTGTCTCTCCTTGTAGCAGTGAGCAGTCTGAAGAAAAAATTCCTAAACCACAAAATGATATAGAATGTGTCGTTTTCCTGAATGCTCTTTTACAGAGTGATCAAGAGGCTTTCATTTAGTGAATACATTTGCTCACTCAGTTTTGGAGAGTCGCCCTTCATTTATTCTTTCCCTTTGGAAGTACTTTCGAGTGCAAATTACTGCTATCAGAAGCCTTGAACTGAGAGGCTATTATTCTCCATGCTCAGATTAAATTAATTTTGAACAGTTTAATGCAGCATGTCCAAGCTGCAAGTCCAAGTGGTGTCAAATCTATTTCTCTGCTTTTTTAAGCTGCACCTTCAAGGGCAGTATGATTCATGGTGAATGTGTTCTTCTAATGTCTTTTGCTAAGCGTTATTATTTTCTTTCATTTGCAAGTCATGAGGCTAAAACGTTAACTGTTTTCCTTCTAAAATTATATAAAGAATGCATGATTCTATACCAGGCCAATTTTCTGAAAGAAGCTTATTATATTTGCTTGCTATACATGAAATAAAGGAAAAATACTCTTGATGAAAGAAAGAAGGGTTTTTTTTTAAAAAATGTAATGGAGAAAAAGGAAGCACTACAGAACCCTGCAACTTCATTGTTGTGTTAGAAAGAAATTATATTGATCAAGGTCTCTGTAATAAAATTAAGGGAGTTTTAATGATTGGCTATATAACTCTATTTGTGTTTTTTACCAAATTGCAAAAGCAAAGCATGACATAAATCTATTTACTTTTTCTCTTCAAGCCAAAGCATTCTAATGTCTCTCCACTGCTTCCTATTGCTAAAGTGTCATTAAAAGGTGGTAATGAAGCTTTCCACATGTTTTTGAACCCTAACTGGTAATCTGTTTTACACAGCATAGAAGTGGAGAATTTGTGATGTTGACAGATTCAGTGTACTTTCCGTGGAGGGTGCTTGATGGACAAATAAACTTACAGATACACATTTTAAAATCCATTCTCTGGCTTAGTATTTCCTGTTTTGCATTCTTGGACATTATTGTATTCTGATATTTAGGTAGTTCAATACTTTCTGATGTTTTGAATACTTTTCTACTCTCATGTTGACATATGTTGTCCTTATTTTTACTTCATCTTGCATGTCAAGTAACAGTTGTTTCTTCCATGATCGTATATATCTTTGAAATTTTTATAAGATTATGATAAAGAATATATTTGCATAGTCCTAAATATCTACTGTGCAGCCTTTCTATAAAATGAGGTATATATCAATTAGATTATGAACATAAGAGGATTATGACTGTCTGACAACTAAAGTCACCTGTATCTAAAGGGACAAGTCACAGTAATATCTCATGTAGTACCTGAAAAAGGGAATATGTAGTTCTACCTGAAAAACAACTCCCCTGGGG
>JAOXNG010000052.1:11351993-11368058 GCA_028566535.1 Scolopax minor | reverse complement strand
CCCTTCATCTTATGATCCTGATATCATCAAAATATGAAAGCTTCTAGAAAAAATATGCTGATTAAGAAGTGTTAGTAGATTCATAATTTTTCAAATACTTTGAAAAGTAATGAATTCATTCACTGTTTTTCTACAACCTTTTTTATAGAGCTGAAATCTTTAACATTGTAATGTTGGAATCTTATGAAACATTGTGACTGAGTCCAGCACCTTCTAAAATGGCTGAGGTGAACAGAAGCATATTCGCCGTCGAATTACACATTGAAGTGCAGTTTCTAAAATATCTTATTTCTGATGGTTGGAGAGATGTGGCTGAGCGAGATTGGGAGAGAGGATAAAGCATGTGTTGCAAACATGTTTCTTTGCGTATGAGGATATTTTCATCTTGCTGCCATATTAGTGAATTCTCAGTTGGCTTCGTGTTTTGTGTGGGATGCTGGGATAGGCGAGAGGTGAAGACAGCACTGTGAGAGAGAGCCTGGAGGTATGGGTGGAGAACTAGAAGTGGAGGAGGAGGTGATTCCACTGTATGAGTCCTTTGCTGAATCTTGTCAGTCATATAATTTTCATGTCTATCCACAGAGATTCATCTCTCTAAAATAATAAATAAAAACCAAGACAGCAAATGGTTTGTCAGCTGTACATCTCATACGTGTATGCAGGGTTTGCTCAAGATTGTCTTATGCCCCAAGATCTTCTATTGTGCTCAGTGCATAGCAAAATGAGGCCTTAATTTGGGGTGACTCATAGGCCAACCACAGATAAAGCTATGCACATATATTACTGCAAAACAGCTAGTCAGTATGGTCGTCCAGGGTTGTGTGTAATATCTTCTAGGCGGATGACAAATTTAGGTGGGGGGAGCAATGTATATAATATAGATTTTTTAAAACAGGAGTTATCAAAATGCTCTGAATTCTGGAACATCCATTCAGCAAAGGCAAAGGAATAGAGATCAGAATTCTTAGATAACAAAAAGGAATAAACTGAGTATAGTAATGGAAAGATATTAACTTCTCAATATTCATCAGTGCCATATGAAGCTAAAAGACTTATTTATATTTATAGATCGAAGCATATTTCAGATGATACAGTTATCTTCAAAAAGTAAATTTTAGTACTGTGAGAAGTCTATATTCATAACACTGGAAGGCATGTTTTCTTGAAGAACAGACATAGCATAGGTTGCAGCACTGGAGTTTTATCAAAACTACCATGCCATGACCTTCAAGCATCATTATTTAAAAAACAGGATAAAATTTCACACTGTCCCCTTTTATATCCTTGCCTCTTTCTCAAAACTGCTAATGAAGCCTTCACTTAATAACAGTTTCTATGCTGTTAATGATGTGGATATCTACATGACCAAGCATTGCCATGACACAGTTGGCTGAGGTCAGCAGGAGTAGTTGCAGTGAGAATGATGTGACTTTTGACTATTGCTGAAAACCATTGACAAGAATCCCTAATTTTCTTTGCATAGTACAATATAAACTTTTAATTTCTTGCTCAGTTTCTCTTCTACCATGCGGTATAAAAGGAGTGTAAATACAAGTCTATTTCAATGCTGAGAAGCAGTTTTTATGAACAAGAGTGTTATCTGAGCTGGTGGCACGCCACAGCTAGAGGTAGTAGGAAGGCACATTGGTTATGCCAGCTGCATGGCTTCAGTCGCACTTATGTCTGATGTCAGCATGGTGCTGCTTCTCTGTATTTGAAATGTCCTCTGGATAAAAATTTCCATCACAGCTGCCTTAACCAATTGACAGAACATTCTGTCTGAGGGTGCAGATGTGCGGCTCCCAGAGCAGAGATGGATAGCTTCTATCAGGACTAGAAGAAAATGATCCTGTCTCCCTACCATAAACTGAAAGATGTTCTCATGATCTGAGATGAGAATCAATGTTCACCAGTTCTTAGGAAGAAGGGGGTTCCTTTTTTATACTGATTCTTATTCTGATGTAGTATAAATCCACACTACTGAGAGTATCATTGTACATGGAAATGAATTTGTAATAGCTTATGGATATCTTCTTCAGACAGCTATCAGAGCGCGATAGTAGGAAATCTTGTAATAAGCAGATTGACTTCTGTTAAAGAATAAAACAGCATATATTTTCAGATGGATAGCTGCCAGTATAAACCTTTCCTCGTCTGTTATGCCTTTTTTTTTTTGTAAATCTTATCAGATAAGAGAAACCCTTTGAAAATATGGAGTAAATGCTACTCAGACTAGCAGAGAACTTGACAAAGCTATAGTACATCTTAGGTGGCAGTAGAATTGCAAACAGCATGAACAATGCATAGGTTAAATGTAGCAGTTCTGGAGATGTGGCAAATCAGCAGTATTTTCCAAGAGGAAAAGCAAACTGCAAGTCAAACCTTTGTTCAGAAGCTAAAGGGAAACTGATGCGTGCAAGAATGCCACTTAAATAGTAGTCATTGCTTTGGTGAGCTATACACTTCACTGTGAAGCACATCTAGGAGCACAGGTCTTTACAAATGTGATGTTTCCTTACTCAATGATACTGTTTCCTGTGCATATTTCACTGACAAAAACAATCATCTTGCCATATTTTTCCCAGTTAGGCCAACAAAAACTTGAAGAGATTGAACTGAGTTTTACCTTGGATATTGCATCAGAAATATAATTGCTGATTCTTGATGAATTGTTTCCAATTACAGTTAATTCATGGCTGAATAGTTACACAAAGACTAGAATTCTATGCAACATGCAGAAACTCAGAGGATGAAAATCCAAGATATGAAGATATTTCTGTAATTTCTTCTCAACATTTAGGCCTTCATTTGCAATTCTGCATCCTGCTGCTGAAGTAAAAGCTGTAATACCTCTCACATTAGTAACATAGAAACCCAGACCCTATTTTAAACTATTTCATTATTGAATATTTCCTTCTTAATAGTGTTCCTTACTGGTAGATTAAATTGGTGATATAATTTTAAAACAGTGAGATTATAAAACAATGAAAAGAATAAATTATGTCGTTTTCTTACTTGACAATCTTTGACTAGACTATGATGTTTTGAGAGCTTGATCTTTGGACCTCAAAATTAATTTTGACCCTAAGAAACAGGCACTTTTTTTTTTTAACAATAAAAAAGTGTAATCTGGAATTATTGTGGCAAAATATAAAATGCCACAGTATTATTTAAAGAACCATTTTTCAGAGTGGCTTTATAAGAAATAAAATTCTTATTTAGGGTCCGTGTCATGCGTATTTACACACTTGTAACTTGAGAATGCTGTTCTTCTAACAATGTATAAGGGAAAAATGGTCTTAATTGTTCTTTCTAATTAATTATTCTTAACGTGTTGTTAAGTGTAGTAGCTGTCTCACTTGCAAGTGTCCTGTCTTACAAGGCTGGTGAAAGCTGGATGCTCATTCAAAAGTGTGTCTGTATCTACTCTTCATCAGCGACCTTGAAGACTGCTATCCTTAGTTGAATAGTTATTTTGCCATCCCTTTTCAGATTCTATTTTTAAAACACTTATAATAAGTGTATTTTTTGTTAGTTACATTTTTATCCTTTGTGGTTTTATTATTCGCTGTGAATGGCCTTTTTTCTCATTATCTTTTTACAATATGTCCTCATTTTGTAAGATGTAGTCTTCCCACTTTAAGATTTAATCTCTTGGAATTTTCATCTCTGAGGTTGTACATGTGTGGTAGCGTACAGGGAAAAGGGGCCAAAGAAAATTTTGCTTGAATTTCATCTTTTCTGTTATTCTGCTCACTAAAATTTTCTGCATCTTTTCCCAACATCCTTTCATTAAAAATACATAAATATCATCAGCTGATTTTAAAGCTGCATTTGTCATTACTGATCTGAAATGCAAATCAAGGTTTTCTCTTTGCATTTTAAAATTTTAAAGTAGAGTTATCATGCAAATACATTAATCCTTTATTTAACCATAGAGTTTTTCTCCTTTTCCCACCTTCATCATTGTTTAGTTTTTTCCTGTATAAAGCAGTTATGAATGACTCCCTTGGGCTCACTGATGCAGCATGGGAAAAGACTATACATTCTGCCTGGGACTGGAGGAAGACAAGTCTAATCTTTTACCTTTCCCCGACACACTAGATTTTGAACTGGTGCATTTTCCAATGTAATTTGGGAATTTTATCATTTTTGTGGAACATTTCTTTCTTTGTTATACTATCAGTGTGAAAAATAATTCTTTAGAGATGAAGCATATGTGTGAATAATACATTTTATATTACAAATTACAGAAGAAAGAATAACAGGCTGAGATGCTGCTGATTAAAGGCTGTAACACTAATACCACCTCAGAGGAAAAATAGTTTTGAGTTTTCCACTGTGTCCTGAAATGTATTTTGATCTTATACTTCAAATGTCAGGCTTTGAAGCTGATTTCTGTTAAGTATCTGGAAATTGTAATATAAAAGACTGCAGGACAGCAGAGAGGAAGTAAGATTTACTAGAACCAGTGTTACTGTAATCCGTGGAACATCTGGCTCCAAATATTGTCCAGCACAAACATTCTGGGTAAACAATTTATGATGAGGTTTTCAGAGATTTACCTGCTCTGTATTGGCCCTTAATTACTCACCTGCAAACTGGGGTCATCAGTGCTGACTGATGTGGTGTTATCTAATTTATAGGATTTAGATTAGTGAAATGAGAGGATATTGTTTTCTCTCATTCAATCAAATTATTCTATTGACTTTACAGAATTTATATGATTACAATTCTAGTGTTTCATGAAAGAGGAATAATTTACACTGTACTAATATATTCAGTGGTGGTTTACAACAGCATTAAATAAAATGTTGCTTCCTTTAAACGAATTATCAAAAAGAACCAGAAAGAAAGGGCAAAATAAAAGGGGAAAAGTAAATAATTTTATACCTCATGGAAACAGAAAGCTCTTGATGAAAAGAAAATAAATTTTTGATTCATGACAACTAGCTGAATAGGAAAACACACTAGAATAAGATGAATCAGAATACCCTAGGCAAAACAGCAAATCGTCCAACTGAAAGCATGTACTCCTTGAAGAAGAAAACTCTACCGAAATCAAGAAGCAAGACAAAGAGCTGTAAGAATCAAAGCATGAATTAAGTATGTTAAAATCAACTTACAGAACAGAGATCCTAACTCACAAACAAGTGCACTTGTCAATTATCAAAGTGCTCAACAAATACAACGTATTTTTAGTGGAAGCATTAATGCTCCAAGAGGATACACATACAGTAGAAAGATAAATTTGTGCCCATTCCCCATCAGAATATCACTTGATTTCCAAAAAGAAAAACTCGACTGGAAAACTGACTGGATGTAGAAGTAAACTATTTCCTTCTCTAGAATTAACACACAGTAAAATACTGACAAACTGCAGAGACACCTAGGGTTGTAATCATATATCTAATTTCATTTGTCTTCTACTTCCATTGCAGTCACATGAATATATGAAGCTAACATGTAAGTTCTTCAGGACCTTAAAGTATTTACATTAAATTATTAATAAAGTACAAAAAACCCTGTTTTTTACTGCCATGCTATTTTAATATAATTACTTCCTAGCTCGCTCTCCGTTGCTAATTCTAAATGAATGTTTACAAATGACAAAGTGCATACTGTTGTCAGTATACTGTTGTTATTACATGCTAATACTGCGTGCTAACGATGTGTTAAATATCCAGAGGTGCCAACTCCTTTATCCAAGGGAATATCAACACTATGAAATAGAGGCAATACAAGACTAAATTGAAAAAAGTCTATTGACCTACACTTGAATGCATTTTTAATATAAATTAAATATATCTTCTAAATTTAGATACCTAAATAATCTAAAAGGCCAGATATTAGCTTTATGTAACATTTTGGCTTCTGACTTTCTACATTAATTCCTGTAAACTGTTAATCTTCTTTCGTTAGGGTTCAATCCTACAAAATGCAGCATGTTACACAGAAAAGGCGGCACACTCTTGCTTTGTACCTTGGTAATAATAGTGTTCAACACTGTGTAAGCTTATGTCTTGAATAATCAAACTTATTGATATCAGTAGCCTTATTCAATATTTAAAATTGCAGTTTAGAAATGTAGTCATTTTTCATGTGAAGAAAGGAATCTGATGAAAGTCTACAGGGCAGTGATGTGCCTCAGAAATCGTTCTACTGAAATGAATTACTTTTTTGACTGAGTAGCTTCAGAAGGCATTCACATCAATATGGTTTATAACATGTGGAAAAGAAAATTGACAAGAATTCTTTGGAAAATAGAGGCAGTACTTCCTCACTACTTCATAAACACTGAAGTATACATTCTTTTATTAAAAGGTGAGCGAAGGGGTTGATATGTTCCTTGCCATCCAGCCTTTTTAAAAGAATCAATCTTACTGAAAAACACAGAGATGCAAGGGTATTAAATGTAAAAGGAAAAGACATTGTTGAATTTGGACTGTACTGTCACAGAAACGGAGGAGCACATTAGGATAAGCTCTTCCTCAGCCTACTTTTAGTAGGTGTCCTTTCTAGGAGATTGCTTAACTCAGCCCATTTAACAACCTGTTCCTTGCCTTTGCTTTTGAAAATGCATTGACATTTGCCCTTCTTATTTCTGGAAGCAGCCACACAAATCCAATAGACTGGGTCCAAGTATGGAAAACAGCAGTGTCATAAAGCTTAATTTCAATAACAAGCTTCAGCAGCTCAGAAAATGCATACTCTTCATTCCTCTGAAAAGGGAAAGAAGTATCATTTAGCCTCTAACAAGGAAAGAGGTAATGAGTTAAAGATTTAGTGCTTCTGTTTATGGGAGGCCTGTGTGAGATTATCAGCTGGGGCAAAGCTTGTTTTTGTTTGATTGGTTTCAGATGTTTTTTCCAGTCAACATTATATACATATCTTCATACAGCTAAAATCAAAAATGTTATTTTCTAAATTGGCAAAATGATTGATTATTACTTTCTTTCTCTTCTGATCTTCCACACAATAACAATAGAGCCTTGTCTCACTCTCAGAAAGTACTTTTCATAAACAAAGACTAATGTTCTTTGTAAAGGTCAGTGTTGTTCTAACAGATGAAAAAATGAGGTCTGGAATATGGTCTAGTTGCCAAACTGGGAGTAGAACCTAATTTGCAGAGACCTATCTTGCTGCTTGTTTCCTAGGTTAGTGAGTCCCGAACAACAACATATGCAGCTTCACTTACTTTTGCATTATTCCCACATCATCATTTGGGAAGAAAGAGGTAGCTGTAGGACAGTTCAGACTTTTTTTCTATTTTCCCTTTGCCAAGATTGATTCCAGCACAACTCACTGCAGCAATTCCCTCGATCCTTGCAGCTCGCATCCCAAACAGTTCTGGTCTTCCTGCCCTTTATCTCCAGCAAGGAATGAGGGAATAGGATTCAGGAAGAATGGCAGTAGTGAATCTTGCTCCAAAAAGGTTGAAAGACACTGCAGTTGCTGAGAGGTTTGACTGTTTTTCACTTTTACTAGTTTTGAGAATAAATAAATGCCTGTAATTCTTTATTCTCTGTGGTCACTGAGAGTTTTATGGGACAGAAGTTCATTGTGCATTTGATATGGTATCTACCCGTCGTGGTTTAGACCAGACTGGCCAATGATGGGGTCTTCCTGGAATATCAGCCGTTGAAGAGAGCTGACCCTTTGATGCCTCAGCTTTTATAGTGAGTATGGGGCAAATGAGATGGAATACCCTGCTGGCCAGTTTTGGCCCACCTGTCCTGTCCACTCCTCCCTTATGCTTTTCTGCTTCTGACCCTTCAATGGGTCAAATAATGAAGTTAAATGACCTTGGTTGTTATAGCAATAAATATAAGCAAAAGCATCTCTCCATACCGATCCTGGGCATTGACTATAAACACAGGTCTTACTGCTCTGATAACAAACAGTTTTCTTTACAATATGCTGTTAATTTCAGAGAGTTAGAAGGGGCTTAGATAAGATGTAAAATTACCAAACAAAAAGTTGTTTTGGTTTTACCACAAATTATCCTTTTATACTACCAAAAGGATAATTATCTCTAACAAGGTCTTCAAAAAAATTTATTACCTCTTTTGCGACAACTTATGTGAAATTATCAAATAATTGAGAATTGTGGCAGTTATAGCAATGCAGGATCTGTGAAACAGGGAAAAAAAATAACTCATGCAAACTCCCAAAATGTAATCTTCAGCTGTAAAAAATTTGGTCAGATACATACTGTTTAGCTGTCTTGTATTGCAAAGCACAGTTTCAAGGAGTATTACTACACTTTTCCATTTATCTTTTGACTGGGCCTATATCTCATTATTATTTCTACTCATAACTCATAGTATTTCTACTTAGATTGACATATCTGATTTATTCTCACACGAGAAACTTATCCTATGCATTTCCACAGACAGATATTAGTGTCTTTAAAATAGTATAGAGGCTTAAGGTCCCATCATCCCAAATGCTACAACTCAAAGCTATCAGAGCTGCTTTACTGTATGTACATTCCATTTGTAAACCACAAAATGCGTAGTAATAATTCTACACTACATTACAGCTTCCTATTGTACATATATATGTGTGCTTATCGGTTTGCAAATGGCTAAATTGCACATAATTCAGTCATTTATGAGTAGACCTTTCAGCCAGTCGTTAGTTTTTATACCAAGTATTACACTGAGTTGTTTCAAACTGATTCTCCTCTTCCCATTCATTATACAAACAACATAAAGCAGCCTTAGATTAAAGGATCATGAGGTTACTCTATGGTCCTTTAATTCTCATTTGCACGAGAAGGATTGTATTTCTTATCCGTTGCTGTATAGTGAAAATTAAAGTTAAGGATTTTGCAGTTAGGATGAATAACACAAACATTAAAATTTACCTCAGTTCTAGCAAAATTGTAAGTTTAGCCTACTGCCCCATATCTCCAACCATTATTTAGTCAGGTTTACATACTTAATACATTTTCCCAAAGGCTATTGCAGATTTATGTTATATTCTTCTTTCTTGAAGTACTGGCTTGTCTACAAAGTACTACTGATAAAAATTATATATCAAACAAATGAGATGCGTGTCAGAAAGCTATAAATAATGAATTAAATGCTAGTATACTCATAAATATTACAGAAAAGACCAATAGGTTCCAAAAGAGTGTTTCCCTTATAACATCTTCCTTAAACCACAAGGGCATGATGCTGTTTAGGAGGCTGAATTATATATATACCTGGATTTATAATTAGTCCGGCTATTAACCTTTTCTCCAGTTTCTCTATTTGGTGATATACTGTACTATAAATTCTATAAGAGATTACCTTGCAGAAAATATGGTTTTACATAAATGCACCATGCATATTTTATCACCACTTTATTTATTTATTTTGGGTCTCATTCCCTATAGTCTCGTACTGGTTCAGTCTTACCTGTACAAGAGGAATATGAACTAGACCAAAGCAGAACTTTATGATCACTTAAAAGCAAACATGCTTTATTTATTTTTGAATGAATATGCATTACATAGGGTCCATAGGGTTGGGACAGGTCAGGGGGACAGGACTTAACTTTTGGAATAATGTGCCTGGCAGAAATTGCAGGTGGATTCAAGGCACTAAATCACCGTATAACAAAATTAAGAGATCTTATTCATCCCGTGCCAATTATTGCCCAATCAGATGTGTTTTCTGTGCCTCACTTTGATTGGTATAGAAATAGGTGATGTTCAGCTTGGCAGTTACACAGACAGTATAGACAAACCTCAGGCACTGAGAGGCATGTTTATATATATATATATAATATATATATAATATACACAATTTCCTGCGTGCAGGAATTTGTGCAGGTGACCAAGATTTCTACATCTAGATCTCTAAATAGGTTAATTTTAAAGAAGAAGTTGCATCAGAACCTTCTGCACAGAGCTGAGGACAGCCAGTAAATGGATGCACATTAATGCTGCATTAGCATTGTAAAGCTGCAGCACTCCACAAAGGCTTGCCAGAACACGACCCAATCTGGACTGTTAAAATGGCTGCACATCTATTTGTAATTTACCGTCCATTCAAAAGCCAAAAAAAAAAATAGAAGGGAGATTAAATTATCTAACACTTCACAGAAACTTCTCCTGAAAAAGCCAAACACAATGTTGTTATGCTGTGGCAGTTTAAAACATATCTGCAAACAAGAGTTTAAATTCAAAACACTTGTTTTAAAGATATTTTAATCCATTACTCTTACTTCATATTTTTAACTTTTAGAACAGTGGGTTTCTGCCCATAGGGATTTCAAAAGTCAAAACTGACAGTACATATTTAACTATCATAACCACCCAGCAATTATGTTTAGCTCCTACATTCTCATCTAACTAGCCTTGCAATCTAGGAACTTCTGTGCATATTGGGATTTCTGTAGAAGTTAGCATTAATAGAATAGAGCTTTAAATTTCCCTAGGCTCAATCTAGGCATTAAGAATATAAATGTAAATTAGCAGAGAAGAACCATCAGCCTTGAATACTAACACTTTCACCACATTACTTTTAGTTAAAAATGTACTAAGGAATGGGGGAGCCAGTCTTCTGCACCTAGCACCCCCAAACTAAATTAATAATCATCAGACTAGTTCTGTGATTTTCTGTATGCTATAACACTGTAAGAAGTGGACACTTTCCAATTACAGATTAATATTGCCTGTCTCATAAACAATAGCTGTCTAATTCTGTTCTATCTTGAAGACTGCCTCTGAAAAGATCCTTTTCTGCTTAAAAAACAATTATAGAACAAATGTGGCCAAATATTCTTCTTACTTTGCTTTTTGCAGGCATGACAAATCTTACAAATTCATTGATTTTTTTCCTGACATTCGTATAGACCCCTGTAGCATTTATTTTCATTGTGTGTTTTGTATGATCGTGGGTGTCCACACTCTTTGCTTCAGTTAATTCTCTATCCACACCACCATTGCAAGTGTGTTCTGGTAGTAAGCAAGTGAAAATACGATAAATAGTAAGAATATTAAACTTCTACATGCACTATTATTTACTTCAAAGTATTGACATGGCTGGTACCAAAGCACCAATTCCAGTTATAAAAACTGAAATTTGAATACTTAATGAATGGCTTCTTTTGAACTTTTCACGGTGATTAAATGTTTGTTATTGTTATGACTATTTGTTAGTTCTTTATTTACTCGAGAATGGCTGATCTCCTTCAATATATGCTGATAGCAATGACCCTAATTAGAAAACAGTAATTCACGGGAAGGATAATGATGATATAAACTCCACTTTTTGAAGCTCAAGTGAAGTGCTGAAATTTTTCTTTTAATTTTCTGAGGCTATTCAGGACTATTATCTCATTGGATGAATGGGTTGAATTAATTGAAAGATTTTGTTTGTTTGTTTGTTTGTTTTTAAATCAGCCAGAATAGTTTGTTATAAATGTTGTAATTGTGAACTTTTTATATACAAAGTATTTCTACTCTGTTTTCTTTTGGGGTAAAAAAAAGCGATCAATCATAAAATCATAACATAATTTAAGTTGGAAGGGATTTCCAGAAATTTTTGGCATAACCCCCACTTGGAGCCTGGTCCTTTCAAGTTTGAATATCCCCAAATATGGAGATCCCATAATCTCTCCAGGCATCCTGTTCTAATATTTCATGACTCCACAGTGAAAATATTTCTCCTAATATCTAGTTGGAATTTCTCATGTTCCAATGTGTGTCTGTTTCCTCTTCTCCTGTCTCATCTTGCTGAACTCACACCAAAATGTCAATGTCTTTCTTGTACTGGGGAGCTCAAAACCATATGTCAGATACAGTCTTAGAAGCACTGCAGAGAGGCACAGGATGAGTTCCCTCTACCTGCTGGACACAGTCTGGCCTGCTGTTGGCATTTGCTGCAGGGACACTTTGCTAACTCAATTTGTTCATCAGGATCCCCAGGTGCTTGCTGCTTTCTCTGCCTTGCCCCTGGACTCTACAGGTGTGTGACACTATTGTATTTGCACAAAATTTGCTATTCTTTTTTGAACTTTATAAAGCTCTAGTGAGCCCTGGTCTGTAAACAGACCACTCACCACAACTTGGTATTGTCCACAGACTTGCTGAGTGTGTATTCTTACTCAGTGTTCAGGTTGTTAATAAAGACACTAAATGTTCTGGACATGAGTGTGCAATAAGCTAAAGAATCTGACATGTAACTACGTGGTTGAATGGATGGATGCTGTGTGTTCCTGTTTTTCCAAAACGAACTGTATAAATCGATAGTATTTTAAAAGATAAAAATTACCACTTCTTCTCAACAAATCTCAAATAAGTAAGTATGTACAGGTTTTCCTGAATACCTGCATGATAACTATGCAAAACCTTAAAAATGTCTGTGCTTTGAATTGCGGTATCTTAAGTTACTAGGTCAAAAAAAGTACAGAATCTAGTTTCACAGTATATTATTGACCTGAAGATTTTGTGGGTCATGACAGATTTTGATATCAAATACAAAACTGAAAGAAAAATGGAGTTCCATTCAAAAATTTGAAATTCTTTGTTTGCTCCAGTGTAAGTAGTACTACGGGATGAAGATATCTAAGACAATTTTCTGCAGTGACTTTCAGAATTTCCCTTAAGTATTCCAGAATTTTGCCCTTTTATAGACCGTGTCCTAAATTTTGGTTGCTGGGGGGGGTTGTTTTGGGGATTTTTTAATTTATTTTTTTTTAATCTCATATATTTTTAGCACAGCATCCCTTTTTATGTCCCTTATCAATGTTCTGACAGTTTTGACCTTAGTTCTGAGGACCCTTGAGTGTCTTCCTATGAAGATTTTTGGGTACAGATTTTGAGGTTGGTCGTGAACGGTAGCAAATCAGTACTGCACAACTCTGATTACCTTGTTATAGGGCAATTAGGATACTAACTTAGGTCATAAATTTTATTGCAGTTTCTTATTAAACTGAAGGTGAATGAAAAAATTCAAGGCATCACAATTTTCAGTGAGATACCTCTTAAAAGTAATTTGGTTTAAAAACGTTTGACATCATTTAAAAGACATTTTTTTGCAAGCTTGCCTCCTAGGAAGCACTTGGGAGCCTAAGTAATATTTGAATGTTTATGTTTTAAAGCACTTTTAATGCAAGAAATCTGTGTATAATTATCTCTAATTAGTCATCTCTTCCACTGAGATTTATACTAAGCATTTAGTTTTTCTCTTCTCTACAGTAGCTATATCCCAAGCTTCTTTAACAACTAGCACTGTCTGACAAGCTGATCTCTGGATGAGATTTCAAACTCCTTTGATTTCATTTTACCTGTTGCTTTAGGACATTTTTTAATGAGGCCAGAGTTACTTTCATGTCTAATTAAGCTGAAGAGATTAAGATATTTAGGTCTTGCTTTTGTATATTTTCCTAAGGGAAAAGTAAATACATGAGCAACTGGGGTCAGCAAAAATACAAGAAAGAAGAAAGGCAGCAGGAACATAGGGGAGTATTATGTAATAAAAGGGAACAGGAAAAGGGAGAAGCGGGTTGGGCACATGATCCTTCATAAAGTATGTTTACTTTCAAATGCCTCAAAAAATATTGTACCACACTGGGAGTCAGAATTTCTTTCTAACACAATCATTACATAATTATCAGATGAACCTGAAAAGAAATATAGAAAAAGGGGCTTTATGACTTTGTATATTATATTTGAAAAAAAAGATGCTTATTAGGATTTCCTTCACACAATAAATTATACTTTAGGCTAACTATGACGTTGATGAAACAATGGATACAAAATACTCTATGGAACTTGCCTTTGTTTTTATGTTCCTTATCTTCTTCAGTGTCAGCTTTCAATGCAATGAGGACCTTTATTGTTATTTTATTTAGGAAAGAAATGATCCCTGCTATTTGGATGTTTAATATCTTCAGAAGTGCTATACCTTAGTTCCACTCTAATGAGCAAGCTGATAGACTCAAGCCTCTTTTAACATGTATTCATATTCAGGAATAAACATTTTCATTGAATATTTTTCAGCAATGGTTTTTAGTAGTCATCTTTCTTAGTAAAAGGTTTTTTAAATTTTATAGTTTAGATGCCACCTTTCTGCATTACCAAAGGTCTTTCCTCTAAGAGCAGGAAAGCACTTAAACTGATCTTTTCCCATCTCCAGCTCTTTTCAATTATCTGGGAGTATACTTATTTATATATTTCACATGTTCATTTAATGGGGTGTCTTGTTTTGTGTTAATTCTTTCTTAAGAAGTGAAAAAATATAGATGTTCTTAAGGTTTATTTTTCCCTTTTTTTTCCTGACCTAGAATTTACTTTCATGTCTAATTTTTATTCGGGTCTTGAAGGGAAGCTGGGAATACAACTGCAATACAACCCTCTCTTTGGAGGGTTCTGGGGTCCAAACCAAAACAATGAAGAAAATACTTCTCTATGTCAACTGCAAATGGATTTTTTTTCAATTTAACAAAACAAAACCAAGTTTAATTTTAAACAATTTTTTTTTATCTTAATGAATTTTATTTCTCATAATTAAGGAAAATGAAGTCTTTTCACAGTAACACCCAGCTATACATCAGCTACCATCACTCAAGTAGGACTTACTGGGGAAGTGGAGAATCCGAACTGGTGACAGGAGCATTAGCACCACCTTGTGTTCATGTGATAGGAAATAAGTAACACCCCTCTCCAGCCATTAAAACTGCGACACTTCTCTATTCTCTCTACTGCATATTAACAAGGGAGCCATATTTGTGAAAAAGGTGCATATTTTCTTGGCACCCTAAGTTTAGAATAATGGACCCATCCAGATACAGGACACAAGTTTGAAGTTTTAGTCAGTGTGCTGGGCAATGGTCACAGCACACCAACAGCCTAGCTACTGTCAGGTTTTTGGTAGGCATCTTGAAACTAGATAGTGAAGAGGGGAATTTTGAAAGATTTGCAGTTATTTACAGGAGTTCTTTCAGAAAGCAAGAGATGACACTGTAAAAACTATGAAAGTCTTTTCTTTGAATTTTTAAAAAGTGAGCAAAGGAGACAGGCACTATGCAATGATGGAAAACCTTGAAAAGAGTCAATATTGTATGTTTCTATTATTTTTTCATAGCCTGTAAACATGGCACAAGGCAGACTTGCTTTCTTCAGTATTTTGTATGGTAGAAGCTGTTTTGAAAACAAATCTATTTCTGGTACATTTTTCACCAAGATTACTGCCATAATACATGGGGTTTCATTTCTTTTTCAAACATATCCAATTCAGTAATTCTGGGGCATGGTTCTGGGGGTACAATTTCTGAAAAGTGGTACTCCATCAGAAATTGCAATTACTTAATTCTCTCTTAGTTCTACCACATGATGCACAGTTTCTGGTAGAAAGTCTGGGGCAAAACCTCCTTGCCCCAGGAGCTGGTAATAATACGGGAGGGCAATTTTGCACATGATTTTCTATATTTATATGTATTTAGCCTCACTTCTTGAAATTCAGCTCTTCTTAGCAAGATGCAAATAGAAGATCAACTTTCCCAATTTTCTGGACCCTTCTTTTGGTCCAGAAATTAAAAACTTCTGACTTGTGCTTCATACCTCACTTTTTCCTTCCTAATCTTTTACAAATTTGAATATTCCCTGACTACAGGCAAGACTGTGCCCGTGTGTCACTTTCATGGAATGTATCAATTTTCTATTCAGTAGAAACATAACTAGAAAAATATATGATGACATAATATACTCGTAACTTTGAAAAAATTATCCTTATTCTCCTTTACCTCTCAGTTTGTGGAACAATCTGTGCCTTGTCAATGTGAATACACATTGGGTACATCCTTTTGTTTTGATCATGTTTTAACTCGTATCTCATATGCACATACATCAGACAGATGTAAGGTATCATTTTAAGGAACAACAATGTTCCAAAACCAGAACTCTGGTTTTGCAGAACTCTGAATGATGAATCGGTCTCATTATCAAGCATAAATAACTGGATTTAATGATGTAGCTTTCATTTTGAGGGAACAATGCCTGTTGTGTTCGCTGGTCTGTCTGGCATCCCCAAATTTCATGACAGAGTTGAATTGAAATTTCTCCAC
>JAOXNG010000052.1:11315516-11335851 GCA_028566535.1 Scolopax minor | reverse complement strand
GGGGGAAAGAAAAAGCCAGCACTTCTGTATGTGATACCATTTATTTTTGCTGTGCAACTGAATTGTCAAGAGTGAGTTTTGTTTCTTTTAAGTCTACATTTTTATTTTGAAATATTACCCTTGAAATAATTGAAAACTGTTTTCATGAGACCAAGTAGATTTTAATATAGTTTTGCTTTTTCTCTAAAGGCCTGGTCCTGATCCCACTGATTTGAGTTACAGGATTTTCTCCTTTGAAATTTGTGAAAATAGGATAAGTCAGACTGGTTTATCAAAGATTGGTGCAAGCAATTTTACATATAGTAGTCACCGTTCTGTTTAACTTTTTTACTGTTTTAAAGTGGTAAATGCATGAAGCACTGTAATACTTTTGCACCTTTTCTTGATTTCAGCATTTGACTACAGTCCTAATGAATAATTTTTTTTTTAAAAAGTGTTTTTTTCACAAATTAGAATGTTACTGTGCTTGGGAAAATCAAGTTGAAACTAAGAATTGTGACAGCTGTGATTCAGAAATAAAATCTCATGTTTAGAAAAAAAAATATTTTTATTATGTAAAGTTTTATGGATTCCTAGATGACTGTGTATTAAAGTAATGCTATTGTTCCCTTATAGGGGTTTATTTAGTCTCAGGGTATCTTGATACAGAAAAGTTATAGTGGGTCATCCAGGCTGCCGTTCATTGCCAGCACTATGTTTATGTGAATATGGTGCTAGTTTTTAATTGACGTGACTGAACAGAGATTCCTCTAGGAACAAAAAGCTGTCCCTCCAACCTGTCTCGGCAGTATGCACATCCAGGAGTCGGTGATGGCAGGCTGATCAACCAGCTACCAGCATAGTAACCATATGAACCAGCGCTATGCTGTTGAGAGCTTTCACATCTTCACACTTTCTCAGTAATACTCACCATGAGCTCTGTCTTTATTTTACTAGGTAGGTACTTATTCTGAAAGGTTGAACATCCAGTTGCCACTGGTAAGTGGCGTATTCAAAGTTTATTAAAATGAGTTAGATCCCCTCTCCCCCCCAACTTACTAACTTTTTATCATTTCTTGGCCATTCTACAGCCCAGCAATATTTGAGTGAGCTTTTCCATGCACATGGAATTATTCCCTATAACAATTTTAGCATGTTTTAGTAATGACGATGGAATTGTCAGTGGTGTCTGTCTTCCTCAAAATGAATACCCAACATGTTGCACCTTACTACAGTTCTGCTTTTCATGAGTCAAGCAATTTAGCTAAGAAAGAGACATAAAAGTTCAAAGTGTAAGTTGATCTCCAGAAATTAAACATAAGGAAATTATGTTAAATGGTACTTCCACTGAAAGGAAAGTAAGATTTTGATGCTGCTTAAGTAAAAAGGACATCCTGGTTATATTTTTATCTTGGCACTTTGGATGAATCTGTTCTTGAGAATCTCCTATTGCCTTTTCTGGTGAGGCGAGTATGCTTAAATTAACAGATTTCAATCATCATTCATCTTTGCCTATAGTTGAAACTACATAAATATTAATTCCTTTTTAAAAACAAAATCTTTACTGATGGGCTTAAGTCAGCTCATGTGGATGAAACTAATGTCTGCCATTGCCATTAACTTAGAAAAGCTCTGTCTTTTTTTTGTTGATGTTTTAAGTATTTTCTGTTTGTTTAAAGGTATTCGCTTGCAAGCCCTTATCCGTCTTAAAATTTGGTATAATATAATGTGGAAATCTTTGTACATAAATTATAGCTGCAGTTAGCATCATGTAACACAGCAATGTCACTGGTGTTTATACTTGACAGGAGATGTAATTTAGATGCTTCTCTGCTTTCTGAATAGCTTGTAGGTGTTACCTGTTCAGTTAATTCCCTATATTAAATGCCATTGATTTTACCTTAATGTACCTTTAATACATTTAAAAACATGTTTGAGCAACAAAAAAAGCACAGGAAATGTAACTGGTGGAAATTGAAATATTAATATCAGTGATACAGGGTTAATTGAATGTCAGGAAAAAATACCATCCAGAGGATGAAAATGCTAACTCCTTTATTTGTAACTTCTACATTGACAGTAATTTAAAGATGTGTTAAAAGCTGAAATGAGTCCTAAAATGTGCATCCAGAAAAATGCAGTTTGTAACTTAACTGTTGGTATAACATTTGAACAGAAACTCTAAAGCACTTTCTTGAAAATAAATGAAACAAGGCATAAAAATTGATCTCCATAAAAAATCCCTAAGGGGAAAAAAAAAACCAAACAGATGACTTTGTGAAGAGTATTCTGGTATGCAAGGAGAGAAGACATTTCTCACCTTCCTTTTGCTGAGTAATCCTTATTTACTTACATGGAGTAAGTTTTGATACTCCTTTTGTTTATTTTCTTGAGCCAAGGATGTTTGAATATACCTGCACTTTTCCACAGAATGAGCACGTTAGTTGAGTGCTGTTGTTTCCAGTCTAGCTGGGTTCTGATTGTGTATCGTAGAATTATAGAATGCTTTAAATTGGAAGGGATCTTGAAGATCATCTAGTTCCAACCCCCCTGCCATGGGCAGGGACATCTCCCAGTAGACCAGGTTGCTCAAAGCCCCATCCAGCCTGGCCTTGAACATCTCCAGGGATGGGACATTCACAACTTCTCTTTTTGTGGGGCAACCCGTGCCAGTGTCTCACCATCCTCACAGTAAAGAATTTCTTCCTAATATCTAATCAAAGTCTCCCCTCTTTCCTTTTAAAAGCATTATCCATCGTCCTATTGGTTCACTCCCTCAAAAAGAGTCCCTCCCCATCTCTCCTGTAGGCCTCTTCTGGTATTGAAAGGCTGCTGTAAGGTCTGCCCGGAGCTTTCTCTTCCCCAGGCTGAACAACCCCAACTCTCTCAGCCTGTCTTCGTAGGAGAGCTGCTCCAGTATGAGGTGTAAGCATGTAACTGGTATTTTCAAAGTTTCTCTGTAAAAGCTCTAGTTAAACTGAAAAAGAGGAAACTACTTTCCATTCATGCTGCCAGAAGCAGTTCACTTATGATAGCACTAAAGCTTTGTTCTGTGGCTTGATGATCTTGAAGCTTCTATAGCTGAAACAATGAGCTTGTTTCCATTTTCTCTTGAACCAAAGGAAGCTCAGAAATTAACATGAAGGTTAGAGTCATCAGCTGGGAATAAGGATAGGATTTATTTTGGAGCACTGAGATGTAGAAGACTTAGTTCCATATTCAGATCAGACAACACCTTATTTACACGTTGGATTTCTTGAGTTTGATTGGATATTGATCGGAGCACCTTCTGGAGTCCCATTACATATTAGCCATGCAACCCTTTGTGCTTTCAGACTTCTAACTGTACCTAGAAATGCCAGATATATGGAGATTGAGTGGTACTGGTTGTCGTCGTGTGTGTGTGTATATATATACATATCTGCACATGCTGTTACACTAAACTTAGACCATATACACAAATTAATAAAAGTAATCAAGGTCTGAGAAATTTAATAAAAAAGTGATTTATTTTTTTTTGTATCATAATTCTCAGAAGATGGATACTAGAACGTAGATGTCTGTGTTGATGATTTAAAAATTTGTCTGAAGTTTTCAGTGTCCAGAATTTTTCACAGACACAAGATTGTATTGTGCTTTACCATTACTTGTTACTAGCATGCCATAAATCATCAAGTCAATACAGATAGGGCTCTTGAAGTGTTGATCATTCCATTCCCATTCTTAATGAGTAGCTGCTGGCATTTCAGTAAACAACATATTGGAGGCTAAATGTACTGTCTCTATTCTTATCAGATGGAGACAAGTTAAGTTCTCATGTTTAAAAGAAATTACTCAAGGTCAAATACAGGAATTATACAAGAGAAATGTGTATTGCTCACTCCTCCTCACATGTGCTTTTGTTTATAGAAAAATAAGACATCGTGTCTTTCTAGCATGGACCTGTTCTTAAAAAAGCAAGAAACAAAAGCTGTGAGCGAGTGTTTGTAAGCTTTTATTTCACCATAACAATTGTTGTCAATCTGCAGGAAATTTACAGGATGAGCTAATATGTGAGGATAATGACCAAGAATACAGCTGTGTCTGTCAGCCAGAGATGTCTAGCACCTTTATTGGAGCTTAAAATTTTTGAATTATTTCTGTGTAACTAATGTGGCATTAACATGTTAGACTGAAAAAATAATAGTGTTATGAAGTCTAGACAACTCTAGTATGATGTGATGGTGGACTTCAGAACATGAGAAGTAGCAGTAAATCAAAACCATGACTCTTCATATTTTAGTAATGTTTTTACTTTATTGATTGTAAATGCAGCGTAAATAAAAGTCACACATTTTAGGTTAGCAGATCTTTTTCTTTGCTCATCATCTTGCTGATCAATGGCCCGACTTAGAAATAATAAAATATGCCTCTGACATCTGTTTGAAATAGATTGCTTAAATAGTGTGCGTTCAGCTTTTTTGTTTTGCTTTGCCTTTTTAACAGTGGGGATTACTGCACACCTAAGGGATAACTGTAGAGCTGTAGATTAAATCACAAATGCAATGTAAATGCATCAAAACATTCTGCAAGCATAAGCACCATATCAGTTAAAAATATTACATTAAAATAATATTAAGGATCTGGTTTGTACTCCTAAATAAAGCTATTGAGAGCCCAATCTTTTGTACGAAAGGGCATGGTTATGGTCCTAGGATACCCTTAGTAGTTGTCTTTCTTTCCAAATAAAATTGAATTATTAAACTATCTAGTTTGTTTTTTTAAGTTGTATTCTATGTCTGTACTATTCTATATGTTAAAAAAAGTATCTTTCTGGGAGAGTTTAAAATCCAGGTTGAATGCTTAGCAGACACTATCTACCTCTAAAAATTAGCCAAAACTGGCTATATCCTCAAAAGAAAAAATCCTCAATCAAGTCATACTCCTTTATTGCAAGTTATAGTACAGTATGAAAAATCTACCGTGCCCCCTTCTCCTAAGAGTTTTGTAAGTTGTGTAAAAAATCAAGGGAAATGACAGGTGGGATCGAAGGAGTGAAAATCATGGAATGCAATCAAAGGGAAAATGCTCTTAGAAGAGTGTTACTGTTTGGTGCTGTCCGCAGAGAGCACTACCTGTTTCTTCTAATGTAACAGTACGATACCAGAGAAAAGCTGAGGGTTCAAAACTTCAGGTTGTGCATCATTTCGGGAAGATCTGGTGGACCCGGCTGCATTTGCAAGCCTGTGCAAAACTGAATGTGCTCGAGGTGATGTGGAAAAGGTGCAGAAGGAAGAGCAGAATGTAGCTGTGTGACTGGAGCAGTAGAAGAGGCGAGGGAGGAAGGTGGCTGGGTGTTCCAGAAAGGCTGCAGCAGGCAGATACGTGCTGCCTGTGTCCTGATGTCACTTGATAGAAAAGTGCTTTTGGCAGATCTGAGCAATTCCAAATTTGCCTTGGCTGATGTAATCAAACAGTGAACTTCTTGTTTAAATATTTGTAGTGACATGTACATGCTCTTCCACTAGCTCTGAGCTTGCGTTAGATTACAGCGTGGTTCTCTATAATTAACTTTTTGTGTATTTTCTGTTTATGTGAAACCTCATGGGAGATTCAGGGCAACAGGGCCAGCAAAAACCTAAACTTGACAGCTTTTCTGGCATTGAATTGTGATATCCATTGATAAATCAACTGCAAATTGTTCCAGCTTGAAGTTGTTCTTGTCTCTGTTCTCCTCTTTAGGTGGTTTCACTTTGTCTTGGATTTTCCACTTGTGTTTAGGTGTCGCTAATTCTTGTAGTGTTTAAAAAAAATTTTGTTCTGAGAAATGCTAGGAAACTTGAGGACAAAAGCGAAAGTGGAGAGTTCTTTTGTTCACTTGAAGTTCATTAGTGTATGTGTACACATATGTGTAAGTATTTTATAAAATACTCTTAATAAAACTTCAGATCTGGCAAGTAGAAAGGAAAGAAATTCCAGTTTTCGACCAGAAAGGAAAGCAATCTCCTTGGGCTGAAAAGAGAGGGCACTGATGGCTCACCTGTGTGCTCTGTGGTTCAGGTTGTCTTCTGTAGGATAAGGCTTAAGATTTTACAAGTCTTTGTTGAGTCCTGTTAGAGTGAAAACTATGAAGGTACGCTGGACATCTTATCCATCCCAACTGTGACCACTGAGATTGCTGTGATTTCTGAGGGGAAACTATGGTTTGGTGTGTGCAGGGTTTGTGTTTGTTTTAAATGAGCTATGACCTACTCTGCAAGTCTTTGTATGAAGAACATGAGGGAGCTGAAGGAGGAGAGCAAATCTGTTACCAGCTCTCGGCATTATTATTTGGAACATAAGTTCATGATTAAACGATGGTAGTCCTCAGAAAAAAATAAATTAATGGGAAAGTTATGAGTGACAAAATTTGAAATAAATGAGGAGTGGAAGTGAGGAATTTGTCAGATAGAGCCACACTCCAGTAAATCTGTTTATCTAATATTAACTGATACCCAGAAACAACTTAAATGCTCATTTCCTACATTGGGGATGGGTGAGATCAATTCATGGCTGTCAGGCCCTGAATTTGCAGACAGCTCATTGTAATTAAGAAATAAACCTCAAAGTTGTTCTCTTGATTTTTCTCTGATGCCTTGCCTGGGTGTCAGAAATGTGTTCTTGATGCCTGCTGTCTACAGGCACTAGAAGACTTAAGTAATATTGTGCCTATTAACAGAAGTTACTTGTTTGCATTTATGCAACATTCCCCTCCAAAGCTGATTAGTGTTCCAGCATAAAAGGGCTGTGGGATTACAAGACTGTTAATAGATGAGAAGACTATTGTGTGAACCATGAAGTTGATTAAAGACCTCTTGATGCAAGGAAACTTGTATCAAAATTGCTTTAGGACATAATTGTATAGTATGGAAACTTCTAAAAGATTATTTTTTTCAAACTGTTAACAAAACTCTTGTGTCATGGTTTTAGCTCCTAGGGACAAAAACCAAAGTATGGTGTCCACAGAATAAAACAGGAGCTCTTCTCCTGGTCGTTACCCTGGGAACTGAACATCCTGTTACATTTGATTAAAAATGTGTGTTTCATTACTGATGAGAAAACAGAACTACCTCTTATCATAGACATTCAAATAAAGCTTTCTGTTAAATACTACTCATTAAAAACTATGTCTGTTTAAAGCATTTACTATTTCAGCCCTTTTAAATGTTTTCCTTAACACTGGATGAGATTTGTACATTAAAAAGGAAGGGCAGAGAAAGACACTGTTTCAGAAAGATTGTTTCTGGGGAAGCATACAGCTAAAATTGGACAGTACATGAGCTGTATAGACCTAAGGGACACTGATAACAGAATTAATAGAAACAAAGATCTGTTGTTTCCTGCTTGCTGAAATAGCTCATCTGTTGGGGGGAATTTGTAGATGATGCTCCCTGGAGTGTAATTTATTGTGTCAAATTTCTGAACATTCTAAGATTATATCCAAATGCACTTTTACCCTTCTGGTAAACATAGTTAATGGTGGAAATAAAACACTACTGTTTTATTTGCCTCTCCTGCTTGGTCTTAGAAGTCTTAGAACATCTCATGTGTGAGAGATGTTCCACTCGCCTCTGAAGGTGCATTGCCCACTCTCCTGTGTGCAGGACTGTTTTCCCTTTTGGGTGCCTGTTTCTCCTCTCCAGTTCTTCCCCTCCTCACATGCCACCACTGCTGTTTGGGAAGATCACAAAGCCCTCTTAAGTGGACAGCTATCATTGGTAGAGTAAAACTAGGTCTAAATAAAGAGTCATTGTGCAGATTTTTCTAGCAGAACAGGAATGGATTCTGAGGTTGATGGGTTGTTAAGCATCATGAAGTATGAGTTGCATGTTCATATATAGACAACTGTGTGCTGCTTGGGTTTTTTGAAAACCTAGAAGGTTTTCAAAGCAGTAAAGCTTACTTAAAGCTATACTCAGTCCATGACTTTTCTATTACATGGAATCTTTGTTTATAAACAGAGCAAAAACATAAATACTATGTAGAAGTTTTAAGCTCTTGGGGCAACTTTGCAAGGAGATTGTGGGTGGAGAGGGAATTATTTTTAGAACCATAGATCTGCATTGCTAAATAGGCATCCAGTTCTGCATTTTTTTAGTTATGAATAGAACACTAAAGATATCCCTTTTAATTCTTTCTCCTGACATTTCCTGACCATCTTTGAACTATTAGATGAAGTTCTTTGCTACAAGCAGACAGTTTCAGTTTTACACGAGAGAGGGGAAAATATCAGGGCCAGATGTAAGATTTTCTGTAACATTTAAAAAAAAAAAACAAAAGGTGATCTAGCTGAGTGCAGTGCTTCTGGAATGTACTTAACTAACAGCAGGGACGGAAATTCTTAAACAAGAAATGTTGTTTTGACTCAGATACTTTTCAGTAGAGGTTAGAGATGGTGGCAGACCCAGGAGGGCTCAGTTTAGTATACAAATCCTGTTGAACATATACCTGTGACCAGAACAAACGTATATTTATAGAGTGCAAGTACTTATATTTGGATAAATGAGCATTTATTTAAATGATAAATCTAAGGATAGATATCATTACCTAAATAATATCATTCTCATAGAAATGAGAGCTTTTTAATGAGTGGTATTCATGATGACAATTGTCAATTTGAATTTTTGATAGCGTAGACTTCCCTGGAATTTATGTTGCTGAAAAATAAATTAAAATCAGTTCATTCCTCCTTTGCAGTCATATATACAGCATAATTTCAAAGGATAAAAAGGTGAAAAAAAAATTCCATAGTAAAAGGTTCTAAACAGTTTGTAGAATGAATGAAAGGAACTTAGTAATGAGTGGTTTTGACCATTTAAAAAAAAAAAAAAAAAAGACTTGGAGTTTGGTTGTTGCACGACAATTTCATCTTTTCTTCAGGTTGCCTAACTGAACTGAAACCCTAATTTGTAATGATAAGGTGGCTGACTGGGACTTAAAGCCCCCTTTCTGAATGAATTTTAAAGATAAGTCTTGTCCACTGCCTCAAGAGCTATGCAGATTTTCAGCCTTTTATTCTTATGTATAAGAATGTCAATATGTTTTTCAGGTTTGGGTAAGAAGAAAATATAAATATTTGTAGCCTTAAGCCACATAATATGAGGTAACTCATCTAGAAGGTATACAAAAGACTCGTTAATTTCTGCAGAACTTATTACACAATGTGCAACAAATTGCAAATCACAGTTCTCGTATCTGTGTAAAATAAAAAAAAATGCATTAAATTAACTATTTGTAGAAATATGCAAGAGAAATTCTGATTTGTGATTTGATGGCCACTGACACAACTGCTAGTATTTTTCTTCAGCACCTACTTTCTGTGCCAAAACTTAAGCTAATGTTACTGAATATCTACTTCTTCAGCAGAGGAAGTACCCAGCGGGACGCGCTGGTGAGCTTACCTGTGCCGTCATCTGTGCCGAATTTGCTGCTGATTCACAACTTGTTATTTTGACTGTTTATGAACAGTTTATTTTAAAAGGATGAATTGCTAGTTCCTTTGTTTTATGCATTGCTGGGATTCGCAGTTCTGAGATTTGCTCAGCTACCTCTGTCCAATGTTTGCAAGAAATACTCCATTATTTGTGATTTGTGTCTTCTGGCACTACTACTAGTATTTCCAAATCTTGTATATGTTGTTCCTTTTTTGTTGCTACCTGCTAGAGAGCTATGTAGATTTATTAACAGTAATATTTTACATTTCCATCTGTGGCAACTTTTCTTTGATAAACTCAGTGTTCTTTATAAATGCTAATGGGTTGTTGGAGTTCTCAGAATTTGAATTGGATGCCAGTCATGTTGTTATGTGCAATTACTGGTGGAGGGACTAAGACACCAAGAGGTTAGTGGGAATTGGGCATATATGGGCCTTAAAAAAGAAACTCTTTTAAATACCTTGTTTAAGAATTTTAGAGAAGTACAGGAAAGGCTTCAAATACAACTATTTTCTTTTTAATTGTGGGCTGACTTTCCTAATAACAGAAAGGTTTCCCAGTGAAAGACCAGGGAGGTCTGTCAAACTTTTTTCTTATTCTTTCTCATATGTAAAGAAGTTCGTATTTCAGTACTCAAACAGCATATCCATAGGCACTGAATATACTGCTATTAAGTAGTGAAAATTAGTGACCATAAAGTGAAATTGTGTGTACTTGATATTCTTGACATCAGTAATAAAACTGGCCTTGGTACAGAATTGAGCACACTATTACAGTGAAATCATTGATATGGTTGGACTCAATGATCCCAAGGGTTTTTTCCAACCTAAATGATTCTATGATTCTATGTTGCTTTTATAAAAACAACTGACATGATTTTTCAGCATGTGGAAATGGATGAAGACTTTATTTTCAGTTGTTATAGTATTCCACTTTAAATGTCCCACCCAACAATGATAAATGTAATTTGTACTCTCTTTTTGAATCTAAAGAAGTAAATATTTGGTTCTGTTTTCTGGCAGACTTTGGAGGAGACACAGGCTGACTTCTAATTAGCAAAAGCCCTCCCACAGAACTGTAAAAGGTGTCCTCAGTCTTTATCAGCTTTTAATTTTACATTATGCAAGTGACAATGGCCCACGTCCTCATTAGCCTTCTGCTTGTTTGCTTATAAGCATCTCTCAGCTCATATTCCTTTCTGGTTTATGTGAGTAATAATACCCTTTTTCTACAAGGAGATTACTGGTACTTTTTTTCCACACTTGGTGTTTGCTTCCTTTTTGGTTTCATAAATTCAGTTAAAGGCAAGATTAACTTTGGAGTGAGCCTCTCTTTTTCTTTCAGCACTTTTTTTTCACGTACATTATAAAAATTAGGAGTTTTATGCAGTGTTTCATGGATTGAAGTATTAGGATTCATGCAGTGATTCCTCTTTTCTTTGTGCATATATGTAAGATGTATGGCCGCTTGTTTTTGCGTACTACTTGGAATCATGGAATAGGTTGGGTTGGAAGGGACCAACCCCCCTGAAATAAGCGGGGACATCTTCAACTAAATCAGGTTGCTCAGAACCCTGTCTAACCTGACCTTGAATGTTTGTAGAGATGGGGCATCTACCACCTCTCTGGGCAGCCTGTTCCAGCATTATCATCCATTTTAGCCTTGTCTGACTAATTCGCATGACAGGTCTCTTCCATGTATAACCTTCTTCAAAGAATCAATAGATGCTGTATCTAATAATGATAATGAGTATGTATTAAAGATATATTTATCTTTAATATCTATCTGAAGCTGGAAGTTGAAGGATGAACCTGAAAGTATTGCAAAATTTAGTTGTATTTGTGTGCTGCTGCTAACCACATGGGCACAATCTTGAAGACAATGACCAGAAAACTCATTGAGATTTTGAAACAACAATAATATAAAGCTCATTGCAAGATTTAATATCAAAACTGAACAGTAAAGAATTCTGTGATGTATCTGGTTCTTGTTTGATGTGCTTCTACTGCCACAGTTAATATAGTGTTTGCAGTGCACACATAAAGCAGATACACCCAGATTCCTCTCTAAAAGAGTTAAATTATTTTATAGCCATGCATGCTGTCTTTCCTGTTATTTTTTCCCCACAACTTCTATAGGCTGTATTTAGTTTATGTAAGTTCTTCTTAACAGTTTTCAACAAAATTTGCTGTAATATAGTGGTAGAGGTAGATGGTTATAAAGATTCTGCTAAGAAATTTCTAAGCATGAGAGGACTCCCTCTTTCTTGGTAATTACCAAAGTCTATGAGAAAAATGATCTTCAAATGAGGTATTTGGAGACATATTTTTCTATTCTCAGGTATTCATGACTGTGTATTTCACTGCAGCAGAAAAAAAAAAGTCACCTCCTCCACAACATGAGTCAAAGTCTTTGAAATCTTTCAGCCCCCAAAGCAGAATTGAAGTAGCACCTAAGTTTTCCTAAAGGTTGGTGCCAACCCTTCAGAGGTAAGGTTAAATTTCAGCCTTTACTTCTTTTGTTTGCTTGAAAACATCAGTGATCTGAGAATTTTCTTGGCTTTGCTGCAGTCATGCTGCATACATGTGTGAGCATTTTCTGCAAGATCTGCAGAAATACAGGAACATACAAAGACTGTTGTACAAGCCATTGATGTCCAGCCAAGGTCAGTCTGACCAGAGTATTCAGGATGCTGTGAGCAATAGCCTCATTAATATCTAAGTACTCGTGTCTAGTCTGAAGCCAGTTACTTTGACTGGCTTATTTGTGGCTCTCAGTGGCTGCAAGCCTCTGGAACAACACTGTTGAGAAGTTCATTTGTGTTTGGGTAGGGTGGTGCATATGTGCTCCCCAGCTGCATCCTAAAGTCCTTTGTTTCATAACTAGTGTGTTGATTCTTGTCCTACTGTCGCTGTTGCTGGCTGTTTCTCACCTTCCTGGTTCTCTTAATGTCTTTCTGCTACACTGTGGGGGGAAAAAAGAGGCAGTACGTTGGGGACAACCTCCATGAAACTCTCTCCTCTGTTGAAGGGATGAAGGACAGACTAGGGATAATACAGACTGGCAAACTGTCAATGATTTGTGGCTCTGTCTCTCCAGGGCTTCCTGGAAGGAAGATGCTGAGTCTCAGCACAGAGTATGAGTTCCTTGCTCCTCCGTGCTGCTCTGTGTTTGCTTTTCCAGGCAAAGTGGAGCACTCCAGGGTCATGCCACAACCCTTGACAGTCAGTGCGACTAACAGGATCTGCTGCTCTCCTGGGGGAGCAGGCCAGGAGCCAGTTGTGGCTTTGGCTCTAAGCCCCTGTGGTGCCTGCATGCTGGTGGAGCCCTGGCAGATAAGAGCACAGAGACTTCTTCCAAATATCAACAGGAACCCTCACTGCAGTCGCGTTAAAGTCAAGGGCTGGACTCAACTGCCTCTAAGCAGTTAGATACTTAACATCCTTGATTCACCCTTTGTAAAATGACATTGTCACTGGGAAGTGCCTTGAAATTCTTATTTAGAAGCTGCTTTAAAAATTGGAACATTATTATTATTATGTTACTGTGGAACTAGAAAAAAATTTACCCTGGACTTTTCTTCATGTATCTTTATGCCAGAAGGCAGTCCACACGGGTCCATATCTAGACAGACTCATGGCCACAGTGTTCCTCAAGGCATAAATCATTTCAGAGGCTCACTGGGTTTACTGCAGACAACTCCATCCTCTCTATTTGGAAGGGGCTGTGTTATCAGTCCAACTGCAGACGTTAGACTATTTGCGGCCAGAATCTTTTGTTTGTGTGCTAACATCAGTGTTGGCAGGAGAACGGTCACCAGAGGTGATGGTAACTATCCAATAAGTCATTGCTCTCCAGTGACAGTGGTTGAAGGCTTTAAAGGGGAATCAGGACCTTATAAAAACTGTTTATTCTGATCCTAAAAGGGATCAGACAAAATGAGGAATCTGCTCTGAACTGTTGGGATGATTTTGTGCTAAAATACATGGCTTGGGCAATCTGATTATGTGCCATCTGCATCTCATACCTCCCTGAGGGCTGAATTTGCCTTTTGCCAGTTTTTTCTTTGGGATTGCACCATATTTTGCTTTCTGCTGTCTACACTGAAGAGGTTTTGATTGCTTCTTGTACAAAGCAGCGCAATTTAATTATTTCCTGAACTAGAGCTATTGGTTTCTATGAGGCAAGGTTCTACTTTTCTGACAAAGACCTCTCTAATCCATTGAGTACATTGTGTTAATGTTTATTTTTTTGATGAGTGTGATGATTTGGTAATTATCTTTAAATTCATTCTCATCTGAGTATGCAGTGTTCAATGTATGGTTTTATTGATTAAATGTAAGACCAGCATGTTCTTGTACAAGATCCTCCTTATTCTTAAATTAGATGCACCATGTATTTAAGCACAGCATCAGTTAAGCTGACATGCACTGAGAATGCTGCTGGCCCAGTTCTGGTACAAAATGTACAAATAGGTATGTAACAGCGAGCATTGTGATGTTGAACACAGATTCAATTAGATCAACCAAACTGCTGTAAGAGAAGAAAATCTTTTTACATTTTTAGCAAATATTGCTGAGGCTTTTTTAGTGGTATTTTCACAAAAGCAGTTTATGGAAACCAAAGAGAAAATAAATTTAACAGGTGATCCTAAATATTTTCAATGGCATGACTTAGTTTCCCACTCAAATGATAATGCGCTTGCCTATTTACCTCCCCCTCTTGCAACACCATTGCCAGTTATTCACTTGTCTGTGTTTTTAATGAGTAGCCTTCATTCAGCTATTACATAATCACATAATCATTTACCTCTTACATATACATTTACAAAATACTAATGCAATCTGAGCTTAAAGGCAAAGTCCAAACCAAAGGGGGTGAATCAACACGCCGAAAGTCGAAAGCACACCTTGGCCACGAGATGTGCTTTCAAAACATGATGCTGCTCGGTCAGAATGATGAATTTAAATTCTCTGCAATTAACCCTACTCTGATAATCCTTCTGCAAGAAGGCATATACATCTGCTTGTCTTTCCATGCAATGTGCTCTGTGGCAGGATGAAAATCAGAAGCAGAGCTGGTTTGCCCTTCCGGGAACTCCCAGATCTAACGTAAGATTATAATCTTGTCATCTAGATTGTTTGAGGATGGCACAAATAATAACAGAGAACAAAACCCAACCAAATTGTTCCTAAATTCCAGTGCAGGAATTATTGTTAAACCTCCCTTGATACACTTCAAAAGCAGCTTGTGTTCTTTTCTGTGATTGTTCCTTATGTTCACTGTAGGTAAGTGACTGCTTCTCAGCTTTGAACTAATTATCATTCCTGAAAGCATTTCCAAACCACAACCACTTTATGTGCCAGCTTCTGTTCTCAGTGAATTAAAGGAGTTCTGCTGGTGACTTCAGTTGGGAGCAGGAGCAGTGTTAATGTACTAGTACTATAAAAGAAAAAAGTGGGGAAAGAAAAGAAGTAAACTACTTTACCAGTGCTTTGAGGTTAAGGCTAGAAGATTGCTATAGTCATTACAGTAAAACGGTTCATTCGACAGCTTTTTCTTTAACATGGAAGTGCATCATTGGCTTATTATGCACATTCTGACCTCTGCCTGTGTACATATTCTGTATTTTGGCAGGAAGCAAGTATCAGAGTCTTTTTTGCTTTGCATTTGCTACAGATGACTTTTTTGGACTCCATGTGACAGATCAGCTATTTCTCCCCTGCCGCTCTCAAAAGTTTTTATAATATCAGCCTTAAAAATCACATTTCTTTGGCAAATTTTTCCAGGATAAAGTCAGCCATAAAATGAAAGAAAAATGCCTTTAGGCTTACGAATTCTTCATTCTCTCAAGCAGCAAAACGCTGTTATTTTGAGAAGTGTCTGTGTTCATTGTTTCTCTGAAATCTGAACTTTTTCCACTTGGACACAGTTAACTCCCTGAGAATCTTGCAGAAACGGTATTAGATGTTGATCTCTTCGCAGGAGAGCAGGGAGAAGCAGACAGCCAGGCCACATCGATCCGGGCTGAGGGACGTGTTTAGTGAAAAATCTATAGAGCTCAGCTTAGGGTGTCAGCTGTCAGTCTGCAGAGCATCTGTCAGAGGAGTATTTGCTTCACTGCCGCCGAATGTGAGTAATGCTTTCACAATATGGCAGTGCGATGCTATAGATTACAGTTGTAATGGAGCACATCCTGAACAGCTGAGCCTGCTCTCTCTCGCTCATTCAATAGCAAGAGTTGCCTCGATATAAGAGCTTGGGGGATTATGTACTCCAAACAGCTGTCTATAGCACCATGGATTTATTTGGGCTAAATGAGAACTTGCTTTCTTTAGCTAAATCAAACTTTATCAGACAGTTTTACTGTTGGCAGTTAAAATAAAATGTGTTTGCTGAACAGTAAACACCTTGTTACTGTTAGGAAGGATTATATAAACAAAAGGCATACACAATGAAGTCTTATGCCAACTGACTTACTGTCAAAATAATATACTGCCGTTAGCGGAATTGTGCTCACTTGAAGGAAATTATAGGCCTAAAACCACATCTTGAATGACAAAGAAGCCATTTTTCCACAAATAATCTTTAAAAAGTTTAATACACTGTGCCTTGTAGAAGTGGTTTCAGAGACTGAGGATGCTGTATCCTCATAAAGGAAAGTTAGAAAAACCTGGGTGAATTGCCTATAATCTTCAAAGGTTTACTGTATTTGCATAATGCACTGGATCAACTAGATTTAGCATATTCCCCCCTACAAGATAAGTGAAAGTCGGTTTTGTCCAACCAAAAAAAAAAATACAAACCCTCCCTTTCAACATAGGAGACACTGTTCTTCTTTCAATTATTACACTGTATAGTCGACGTAACTCTAGAACATTCATGAGCAATCAAATACATGTTACAGTGAGACTGGGATATATATGCACTGGAAATCAGCTTCCTTTCACTCAAGAAACTGAAAGTAAAGCAGATACTCTGTTTTATAATCAGAAGGCAAAAAGGCAGGTTCAAGCCCAGCAGAGTCACTGAAAGGAATGAGGCTGATTACCATGAGTTTCAGGTTCTTCTTCAGAGAGTTTGAAAATGAATTTACTTTCTTTCTGTTAAGAACTTAAGTCCTAATTTAGGAAAGCATAGGTCTGATGTTATTTGCACTTTCTTGCTCCATTCTGAATTTTACTGTGCAAAATGATTTGCATTTTTTTTCTACAAATGTACAAAGCATTTCTTTTTACAGATTATCTAATGTTAGAACACCAGAATCCAGCTCAAATGACCAGGAATTGCCTTCTGCTACTAGAACCCACTATAAGACCATAATGTAGACTGCAAAGAGAGACGGCACCTTGAAGGTCAAGAGCTTTAGGCTGAATTTTGGCTAAAGAGTTCTGTTACAAAGAACTTCTCAAAGACAACGTGTGGAAAGATTCGTAAGTCTGAAATTTCTTGGGGAAAACTCAGTAATCTATAAAAAAGTGTGTTGTGGAAGATCAGTGAAGGAATTTTTGGTATAATTAGGTTTATTCATTGCTACACGTGTGTATTGTACTTTGTAAAACTTATTTTTCTAGAAAGAGAACTTGCTGGAAGGTTGAAAAGGCGAATTTTAATGATGCCTTATAAATTTTCCTTTAGCCAAAAGTGACTCCAGGTGAAATTAAGATGAAGCTTTCCACACATTTCCCAAAAGAATGTGTCTTGCTTCCTTAACTTTATGCCCTAGAAATACTCCTTTTCTTTCCCATTTTTTCACTGAAAAGCTCATATAATATTATTCTCTGGACAACTACACCAATTTTGTTGCAATTGCTTTTACCAGTTCCTTAGGGAAGCTTGAGGACCCAGTAATAATCCCTCTGTGCTACTTGTTGTGGCTGTATAGTTTGTAGGGCAATGAAATGTAGATACGTTCCTTAAATCCACCTTCTTACATATTAAAAAAAGTCACAAGTAAAAGATTTATTCTATTTTATCTTTCAGTAACAGTTAGAAAAAGATATCTGATTAATATATTTTGGTCCTGTAAATTTCAGAACAAGTTCTATAACTTTCATTTTGTTGTATGAACTGGAAAAAGGCATTTAGGTGTCTTTGCATGGGAAATCAAGGATAGGGTGACTTCAGCAAGATTTGCTATTGGTGTTCTTCAAGTATGTATATAATTTATGCTGGTACACAACTGCTCTACCTTGTCTAATTAATTAGGGTCAAACCCATTACAAGTTCACACTGTCGACCTTTGACATAAGCCTGAAGAATCAGGAAAGGTGATAATCTGTTTTAATTATTTTCTGAATTAAGTTTTTTAAAAAATGCAACTATAGAAAGGGCATTTTGCAGAGAACACGATACCTTAGAGTTTTGTTTTTTCTTCAAACCAGCCATTAAGTGGCTTACCATTCAAGGAAAAGACCTGTCATTTATGAAACTGAATGTGAATTTGTACACTACTTCTTTCTTGCATGTATCAAATTGCTTTCTATGGCATGTGATAGTAGAACAGAACTGTGACAAATGAAGATGCTTAATTAAAATCAATTCTCCCATGCACTAACAAGCTCCAGTGAGAGGCAGTTAACATTACCTGAGCAAGTTGCTCTGTAAGCAGTGGTTCAAGTGAGGCATGGTTGCCTTTAATATTTATTTTCTTCTGTCCATTAACTGTCTTGCACTGTAAAAACTCCTGATGCTTAGTGAGGAAGATCCACGTCACAACTACTTGGAGCTACTTGTACCTCATCTGTCTGGTTAGTTCATGCATTCTCTTTGCCAAGTGCCTACTGCTATACAAAAGTTTTAATTGCAAAACTGGGACTGCCCTCTTGTTCGGACTATTGCACTGACATAGCTACTGATTATCACTCTATTTCTAGGAACTTAGTTATCTCTGTGACCTGTAATCCTTTGTCAAACGTGGTTGACATTTGGGAAAGATTTCAAAAGTTAGAAGGAGATAAAGTGTGTGATTGCAAGGGCTCATTTCCTCAGGGAAGAGTAATACACAAATATATGTATGTATATACAGTGATTTATCTGGTAACATATGCATCAAAGCTGTAGGTAATTTGAGATTTTGCGGTACGTATAAATGCTGAGTTCTGAGAGTAGCAAAGTGAATCGAAGTTAAAAAGTTGAAACACAAAGCAGTTTGAAATATCCTTAACTTGGATCTGCTGCCAGAAACATAAAGTATGTTACCTCTAAAAATAAGAGCCCTGTCTTCCAGATGATGTGTGTTTGGCCTTTAAGCAGGGATTAAACTCTTTTCTTTGTAAAAAGTAAATGGACACCTATGCTCTGGCTACTGTCTCTCATTACTCTCCATGGGAATTAGGCACCCAGACTAAAAACCCCTAGTGAAACTCACCATTGCCTCCAGGTAGCTGCTTTTCTGGACTTTCCTAGCCTGCATTTACTTTATTTTTAACTGTTAGTTAACTTTAAATTCTCTACAGGGCAGTTACCAGAGTCTTAGCCATCTTTCACTGCCACACAGTTTCACTCACTCATCTTAGTGGACCTTCCTCTTGGTCACCATTAAAGCAATGTCCAGCAGTTTCATATTTAATTGACCAAGACAGTGGTTTGCAGCTGTTCTGGGTTTCTACCTCTGACAAACAGAGAAATGCATACCTTTAGTACTGTTTGCTGTACTCTGTGCTTGGTTGAACTGAATCTTGTTCCTATTCCTGCTGCTGCGGTGCTGTCCCTCAGTAACAGCGCTGGGCTCCTCTGGCAAAACAGCCTTTTCTGTGTTTCACAGATCTGGTGGTAAGGACACTCATTGCTCCATCAGATGATTTTAGCCCTCTATTCCTCCACCTGCAAAAAACCCACCACCTTAGATTTGTTGAAAGCAACATTTGAACGTTCTTTCCTAGATCATAAAGTCCATGATTACTGCTTGTAATCTGGCTCCCTGAAACCAGCATATCCTCTGGTTGCAGTAAGGACAACGATCAGGGGCAGCAGAAAATTCAGTGAGGTCTGGTTTACTTAGTTGACTTGAGGTTTCTGCTTCCAAGAGGAGACTTTAGGAAGAAGGTGCTGGCTTGCACACGAACAGTCTCCCAAGGAAAGAACACAACTGTTAATCAGCACAGAGAACACTTATAACAAAAGGCTATTTCAGGAAGACACGTTATATGAAGTACATTTTCTTTCTGATAGACAGGCAAATTAAAACATATCAAAAATAGGTTATATGCTTTGAATTGCTAAAAGCACCATAGCTCTTTAAATAACTGCCAGTGAGAATATGAGCTTGCATGTTTTCAGTAATGCATATTAGTTCTGACCCTCCTCCAACTGAAATCAATGGGAATTTGTCCAACTACATCAAGGGAAACAACACTGGGACATGTAAGTTTGATGCAGATGACTGATTATTGAAAAATATGTATTTGTATGCATGAGAAATAGGAAGAAATAAAAACCACGAATACAATCTCCATTAGATTTAAAGGTGTGTTTGGATTCAGATTGGTTTTTTTCAATTCTTCTCCAATGGGTCTTGTTCCAGAGCCGATTTAAAACTATACAAATAACTGCCCTTCTCCATTTCCCACTTTTCAAGATGGCAAAAGTTTCAGGAAAATCAGATTGATCTGTGAGATTACTGGCACTGTGGAAACTGAGAGCACATCAGTATGATTAGGACCTCTTTCGTGATTACTGCAACATCAGACCTTTTCCCTTGATTTGGCCTCAACTGTAAACTTTGATCCTGAGCCTAAAATATATCCTGTTCTAATGTAGTTATCTCTAACCTGAACCACAACCGGCATACCGAAATGTATGCTCTGGGATCAGCAGCGAGCCCTCTAAACCGGAGGAAATCTGTTCTTGGAATCTGAAAGGCTAAAGTGAGTGTTACCTAGTGATGCCAAGGAAGATTTTGG
>JAOXNG010000052.1:11294136-11308858 GCA_028566535.1 Scolopax minor | reverse complement strand
GCAGAAAGTCCCTGGAAAGTGCTTTTTGCAGAGACTGCAAAAAGCTAATCAAGTTTGTAGAGCCTTCCTCTCTGTCCGGTGGTATGACTTCACAGGGGGGCTGTCACCTCCCTCAAGACCACTGCTTGCCTCATTAATGTCGCTGGAACAAATTATCACTTCACAGCCCAGAAATCTTCTGTAGCAGTTGTAGTGATTGATGTAACAAGGATAAAAAATAATGATGAAATGCATGTTCCAGAAGACAGATTCAAATGGCAGGATCTTCAAAGGCAATTAAATGTGACACAGGAGGAGTCTTCCTGGAATAATATATGTCCAAATAAATGGCAAGATAACTATGATATTTTATTGTTATTATACTTAAACTAGTTTTGTATGCGGTAATTATCTCTGAAAACTAAGCATACAGGCAGAAAATAAAAAAATTAAGTGTTAATATATATTAAATATGTGGGCAGAAGATAGTGAATTGAAGTAAGAAGTAATGTCACCAAATGTATCTAGTTTTCCTCTGAATTGCAAACTTTGCTATATGTAGGTACTTAAAAATTTATATTTAAATTTATCATGTCAGTTCTTTTGAGCAGCTATTTTATAGCAACCTATCTAGATCTGCAATAAGTCTAATACAGCTGAATTGTTATGAAATAATTACGTAATTTTGTTGACTTAAAGTTATGTATTGACTTCTGAATCAAAATACAGTTGTAAGCAGTAAGCTTTGTTTACCAAATGGTTCTGATATTTCTCCAAGTGAGGTCAAAACTTAAATGCACTTTTGTAAGTAACTTTATGCACATGAGTTGACAGATTAGTTTCTGATTGTAACTGTGAGATGAAGCCTGCATTTTTACCTCCTGTGATTTCACAGATTTTAGCGGTACAGCTCCTGTAAATACAAACTACAGGACTGGGCACTTTTCTGTTATAACGTCCTGTTATTGGGATGATTCTTTACCACAACAAAATTAACTTTTCAGCTGTTCTGCAGTGTACCAAAGTATATTAGACTCGTGTTCAGTAGACAGCTCAGTTTCAGGCAGGCAGGAGTATATTATTCCACTGGGATCGCTTATTGCAATACATGGACTTTTCTTGAAAATTGAGTATCTCCTTGCTGTCCGTACTTGTAGCAAAGCAGTGAAATCCAGAGTGCCTGTGAGACTACAGTGTGTATGTCTTGCATTTATGCATGTCTGATGGAATAGCCTTTGCATCTAGGACATCTCTACAGTTATACCTTCTATGAGCTTCAGGGAAGGAAATAACTACATGGGATTTTGGTCATATTTTATGCAAATTTTTTTTTTAATAATCAACCAGATAATTCTGAGTAACTATTTGGTTTAATCAAGGCTTCCCAAATCTCTTTTTTGTGTGTGTTTTGTAGAACTGACAGAAAACTGCCACTTTTTTTTGGTAGTCATGCTACAAGTATATTAATATTTTTATTTTAAGACACAATTTAAGCCAGGCTTGTCAGGATAATGAGATGCATGCTAGGAAGACTTGAGTGTGTGAAAGTGCATTTTCTCGCCCTATTTCTAATTAAAACTCATATTGGTAGTTTTTTTTATTCTTATACTAACCATTTTAGCAGACAAAAGCTGTTTTTCTTACATAAACCAATGGGGAATCCTGTGTTGTGGTTTCCACATATAGCTCAGCTTTTCCCACAGCACCAGTGGACACATACATATAATTGAATTTCAGCTCCCAGAGGTTTGAAATTCTTTCTTTTAAAGTCTAATAGAACAGCCACTTATGAATGGATTGAAATTTTAAGTTTAAAACAAAAAAGTTAGTGTAACAGAAATATTGATGAATTCTTCTCTGTGGCTTAATTTGGGAGAAAGCAGAATGTACCCAGAAGGAACAGTGTACCGAAAAATAAAATTATCTTAAAATTCTCTATCTTAATGTTTTGAAAACATTTCAAAGAATGAGATACTAAACGTGATACAACAAGCTCTAGAGAGGAAAATGAACATAAATGGGAGTGAAACTTAAAATAGCTCTTTTAAGAATAGTTTTTGAAAATGTTATTATAAAAGTATTAATAAATGAATAGTAGACATGATCTGTTCAGGATGTTCAGGAGAGCTAATGTGAGCAAGCTTGATGTTCATTTTGTGCCAGGAGTTCTGATAACTGGCTTGTTTGTTTTGGGTTCTGATACACGCATTTATATGATGCCAAAAGTTAGATTTTTCCTTTTGTGGAGTTAGTGTAATTTGATAAAGAAACCTTTCAGTATTTTCAACAGCTAGGAATGCAATAAAATCCAAAATTGCTACAAAGACTCAACAGCTGTATTTTGGTAGCCCATAGTCTACAAAGAAACCTGCAGTCATTAAAGCAAGGATCCATCCGTGCAGATCTTTGTGACATCAGGATCTGAGGACACATTTTCAAATAATTAAAAGGTTTCTGCTGACTTTGGTAACCCTTAGGTCACAATGCCATAGAAATAGGAAAAAATAAGTGGTGTTTGTGTTTAGAATCTTTCAGTATGTAGTCACCAAAAGAAAATGGTTACTGTGGCCTTAATTTAAACTGTGCAAATAATCAAGGTCTGTTCAGAAAGGCTGTCCCCTTATGTTGGGAAGGATTTAGAAGTGGAAGGATCAATCAAAGATACTGGGCTGAAAGCTTGAGAGTGTGTAGTGTGCTTTTATTTTCTTATGATAGAGAATATTTGACTAACAATTTTGACAGAAGGGTGTGATTGACCCATTCTTGTCATAACGGTTTCAGATTTTGTGTCAAGGATTTTGTGCTTTTGTTTATGTTCCTAGTGCTGATCAACAATTTACTGAATGAGGGGATTGCATAAATTATTTTCTGAACTTGTAACTTTCCAGAAACTTGCAAGAGGGAGTTTTCCACCTACCCATGGCTGTTTCATTACTCAATTAAAAAATAATATTAATACTTAAGCATCTGACTAAATTTAGACAGTTGTAGTTTGGAGAGTTCTGGAGTTTTTAATTTTGGTAGAACTTAAGCCATCTGTTGCCTTGAAGCAGAGAGATTTAGTAATCAAGTACAACAGTAAGAAGGAATTTATCTAGGGAGGCTATTAATTAACAAACTTGGATAAGGTTCAGCATCTTCTTGCCTTTGAAAGTCAAGTCACTTCTGATAAATTGGTTGGATGATTAGATTTTTAAGTCAATATTGCGTAAGGCGTTCCTTATTTTCATTGCACTCATGCCCTAATAAAGGTAACTGGATGAAAAATATACCTATTTTTAAAATATATTTTTTCTTTTCAGAAAAAAAGTGAAAAGAAACTTAACTTCATCTACTTGCATGTAGCTATCCAAGAAAAATCAGCTCAAGCACCAAAATAATCTCATAGTTTGTGACTTTCTTTCCACTGTCTTAATCAAAAGTCCATCTACCAGTGTTCAGGACACACAAACACACCACTGAAATTTTATGTAGTAATATTATTGCCTTCACTTATTATATTCCTCCTTGGGTATAAATAACCTATAAAAATTAAAACATAGAGTTGTTATTGCTATGTGAAATTCCTTCTGAATTATTCCATTGCAGAGGGACAGTCCAGATTCTGTAGTGTTTGGTGTCACTGGAAGCTCAATGGGATGGGAGCCTTTATATCTTGATTGTTGATTTTTCAAGTTAGTGCTAAATGAGCAGAAGGATGTTTGTGGCTGATAGTGAATATCAATAAGAATATTCTTGAGCTTGTTTGTCTGAAGTCTAATAATTCATAACATTTTCTTAGAAGTAGGGAATTATTGGTAGAAGCCTCGTTGTGAAGAATTCTGTGATTTTTCATGACTTCAAGAGTTACCTTTAACTACCAAGCATTCTGGTAGTTTGTTAGGAGTCCTATGATGGTCATTGCAGGGGTTGCTGAGTGACTTCTATGTTGCTTAGGAAATAATAACAAAAGAAAGATCAAACCAAAAGCCATTTATCCTTTGGAAGCTATTGCATGATTTTAACATTTTGTACCATGTTTCATTCCTGAAATCACTTCCTCCTTGGACTTTCATGACTTGGCCCTCTCCTGGAGCATGTGCTTGTCTCTAATCCATTCTTTGTTATTCTCCATCCTATCTTTACAGCTGTCTTCCCTAAATTTCTGTCATTGCTGGCTTTCCCACTTCTCTTTGTACAACTTTTCTCTGACTTGACAGGGAGTTCAGCAGTTGGTTGTGTGTTGGTTTGGTTTTTTGTAATTTTTGTTTGGGGTTTTTTGTTTGTTTGGGGTTTGTTGTTTGTTTGGGTTGGGTTTTTTTGTTGTTTTTTTTCTCCCCATCTGCTGTTGCATAATTGTGTTGGGGTAACACTTATATTAAATTCTTCGCAGCCATCTCCAAGTGAGATGAAGGTGACGCTTGGGTTGCTGTCCAAGGTGCTGTTTCCAACATGGTTGCCCTCTCTAGGCTGGCTTTCAGTGTCTTAACAAATGTACCTTTTACATTCTGAGGTATGTTGTTTTATAGTACATCCTTTCAATTAAAGTCTCTTACTAGAGTCAATGGTAACTGACATTCTCTATGTTTCAATTTCCATTAAGAATTAATAGAGGAGTTGCCTGTGATAATTTTTTTAGAATAAACAGTGTAGGAAACTTTTTGGTACTTGATGGACTGAAAAGGAATCATTCTACCTACTAAAGATCTTAGATCAGTAATCTCTGTTGCTTTTGTGACCTTATTGCTATTGGCTGCTTTTGTTGCTATATGGTACAAGTCTAAATAGACCAGCAGATTTGCAGTTGCCCAGTAGTGGTTGGAGTGGATCTTCTGGCTTAGCTTCAACTAAAAGCATCCAGCATGCACTGTAAGGCCTGTTATTAGGGAAGAGTAAAAGAGGAGGGAATACCAGGAAACTGACTTTGAAAACCTTCGTAGCTATTGTCAGCTAAATGGAGATGCACGCAAGGACCAAGGTTGATTTCTTTGAGGAATGCGTGTAATGTTCCAGCCTAGCATGAGGACTGTTTAGGCAGCTTAGGTTCCTCCCTTGATACATGTTCGTTTGTCTCATACATTGTAAGAGAAACTCTGTAGAATGTTCTATTTTTTTTTTTTCTACACAAACCTGTGATACTTGTATAACTCTAGGCCTATGGAAATGGGTTTTGATAACTGCTGTTCTTGGTGGAGTCTTAACTTTCTCCAATGTTGAAGTGTATTTTAAAAGTAACAGGAGGGTTTTTAAAAAAAAAAAGCAGAGCTTTGCAGGCTTTACCATATCTGTTTGTCTTGTGATGTTAGTGGAAAAGCTTGAGCGATAGGAATATTTTTAAAGGGGAACAAATTGGGTAGGAGGGAGCAGGAATTTCCTTGCTGTGCTTCTGGTACTGAAACTCTGTCTGGGATTGTCAGTAGTATATTTGATGTAGAACAAAACTACAACTAAAACATTTGAGACAAATCTTTAAACCCTACACTTCCTCAAACCCTAAGTGTTTCTCTGTTTCTTTTTATCTGTCTTTTCAAGCTGCATTTTTACAAATGTGATAAATGCTACCGAAGAGAGTCTGAAAATAACTTCTAGTTCTTCTCTCCTCCATTCATCTTTAGTCAAATGGAGAAAGATTCATGTGTGTGTTTACATTCATTTTCTTTCCCAGAGGCATTGAGCAATTAGGCACAGGTTATTACTGAGCTTTTCCTTGAGAATTTTGGAAAATGCATATTTTTAGTCAGGCTACTTCGGGGAGCAAAAGTGGTATCACACATCTGCAAGGTAGGGTATTACAGTTTGGAAATATTTGGCATAGGCTGCACAATAGTTTTTATGCTTAACTGTGAATTTTTGATGCAGATTAAGGCAGATATTTATTTCTTTGAGTTTTATTTCTCTCACTCATTAGGATTGACGTTACACAACACGTTTATATCTTAGCTGTCTCTTACCATATGGTACTGTGAGGTTTACTACTCAACTTGCCAGATTGATGGTGAGAAATGGAGCAAAGAAATTGTTTTAATATAATTCAGTTTGGGAGAGAATGGGTATAAGATGTGAAAGGAAAATCTTCATCTGCTTAAAGTGAAAGAAACATCTCCTTTGCACACGTTATCTTGTTCTGACTCTTTCATCAGGCAATGTGACTCCAAGAAGCAGCATTCTGTTATATGTCTAAATCCCAAGAGAATTGTTTAGAACTTCTAGTCAATAGCAGTTATTAAGTATACTGCTATTAATGACTGCTGTATTTGTAGCAGTGGATTACCATTTATGTTGAAATCCGCTAAAACCACAAAAAGTATGAACAGAAATATGAAGTAAAGATAGTATTTTCCAAGTTCGAATGCAAGTAAGAGTTGTGGACATTATGGAAGAGTAAACAGCAATGCCGAGAACTATGCCTCCTCCAAGAAGAGGATTCTTTCTCCTAGTGTTGTGTGACTGGTGCCCATAACCTTATAGCCAGGGCTCAGTTTTTACCTAACTTTCTATCCTGGAGGAGGATGTTGATTTGGATACAGGTATTTTTCTTATGGCTACATCTTCCTTGGGTTTTTACAGCGATTAAAATTTTGCTCTTTCCCTTTCTTCATGTTTTAATAATTTTATTAGAATTATGCCTCTTCTTCCTCCCAAACTCCTGAAAGTCCTAGAGCTTCACTACACTGCTAACAAGATGCTCGTGTAAATGTGAAGGGGAAAAAAAATCTTATCTTTGCTAACTGATAAGACAGCTGTTTACACTTGTTGTGTTAAAAGCCTCCAGAGTGCACTACATTTCCCATAAATACTGCATTTTTATCTAGTGGACATATTATTTATTCTGTTTGTGACTTGCATGCATGCATTTATTAGATGGCTCTAACTGAGGCTGGTTAGTCATTTAGGAGATTTGACGTTGTTTTACCTTGCGAAAGTTGCCAGTGTTGTGAAGAAGACATCACTGTTAGCACTGGCTAAATCACGTTTCATGTGCTGTGTTTGTGCCTGTAAAGTCTTCCTGACCCCCTCTAATCCTGTCCCTGTGTACAGGGCTGCATCTACCCATCCAAAGTATATGACATAAAACACATAAAAGGTGTTGCATTTACAACAAAACAGATGATGATAATTATCACCTTGAATACAATTTTTGTCTTCAAATGTCTTTTTTTTTTTTTTTTTGAAAAAATAGAGGAAGGTGCTTTGAGGAGATGTGTTAGAAGGTTTTAAATTTAGTGTTCTTATTCCCTATGGCTTGTTTATTATGCACGATATTTTGTCATACTTTGCTCTAGTGATTTTTGTCATTGCAGTTCACGATAATTTCTAGCAGTGTGTTAGTATATTTCTAAATCTGCTAGGATCAGAGTTTAAGGATTGTTTCTTATATTAATATTCCTTTATGGCCTTTTAAAAATTCAGAGATGACCTGGCACCGAGACCTGCAGTCTAAAGAAATAAGCCAGGAGTGATGGCTCTCTGGCTGGGACAGGTGCCTTCGTGGATGCCCGGTCTCTGGGAGTGTTGGTGAGCAGCAGAATGGGGAGCTGCACTTCACACCTTTTCATTGTGGCAACAAGCTCTGGTTTTGTAACTCTGAATGGCAGTTGGGTCTTACTACTGGGTGTATATTTATCTTACTGGGAAAAAAAAAATATTCTTTATTATACAGTGGATATACAACAACTCTGAGTATGCAGTGTACAGTTTTATTGTATGCTGGTTGGTCATTGGCACTCAACTAAGTTTTTCAGGACTTCCTACTGATTGCCTCAGTTACTATTATATTACTAAATACTGTTTTTAACATATAACTTATATATTGTTTTGATCTTTTCAAGTATTATTTCAGTATTTTCTTAACCTTAAAAATGGTAGTTAATAATTTTATTTAAAATAATCACATTTTGACCAGTATAATTTTTTAAGCACATGTTGAAATAGAACTAAAATGTTACAATAACTCTCAGTCACTAGGGAAAGGCTTCTTTTACTATATGCTCTTGGCTTCACTGGTGAAGTCGGGAGAAGAATTCAGACTGGATGGGCCCATAGGATTCACTTTGGAGCCACCAGGACCTTTCACAGGCCCAGTCCCCAGACTGCTCTGTCAACAGAAGCATCTAGTATCAGTGTGGCATTACTGGCTACTGAAAATAATGCCTGAACTGCAGTACTGTTTGTTCTGCTTCTGGAGGAGACAAGCTCAGGATTTTAACAGGATTTGACTACAAGAGTAGTCAGCCCTTTTTAAGAATAGGGATCTGTTTTACATAGTTTGATTTACATTATTCATTTTACTTTTATCTTCTTTTGTGTTTTTGTACAAAAAGATTAACAGTCTGAAATTATCACCTGGAAGGAGATAACTGATATCTCATCCACAAAATGCATGTGAAATTTGTACTTATATATGCATCTACAAATACATGCTTGGGTGTAATTATTATTATTATGCAAAATCTATTAGGTGCAAGAATTCTGTCATGCACGTGATTTTGACCTTTTTCTCAGAAAAGGCAATTTGGCAACATAGTGCGTCATGAACAAATAAAAATACTTTATGGACCTTCTTTCACTCCTATTAAAAAATGAAAGAAAATCATTCAGATGGATCAGAAATAGTCAGCCTACCAGGAATCACACAACAGGGAGAGCTTCAGCCTTTTTTCTTAAAAACTAAGGTGTAATAGACACCAGATGGGGCCTGGAATGTAGGAAGTAGGAAAAAAAAAGTTATTTTTTGATCTGTTAAATTATTAATAGTATTTTCATCTAGCAGGCTGGTAGGCTGGAATTTTCATAAGCATTTGGTGTTAGCTTAACAGTGGGAGCAGTGTGAAGTCAATACCAAATGGTTTTGAAACTCTCCCACACAAGGTCCTTCTTGCTCTCAAGTGCTGCAGCAGGCATGGCGCTGTAGGGAGGTGGGGGAAGAGGTGACCTTGAGAGGAAAGACATACAGAAGGGCTGAGTTCAGCCTTCACGGGTAGCAGCTGGTCTCAGGCCTCCTGCGTATCCACACGTGATCACTTGCAGGAGCCAAGTGGCTCTTGAGGGCACGAGTGGTGGGGCAGGAGTTGTCGGTCAGGAGAGGGCAGAGGGAGATGCTGGTGAGAAAGACAGGACAATGAACTCCTCTTGATGAGAGTTGGAACCTAGGAACATATTGCCTGGAGAAGTTACGGGATTCTGGGAGAATATCAAAATTTGGCTGAATAAGGATGTGGAGAACTTTTCCTAAGGTTGATGTTAGGTCTGCTTTGAGCAGGATGTTGGACTTCCAGAGGCCATTTACAAATACTTTTGTATTATTTAGTTTTCATTAATTTTTTAATTTTTTAATTTTTTTTTTTTTTTTTTTTGATGTTTGATATATATATATATTAAAAAAAAATTGTTCTGGGGGTAGTTTGGTCAATTTTTGACCAAATTTTGACCAAATTTTTCTGTAGGAAGTTGGTGGGTCTGTTTAAAGTGACCAGCTAGCTTAATGTTCAAGGTGCATGTTTTCATTACATTCTATCCTACATTATCTGTGGGATTCTTTCTTGTTCCTAAATGCATTTAGTAATTTATTTATTTTTTTTAATAATAAATACTTAATATGTCTCCAGTAGCCTTTTGGAGCATTTCTTGCAAATATCTGAACCCACAAACAATCTAAAATATCTCAATCCTCTGTCCTAATCACAGTGCAGATGTAAGGAGCTTGCCAGCTGCTGCTTCGAACCAGTGCCCTTCTTGAATTGCTGGAAGGAGGTTGCTGCCACGGGCTGGCCGTGGCTTTGGCTGGTCAGCGTACCCTGTCGTAGGGCTGTCGCTTAACTACAGCAGCAGTTGCACAGGAGCCTGCTCCTGTTTGCTCCACTTGCGTGTCACTTAGTGCTGTGTACAGGCCACTGCTCTGGCAGTTCATCTTGCCCCACTTCAGAGATTCACCTGGTCTAGAAGAAGAAGAATCAGCTTAGTGGTGCTGACACCCTTCTGTGACCCACTGATGCCTATGCTTCAAATTAGAGATATCTTTTAATGCAGGTGTAGGTCCCTTTGTTCACAGATAATTTAGACTTTTGTATGAAACCATTCAGGCAGAGTGTCTTGATCCCTGTCATATCCTGATTAAACAGCAGTGCTGTGAACAAAGGAAGGGTCATCTAAATCCCAGAATCATTACTTTTTTATCCTTTGGTTTATATCGGTTACTGAGCTGTTAGGCTGGAGTTGGAAGGCCCTGTTATCTTTTTCCAGTTGGCCTTAACAATTAGAAAATGTTATGCTTATTGAGTGCACTGAATTAGTTATGCTTTTGTAAAATAGGTAACAATGTGTATAGCTTAATCAAAACACTGAATCGGAAAATATAACATAGTTGTTCTTTGTTATTTGGGGAAAAGGATTGTAGGTATTTTTAATGCCTTAGGAATGTATGTGTAGTAAAATCAGTGAGAGAATGAAAATGGGAAGCAGCATTTGTTGAGAAGGAAGTGCCTCAGCCTTGCTCTCTTCCCCTTATTGGGGCAGAGCACTAAGAAGAATGCAAGATTTAGGAATTATTCATCTTCTGACTAATATAATAATGCCATACAGTCTGAAAATGTCAGAATTTGTTCAAAAACTTAAAGGGGAAGTAAATGTAGACAAAGGAGAGAATCGGATTCAAAGACAACCCCGTTGGTGAAGGCTACCATTATAATTTCAAGGAATCCTTTGAAAGGTGCATGAATCTTAGTGTGATGTGTCTGAAGTGTCAGATAAAGGTTGAGGGAAAGTTTACAAGGCCAACACTGTTCATATGTTACTAAGTGAAATATATTAATAAAAAATCAATCCACCCAGCAAGGCTTCACCCTGGCTTACCAATTCTGTTTCGGATATTAAGGGGTAATATATCAATATTTTCCTTATTAAACAGCTGAGTTTTTCCAGAGTAATTTAAAAGCTAAAATGAATAATTTTCCAACCAAAATTCAACCAAGTTGTTCCCTTGCCTCTTTCATATTTAAACTTGAGTTTGGGGTTTTTTTTTTATCACACCTGATGACAGTGGAAATTATAATATGAGATAAGATACTCAAATTTATTGTCATTATGGTATTTTTGGGAAAATTACCTTGCTAAACAATGATGCCATGTTTTATTTTATCTGGTGCCTTGGACAGTCTAATAATTCTGTGCCTTATTTAATGTTTGTGCAATAGTCCTACATTTTTTCTCCCACGTTTTGGGTGCTTTTTATATAACTTAAAATTCCACGATCCATGGTCTTTTCCCTTGAGTCTCCCCCTTTATCTCACAGATAAATTCAGTGCTCAGTAGGGATGGATGCTCTGGAATTCCTAGCACCCAGAAATTCCTTGTAATGTTAATTTTTGATACTTATATGTCTAAGTATGTATGAAATTACTTACCCTCAAGACGTCAGTTGGCTTAATTGTGGGGTTGGATGAAATCTTTCCCCTCCCTCTGCCTGTCCTTCCTCTCTCACTCAGTATATTAGGCTTAGGACTGGGACTCCAGATGCTTGACTGATTTCTCTGTTTTCATCTCAGTTTTTTGCCTCAAGATTCTTAGCTGGACAGTGTTGTGTTTAGTTGATCTAATTGTTGAAAAGAAGTCACTATTTCCTCCAACCTACATTAATTTGTTTTTCACAAGCTGATAAGATCAACCTCTGGAATTGTGAAAAAGAGACAAGTGAACAGGAGCCTTGTCTGGTTTGGAGAGTTTTATCAGATAGAACGTGCCAGCATTGCCACAGACCAGGCACAGGTGGTACTTGCTGCAGTTTTCAACCATATGAGGGCTATTAGGGAGGACAACAGGGAAGTTTACTGAATTTATTTTGAGTTTTTTTAGTCTTATATTTACTCCTTGAAAGATTTGGAAGGTTCTTTTATCATCAGCTAATTGTCAAAAACAAATGAATCTTTGAAAGAATAGTGGTATGTGTTTAATGAAAGCAATTGATCTACCATTTTCAGGCATGCTTTCTTGTTGTTAATTTTGTTTGAAGATTGCTTTGTAGTCTGGTTCAAAGACCACCTACTTCTTATCATAAGGTAAATTGCAAAGTTTTTCTCATCTCTACCCTGGCACCATAATAAAAATGTATGTGGCTGTTATGAACCATATACAACAGTACTGAGTTTCTAGTTACCATAGTTCAGATACCATGACTGGATAACATTTATTTGATAAGTGGTTTTAATTCAATTAATTACTAGTATATATTGGGTCTTTCAATCTAATTAGGTGAGCTAGTAATTTATTTTATGGGAAAATATTCTGCTCTAATTGCAGAATAAAAATCTACTCATCACCTGGTACTGTTGTAGTATGTGGCCTTTGCTTGGATGGTGGATGAATTGGTTCTCTGGATCCTCTAATTTGAAACCCAGAATAACTGTCTCAGTAAATGGTTTCCGTTGAAGATGATTTTACAACTGGAGAACACAGGTTAGCCCTTGGGTTAATAATAGTGATAATACATTGATCAGAGTGTACAAGTAGTGTGTTTCATCCACATGAACACCTGTAGAGAAATACAGTTCTCTGGTATCACATGGAGCAATGTTGCTTTGTTTCTTACCTGGTTATCTTTTATAGGAACTTTATCGGCTACTGGCAAAATAAGACTGATAATATCAGATGGGAATCATATGGTCCCGGCACCTGGAGTGCTTATTTTGGCTGTCCTCCTCCATGCTGTACCCCTTTCTGCTGACCAAGCAGGTGGTTGCTGAAGAAGCAGAGAAGGGTGTCTTCTCCACCAAAGTGCCTGAGGTGTCTGCAGCAGCTGGCACAGATTTTTCACTTACCTTTTGTGACCCAGCTTCTACTGTGTTTCCTTCTAACATCAATCTCTCTCAGTCTAACTGGTTCCTGGTAAGATAATTGACCTTTAAGGCCTACTGTGTCAAGCCCTTGTAAAATCTGTTGTGTCAATAATCTGCTTTAACTCAGTTAAATATTTACTCATTCTTACAGCTATTACACGCTTAGTCAGACTGAACTGTTCTGTTCTTTTGGGTCACTGGGAATCTGAGGGTTTGTAAACAGGACCCAGCACAGCAACCAGTAACATCCTTGGAATTCAGAATATTGTGCTAACAAGACGCCACTTATAGGAAAGTAGTAACCTTTTACTTCAGTTTTTACTGCTCTTGGAAGCTGTAGGAAAACCTATAAATGAGGAATTTTAAAAGGAATATTGTATACCCCTTAGCAGTGGGGTTTTTTTTTACCTGCTGCAGAGATAGTCAAATTATGATATTCATAGAAGTATTATAACATGTAAAAGATTTTTCCTTGAAAAAGGTTTTAATTTGTACAAAATCAAAGCTGTCACTTTTGTCTTTTTAAGACATTTTATACATAGAAAGTAGAGCATTTCTGTTTTATTTAGCTTACCGCCAAGTTTGAATTGTCACAACAGCAATATAAGCATGCTTGTGCTTTTTGTTGGCTATTCATTAGCTATCAGGATACTCTGCTGATATGTTTGCCCATTACATTTTTATTGGTGTCTTTTATTTCCCTTTTATTATCACAGCTATGAGGAATTCACAGACTGGAAAATTTTGATAATTTTTTGTTTATTCACTTATCATTTAACAACGACTTTGCAGTTTGTGAAAAGTCCACACTGCATTAAAATGTATTATTCCACTGTGTTCCAAAGATCAGTGTCACAAAGATTTAGCAGTTTTCCTCTTCAGGGCTTCCCAACATAATTTCACTTTCTTATTAGAAACAAATCTGATGTGATCTTTTCTTTCTAGCAAGCTTTGTCTTTAAAGGCTTGCAGCGTTGTTATTTATCCCATTACTTTTTTTTACTTTTTGCCTTGTACTAATCTCTTCCCTACATCCAAGTTGGCTCCTTAGCCAATTTAGCCTAGGGTTCTTTCTGGCAACATCAAGTAATTGAGTCCTTGTGCTTAGCACTGGAGTTCCAGGCAGCTTGCCAACAATATCCAAACTCATGTTTCTCCATGTCATGGGGCTCAGTACAGAGGAAATGTGAAACCACAGGTGGGCATTTGGTAACAAATCTGAAGCATAATTTTGACATCTTCTACACGGTTCTCAAATACATTTTTATCTGTAAGGAACATTTCTGTCGTTGAAATTCACTGCTTTGGTATTCAAACAGAAGAGTTTGATGGCACTGTAAGGTATCTTAGATTAAGTAGTCACCCATTAGAATTAGTTATTAGCTGCACCAAGGCACATATGCTGTAGTACTGAAACAGAGGAAAAATGCTCAGCGTTTCTCTGACTCTGACATGTAAGTGAAAAGAAATGAAATATTAAGTGTTGTAGTATGTGTCAAGTGTTCTAAGCACCACAGCTGGAGGCAGGATGGTGACAGAATCCATTTGAGTCACTTTTCATCACAAACTGGAAACAGACCTACTCTCCATGAGGCTAGAGATACTTTCCTTTCCCAGAAAAAACTAGGACACTTCCTCTTATTTTCTATTACTACTTGGTAGACCATGAGCTCTAGCAAGCTTTTTCTGTTTGTTTGTTTGGTTTTTTTTGTTTTGGTTTTATTCGGTGGTTGGTGGTTTGTTGTTTTTTTTTTTAAATTATCTTAGATCATGTTGGACCTACTCAGTAGGCCTGGTTTTCTCTGGCTGCCAAGCTCTGACAAGGTGCAAAGATATCTCTAGGGTCATCGTTCCTATGTTAGTGATACTGGCTTTTGATTCTAGAGAAAGTGTGTGTTTTGTTTTGCTTGTGTGTTGGTTTTTTCTGTATGCAGTCTC
>JAOXNG010000052.1:11271109-11294036 GCA_028566535.1 Scolopax minor | reverse complement strand
GTTGGTTTTTTCTGTATGCAGTCTCAGATCTCAGTTACAAGTACAGGGAGGTTGGGAGGTTGGATCTAGACTAAGTAAACGAGTTCCAGAAAAGCTGAGGCCAAAACTGTGGTCTTGAGCACGGAGAGAGTGGGAAGCAGAGGCCCACCTGGGATAGTCTGCCTCTCTTTTTACTACTTGGTCTTGTCAAGTTTCAAGGCATCAACAAATTGATTCGTACAAAAGTATCAAAGCAATATCTGTCTTAAAATTAAGCTAGTTACTGTTGCTATAAGGCACCTGAAAATCCATCAAAAGAAGTAATTCTTATTGGTCTTCTTCCTGTTCCTGCTACACCTGAATTTGACAATGGATTGTTGAATAAATGGAGACTAATCTCTTTCTCTATAAAGTTTTTATATTGTAGCTTTCCTACAATTTGCACTCCTTAACATATTTATTCACCAAATAACTCTTGCAAAGTAGAGAAGTGCTGTTATCTCAGTCTTACACATTGAAAAGTGATTTGTGTGAGGTCATGTGGGCAGCTTATCAGGATAAGTATTGGATAGCTTTTCTTAAATGAAAGAATTCATATGAAAACATATTTCCAGTTAAACTGAGTAAGACTGCATTCATTACAGAAGTAAACATTATTTCTATGTACAATTTAAACTACAGCTCAGATTATTATATGATGGGCTTTTTCAAAGTGGTTTAAAATTGGTAGAAAGTGATACCAAAATTGAATATACTTAAATGCCACCAAAATTTTCTATTGAGTAGTAGTCATCCAAATTGAGTAGAATGTAAAATATTGACAGCTGTCATGGTCTGCAGGGACATACTGAATTTTCTAACTGTAATATGGACCTTTTCTTATTTCTCTATAAGGCTTTTTGATCTCTGTTTGAGAATCATTAGTGCATCAGTAGGTAAGAGTTGCAGCCAGAGCATGTGCAGAGGTTTATTACTTGGTTTATTTATGTGATGGTCATGAGGTATCTGTTGTTTGGTGCAAACTGGAATATGCAAATATTTATTTTCTTGTTTGGCATAAGCTTTAGTTCTCTTTAACTTTGTATTATAGATTTGAGATACATTTATAGTGGAACTATGTTGATTCAAGTCACAGTTTTTTATTTATTTTGGATTGTTGAATTTGCATAAATAACTTTTTTTACAGGTATGTTTAGATTGTTGCTACAGAACAATCAGATAGTGTGGTGAAAGTTACAGTAGTGCAGCCTGTTCTGCAAGGTGAATGTAACTAAAGTCACCTCTATTTTTAAGTGTCAATTTCGTCTTACTGCAGTGTCATTTGTAACACCATTTTAGAACTTCTTGATCCAGAAAACATCCTCATGTAAAAATAATTGTGAAATGGCTCAGTATGTCTGCTTAATTTTTGCTTAAAGAGTTTTAAAGATTCATTTTTTGTCAGCTGCGAGCATGATCTGAAAAAACTCTTGAAATGTTGTCTAGATTGTCTTTTTAGAAACTCTTCTTGGGTTTAGCTGACAAATAATGATAGATGAAATATGATATGTCAACCGGCAACTTTCTTCCCATCCCTAGGTAGCTAGTGGTTACTCTTACAAAAATCAGCATTTGGCGTTGGCTGCCATCCAGTCATGCTTGAAATACTAGGAAATAGAAAATAACTGCCGTGGTGCTGTTGAATTATTCTGATGGCTTGTTTTGAATTTGCTGAAGAAAGAGATGAGTCAGAGATTGCTTTGAGGCCGCAGATTTCAAAAACGCTAAAATAAACTCAAGCAAAGATGACTTGAAAATGCACAGGGTCTGTTTCCCTTGTATGGTACAGCTGGAGTTCTGTGCCCCAGGGATGTTTTCAGAATCCATTTCAGGTGGCATCTGAAAAACTACAAGTGATGACTTAAATACACAAAGGTATTTTTTGTTGTGTATAAACAAAGCAGTATATATTAACAGTGAAAATTCTTGCTTTCTGGTCTCATGGTTGAAATAACTGCAGAATACTAGATAAGAAAAGACTTTACTGAGAGCATGTTGTCAAGAAGACTGAGTGTTATTTACCTGGTTTTGGAATTGGGCACTAGATTCACTGGTATGTTCCACAAGTTGAACTACAATGAGCATGCTGTTCCTTCCAGATCTATTGTTTTTATAGATATGTTGAAATGCCTCAAGACAGTAAAGTTCCTGATGAATATATCAATAACAAAGCCAGTTTCTCTTAGAACTTGGGCATTTGGAAAAGCTGTTGCTGGTAGCCTTGTAAAAGCAAATCACATGCCTACCACAAGTAGTCTCTGACATTGGAGAGCCCTAGTTACACCAGGGTAAGCTCACCTCAGTAGAGACATGCAAGTTTAACTCAACAGTGTCCAAGCATTCCAAAACTGTGAGCAGGTTTCTTGCTTTCTTTTGTTCCTCTCATAATTGTCTGCATTTATGACATATTTGCATTATTTTTCTTTAAAATTTACTCACTTTTCCATCCTATTTTGCTTGATCAAGTTGAAGATCAGGTTTCATATGTTGTATTCTTGCAATACTACTTCGTAATACACAGAAAATGGATAATATGAAATATAAGTTGTATAATAGATGTTGATTTTCAGAAGAATAACACTAGATTAGCATCTTTAAATGGTAAAATCAAATATATTTAAGTGATTTTATTTTTTTCTTTAATCCCTACAGTGGATTTAAAATAGAAGACATGAAAAACTTAGTACTATTATTCAACTGAAATTACCTGAGTAAAAACAATGGAAATTAACTTTGGTCAAGATTTGCAAATCTAAGCCCATTTTCTGTCTACATCTTCAATTGTAGGACTTGTTATACCTGTGAGTTATGCAATGATTGTAGACATCCTGGTATTTGTAAGATTTTGGCTGTTTTGTTAAAAAACAAATTCAGGCCATCTGTAGCTTATTTGGGGTAGTTGCTTGCACTAGTTAGGCTTTCCTATGCTGCAAAGCATATGAGAAAACGAGCTGAGTGGGAATTGTTCATTGAGTGCTTTTTTAGTTTTTGACTACAATCAACATTTTTATGATTCCCTAGGGAAAAAAAAAAAAACATATAAAGCACTTGCTGATTTGTTACGAACCAGTATTTCTGTGTCTGGAAAATATCTGTACGGCGGGGAAGCATTTTTGATGCTACAATGCTGTTTACTAATTGACTCAGACATATATTGGTTTTGCATTCTGATTAGCATATCACATTTAGTACAGCAGCTGAGAATGTGATGTTACAGTTGAATTGTGCTGAATCTGTTTAGTGTGTGTATTTATGTAAAAATTCTGTTTCATAGAAATTGATGTGAGCATATATATCTTATGTATTTACAAACATATAACACATCATAGACTTCCTGTGTGGTCTTTTCCATACAATAGTCTTCAACATGTACTTAGTCCATATAGCACTTAAGTTTAAAAGTGAGCTTAGGGTATTTTGTCAGTCTGACAACTGTCAAATGACACAGTTGAAAACTATTGGGTTAAGATTGTTTCAGACCTACTTAAATTTAATACCAGACTTTAGACAAATGCTTTCATAACATGAAAAAAAGGATACACAATGGCTTAAATCTTGTTTCTATAAAATTATATGTTTCTCAGAGGATAGTTGTAATTGAATTACAGAATGCCTTGAGAGTATCCTTGGCGGTGGTTAGAGAAATATGAAGGGAAGCAGAGAGACTCTTCCACAAACCTTAATATAGAAGAGACACCCTATAATTCAGCTATATGAAGCCCCCAGCAATCATATAATTATACTATAAATGCAATTTGGGAGGAATGAAAAGCAGCATTTATTTAAAACATTGAGAAAAATTACTTCATTGTGTAAGAGATGCATTTTCATATGTTTTTCAGTGAAGTGTTTCTTTTCTGCCCATCTAACATGCTTCCCTCCATCTTTCTCACAGTGCAATTGTCTGTGACAACTAATATGTGGGGAGGAGATCTCCTTTTGGGAGTTGTTGTCGAATCTGAACACCAAAGGAAAGATGGTGCTAAGAGAACTGAGTCTTTATTTCTGCCCAAGAAAACAGAGTAGGAGTTTTCTGATTCTCTTGGGATGGCTAGCTAAAGTGAAAACTGGGAAGTCGATGCTAACTCTACTCTTGTGTAACACAAGTGAATTGCCAGAGAGGAGAATTGTTTGTGGGCATTTGGCATTCTCAAAGAATCATCGCCTATTTTATAGCTTTAGCTCAAATAATTTTATTTTCTCAGAAGTCTGAGAAATATTAATTCACAAATGAATACAATTTACAAACCAAGAAACATATTTGGCAACTGGGTATCAAGGTGATTGTTAAATTAAAATCAAGATGACAGTAAGCAAGTAAGTAGACAGTATTTACAATTCATATAGGGGCAGTGTTTACTTTTAAGATTTGGAGATAGCTTAGAGTATTTGCAGAGTTCTTAGTGCAGTTTGAACATCCTGGAAATATCTTATGTGTCAACTTTCCCAAGACTGAGTGACTTGATGAGCTTTCTGTTGCGTTGCCCCTGTCTTTTCCAAAACCCACGTCTGGAACCACATTCTTTAATAGGCACCTGTACAAATCTTACAATTACAACATCCAGAGGCTGTAAGTAATGGTTAAAGTGATGCAGCTGCTGTAGAACTAGGAAAAATCTTTTCCTGTTTTATTGATGCAACTAGGAGGATTGTCCCAGTGCTAAAAACATAAGACCTGCATCCCCTGTCCTTTGCCTGATCATGAAAAACTTCTTTAGTCTTGTGCAATAACAAAATTCTGATGTTATTTCTGGAAGAGATCAAGCTGTGGATTTTAAATGGAAGGGTTCTTGTTTGGTTTTCAGTTTAACACAGCATTAGGGGGATTCTTACTCTGTAATACACACAGTGTTACGGCCTTACCAACGGGAGATTGCAAAGATAAAAATATGGATGTAATTTCCAGTGTTACAACCTTACAAACAATACTAAAGCTGTAAGAAATCCGCTGAGCTAGTGATCTGATTTAGCAGCCCTAACAGGTAACCTGGGCAGAAGGAAATCATCATGAAAAGCAGCCAGGAGACTGGTAAGCGTGCCGCAGGAAATGGTACCCAGGTAGCTCCAGGAGCTGGGACACCTCTGTGCTGCTTGTAATGGAAAGCTTTTGAGATTTCTGCAACAGATTTGAATGTATGTGTTAGCCTGAATGCAGTATTGGGTTTGCCATATACAAACTTCAGAATCACATGATATGTAACAAAAGGGCTGCAATTTTTTGAGAATATGGGTTTTTTTGAGAAAAGAACAAGGGAACATTTGAGAGAAACAAGTACCATGCGACTTCCAGCAACATACTGACTTCTATGGTCTGCTTCTGTTTTCTGTCTGAAGAATTATGGCTAAAGTCTGTTTAGTAGCTCAGTGCTACATTGATTTTTTTAATATTATTTATTTTTTTAAACAGTTTTCTGATTAGGCTTATTTTTTGAGCAGAGATTGGTTATGTTTTAGGGAGAAGCCTAATGTACATGCTAGCTATGTCATTATTTCATATTGGTACAAACCAAGAGAATATGGTAGCTAAAGAAGTGTGGAAATTCACATTGTCTTCCAGATCATCATGTTCTTTTTCAGGTAGAAGCCTGTATCAAATAGAGATGGAAGTGTATGGAGTGGACAAAAGGAGCAGTTTATCCTGATATATGCATATACTTCACTACTGTAGTACTGCTCCATATGTATATGTGCATTTGGTGCAGGCAATGAAGGTGAAGCATATCAGGAGCATATCTGAAGTATTTTCAGGATACGCATCTCTGAGTGAGCTTAGAAAACCAGTACTCCCAGTGTGAAGTCACTTGCTGGAACCACCCTGATGGCTAGTGGTAGGGCCGTGGCACAGTATGTCTGAGCTGGTGTAGCTGTTAATATATTGCAATTTTGCCTTATAGCCAAATGCGAGTGGCTAATGCCACGTGGGGAGAATAAAATAGGAGAGTAAATGAAGGGCTAGAGCCTACTAAGCCATCATGGATAATTTGTACTTCATGGTTGAGAAATTGGAGGCTGCTGGGGCAGAGAGGTCTGAGATGATGCTCTGAAGTGAGCAGTACTGAAAGGCCGTGGGTGAGACTGCAGTGAAGGGCTGTCTGAAAGACAACAAAATAGCTAAATTGAAATTATGCCCTACTAATCAGGATTTGAATTCTGGGTGCGAAGAGTTAGAGAAAAAACTGAAAATCCCAGAGCAAAATGCACTTCTAGATGAAACAATGTGAAATACGTGCTGCTTTAAAGAGATTTGATTTATATTTTTTTTCAGTGAATAAAGGTTTGTGTGGTTTATTTTACAATAGAATCTCTGAATTTTTCATTTGTTGATATATAGTGTTATTTCCAGTGTCATTCAGATCAGAAAAACTGGTTTTGGTTTTTTGTTTTGTTTGCTTTTTACCACCTGAATCCTCTGTAGGACACAGATGATGTATGACTGAAGAGTTTTAGAGAACTCCTTGACATTATTTTAAAATAATGATAAATGATTTTAGACTGAAGCAATTTTTTTTTGTGCAAACTTGTCAGTGACAACAAAATACACTAAAATTGTTTAGGCTTTGCTGGTTTAGGTTCCCCCCTTCTAAAATACTGGCTGTACTGTTATCTGTCCATAAAGCATTGAGATGCAGATCCAGATACCATACCACCTACCAGGCTATCTTCTCAGAATCTCTGTACCATTTACAAGCTAGATTTTTTTTTTTTTTTTTTTGGCATTTTAGCATGGTCAAAGGCCCAAAACATTGAGATGCTCCTTTTACATATGTTTTACGCAAGACCCACTCTGTGACTCAAATACGGAGCATGGATATTGCACTCTGCTCCCAGAATTGCATCTAGGCCTCTGATTTCTGTCTGACTTGTGTCTTAAATACATTATTTATGTGTGCTTTAGTCTTATAAATGCTGCAGATGCTTGCACAGTGTACCAGTGTACCAGTAAGCACATGTCTTTGCTTACTGGTGTACTATAAGAAGGAGATTTCAGATGTTTGTTATCCTTTGGAAAATATTTCTGGGCTTGAGAGGCTAACCAAGATTTGCTTTTGAACTAAATACAGGTTTTAAAGTCTGACATTGTTCTTATTTCTGAGCTTTTGATAGTTGAGCATTGCACTTTCGCTTCTTCCACTTTCAATTTCAACAGAAAATTCTTTTCAGTGGATTTTTGAATGTATAAATTGTTGGGCAAACTTTTTAATTAGGCAGCTTTAGAGGAGAAACTTTTTTTTTTTTCACTTGCATCTTAGTGTAGGTTCTATTCTCTGTGATGTATCTCCTGGCTTGAAAATCAGTAGTAAACATAAAACAATATAATAAACTGTTTTCTGCTTCGGGTTTATTAAGCTTCCTTGCCAAACCAGTTTCAATCAGACTCTGCACTAAAGTATGCTCTTATTTATACTTTAGAACCTAGCTTTTTCTGCTTGCTTAAGTGTTGGGTAACACAAAATAAGTCACATGCTATGGGATATTAAAATGCTTTCCAATTTAAGGGGGGAACAATCCAATTTTGATAGCTTGCAGTTCTTCAAGGTTTAATTTTTAAGCATTTTTGATCTGTAAATAATTCATATAAAAATGAAAATAATATTACATTACTGTTTTAGAGATGTTTCAATCAATGTCTGAAGTAAAAAAAAAATACTATTAATGGTAAGCTTTTTTCTTTAGTGAATGCAGATACTAGTCTTCTGGAGCTAAAACGTGATCAGCATTTTATCAGAATCTGTGAAATACCATCCTCACATTTTTAGGTGAACATTTCTGTGAGCTTTTATTGATCAAATCAGTGGGTTTTGTTTTCTGTGGCTGTTTAAATTTTTTGAAAACTTTTTCCTTCCCTTTAAACATTAACTGTTTGGCCAGATATCTCCATGGCTTCTGGATCCTTACTTCATATTTAAACAATGCATTCGTCTCCCTCATTTCTTGGTACCTGTTGTGGGGAAGTTAAAATTCCTCTTGCTGGCAATACCAACAGTTAGGGAAGCCTATCTTTCAGATTTGTCCCTATGAGTCCTCAAGTTATTATTTAAGCAGTTAAGGTATTTTTTAGTGCCCTTGAGCTAATAAAGCAGACTTTAACAGGAAAGGCAGCATCACGGGATTTGATACAGAAGTTACTTGCTGAAGAAAAAATTTTCCTGGTCCTCAAACCAGGACAAAGGCAAACTTTTTTTTCTGATTAGTCTGTCAGTAAATGCACTATACTGAAATGCTCTGAGATGGATAGTAAAGCTGGTGTGCCTGTACTTTCCTGAAGTAGTGAGTTTTCAGATATAATAGAGTTTAGAAATCCTATTGTTTCTGTTATTCTTGGATGTTTGTCCTCATTCTGTTTAATCCCAGTGAATTTGTCCTCAATACTTGAGTATGCATGTTGCATACCTAGAAATTTAGATGATGTTTACTCTACTGCAAGGCTGTTTCAGATAAGACTAAATTGTCAGCCTAATGACTTAAATATACAAAGAAAACTTTTTATATTCTGGATTGACAAACTGTGGTGAGTTCAGATATACTTAAAATAACTTGGAAAGTATAAAGTGCTTATTGCAATTACTGGTGTAAAGAAAAGCCCTAAATTGTTTTGTAAATGGAATTCACCAGCAATGATTTCTTGCTCTGAAGTCACAGAAGGTTCCAGCCTCGTTGTTCTTGAGGTTTCTATGGTAAAATGTTACTGCAGTTGACATAATGATGAAGGGAGCTATTCTGGCCTGTTTTGAAAATGCAGATTTGGAATTCTCAGTAGCAATTAATACAGATCAGCACTAGCCACAGGCTCTTAAAGGATCAGTGAGAGAGAAATGACTTAGAGTTTCCCTTCTGGTAAGATACACAGAAAGAAAAAGGGAAAAAAAAAAAAAGATATGAATCTTAATGAGGGTTTACATTTGTAATAGATCAGAGAAGCTTCATGAAAAGGATTAACAGCAGAAAACAATGAAAAGTTTACCATCAGCCATTTTGCTTATTGAAAACAAAACAACCTGTGGAGGTGATCCTAAGCAGTGTTGTGACTAATATGGCTCAATGTATGACAAACCTACAGATGATCTGAATGACTTACCAGTCTAAGAGCATAGTATTGACTGCCTTTAATGGAGGGAGGGACAGAAGGAAGAAGGAAGAAGGGGGGGTTAAAGCAATTCATATATAATTCATTGTAGAAAAATGAGTTTGCTGTGTTTGTGTGTTTATTTGAGAACAGACTTCTAAGATGAGGCTGCTCAAGATCCCAAGAGATACTTAATTTACTTCGCTCTTTGTAGATGTTCTAGATGAGAATAAGGATGTGATACAAGATCTAGATCTTGTTTTGTGAAAGATACTGTTCTGAACTATGAAACTCTGATCTGGATGGAAGTTTGCCATGGTCTGTTAGAGGTATGTTCTAGACTTCTGTTCCGCTTTTTATTTACTTTTCTGGTGTCCTATTCTAGTTTACAGCTCAGTGGAAAATTGAACCAGTTTATGATGATTGATAGTGGACTCTTTTCAGTGGTTTCTGGCAATAGGACAAGGGGCAACGGGCTCAAGCTGGAACATGGGAAGTTGTATTCAAATATGAGGAAGAACCTCTTTACAGTGAGGTTGACAGAGCCCTGGAACAGGCTGCCAGGGAGGTCGTGGAGTCCCCTTTTCTGGAGATCTTCAAGATCCACCTGGATGCAGTCCTGAGTGATGTGCTCTAGGTGTTCCTTCTTGAGCAGGGAAGTTGGACTAGATGATCTCTAGAGGTCCCTTCCAACTCCAGCAATTCTGTGATTCTGTGATAGTGAACAGATCAGTAATCCAGAATCCTTGTGTGATAGCAGCAGATAAGACATCCACATAGGGTTCAAAACCTGAAGAATATTTATTTTAATAATAATTTTCATTGTCTATTACTGAATTTTTATTACTTTTACTGTAAACAGTGTAAGTATAGTGTTACAAGAGAAGGCTTAGGATTGATTGTATGCATGTCACTTAGAATATTTAATGATCAATTTTGTACTTTCATTTTTTAATAAGCCTTAATATTTTTATTTTGTGTTAATTTACATTGTCAGGATATGAGAGCAGCAACATTCATTAAATTGTCTATGGTAACAGTAAGGTCTATCTCTTGAGTAAATGCATTTTATTTACAGCCCAGTTCTGTGTATGAGTGCGTTGCCTGGCATTCGTCAACAATGAAATTAATCTGAATCTACTAATAGCTTCCTTCTCTTCCAAGTTTAATATGTAACTCATCAATAAAAGTATTTCTGTTGCCTGAAACATCTGCTCTTGTAAGCATAGACCAGAAAACATATGGATATGTGGCTTTTATCTTAATAATATAGTTTAGGGTTGTGGTGTTTGGGTTTTTTTCCTGAAATACAAGGAAGTAACAAATCCTTTGAGAAATACCCCAACAGTCAGTGTAAGATGAAGTTGTATTCAAATGTCAACAAGAAAGATGTAGATCTAAATGTTTTCCACTGACAACAGAGTGGATCTATTTCTGGCTGGGCTTTGAAACAAATTGAATAAACATAGAGGGTGAAGATGAAAGCGTTATCATGTCTGTAGAAAACTTTTGATATGGGTGGAAGTTGATTCTGTAAATGATATAGATCCAGTTTGTATGATACTTTTTCTTTCCAAAATAAAAAAAAAAAAGTAACTACCTAACAAAAATCTGGTGCCTAATTCATCAGGTGCTGACTTTTCTGGTAGTGGTGCCCTTCCTAGAAGGTTTCCCACCCTGTCTTAAATTAAATTGGCTTTAAGTGATGAGATTAAGAGAACTAGAAATATTACTTCTAAGTAGTTCCCACAGGGAACAAGAAATCATGAATAATGTAGAAACGGTGAACTCTACTGGCCAAGCATTGATGCCTGTGGTTGAGATTTGTTATCAGTTGTGGGACTGATGTTTGCGTATTCTTTGGTGTTTCATCTTTGCTTAAGTCTGAGTTCAGTTTGAGTCTCTGGTTCTGATTTCAGCTAAACATTATAAAATTGTGGGGTTTGGGTTGTCTTTATGCTTATGTGAGATATACAAAACTTTGGCTTCAATGCCATTTATCTGTTGCTTGAGTTTATATTGTTGTGAATACAAATGGAGAGCCTGTATCTTTGTCAGTCCTCTGAGGAGAGGTTTGCACTACTGAGATTGCTTTTTGCATCCTTACTTTCTGTATGTGCCTTCAAAAAGGACTTAAATGACTTCAGTACAGTTCTTTGGATCCTTGCCATCTCTCAGATCCACGGTGCTAAATGCTTTAGGGAAGTCTAGGAGTATGGGAACAGATGTCTGCTTACAATTCATCACTGGAGAGAGATTTATGCATCAGTGTTGTTGAAGCTGATTTCTTTCTTCGTGCCTTGAGCAGAATCTTGATCTTGCTGGGGTCTGGGAAGAATAGCTGGTCGCCAGGATTTGGCTAGCACTTCTTAATAGCTACGGTCAGATACTGGTTAGAAACATCCAGAATACATTGATACTGTCTTCAGTAGAGGTTGGACTAAGGCGTGTCCAAAAAACAATGGAGAGAAGGTTTGTCCCTTCTCCCATCCATTGGAGGCAGTGATGCTCTCAGTCATGAGAAACAAGCTGATCATTATTCTTCCATCAGCTAGAAAATGCATTGATCATGTTCAGATTAATTTATGGGGGTTTTTGAATATGCTTTTGAGAAGCTTTATCAAGATTTTTGTGATCAGTGGAGCTCAGTTGCAATTTTCTCTGTTGGGAGGGAATTGAGGTGCTGTGGCTCTGCCATCCTCTCCAGAAACCATGGTGGTGAAGAATCAGGGACAGCCATTCACCCAGGCCAGGTTGTCAGTATGGTACCTGAAAATTTCTTCATCTCATTATCTGTGCTTTCAGAGGATCTTTGTGATTAAATTACTATGAAGTAAACCTGGAGTTTACTATGAAGTAAACCATGCAGTTCACATCTGCATGCTCTTTCAGCTCTCAATCAAAACAGCTGGATAGAAAAAAGAGTTGAATGTTAAATTTTACTTGTCTAATTAAGCCCAGTTGTTACGTGGGACCAGACTCTGAAGGTGGGGGCAATGAATAGAGGAGAATCCTGAACTTTTTGGTGGTGATTTCATTTTGTCTGACATCTTGTAGCTCTCTTGCTCCATGGTAGCAAATAGCAGTCACATTTCCACTCCGGTGGTACCTGTAAGTCAACAGCGCCTCTGGGATCTTTCACTGTGAAAAGCACCATATAAATGTAAGGTAATGATATTATCTTTATTATCAATTAAACTTTTAGTGCTCTGACAATCTGGCATGCGAGGTGCATCAAGTGAACTCTAGCTGTGATTATTTCTAAACACCATATAAAGGCAGATCTTGCTATACTAATCAAATTGGAAAGGAACAAGAGGGCAACTCATTTATGTCAAGAGAAAATCACTTCAGCATATTAGAATCAGCACAGAAATATTGTTATTTTCTCAGGTTTTTGGTTGGGTTTTGTTTCTGTTGGGTGGGTTTTACTTGCTTTTTGTGTCCTCCCTTCCCTACCCTCTCAGCCCCTGATTTGTCTCTGTTTGCAAAAATCTGAATTGGCACATCCTTTATCTCCAGGAGTTACTATAGCAGGGCAGTTGATAGCATTTTTTGTGAGAAATCATACTGGAGTTAGCACTGGAAATACTGTGTACTGTTACAAGAACTTGAGACTTCATTTTGATAGAGTAATTCTGCTCCCTCCCTCTCCCCTCACAAGGATGTGTTATTTTGGGATGATTAAACGTCACGCTTCTATTTATGTTCAAGATATTATAATTAATGTTTCCTTTACAGAGCTGTTCTCTATGCCTGCTTTTGCACATATGCATGTGAGTGTCACATGCATATTTTTAGGGTTTCTGTATATTTTGCAGGAATCTTTTCTACATCATAGTCTCTGTTAGAAGTATTCAGAAAACACACTTTATGGTTTGTACAAGATTAACTTATTTATGCTAAATGTATTAACTTCCTGGGTGAGTTATCCTTCCTCCTTGCTTTTAATGGAGAGAAGTGTTTTTACACACTGCTAAGTACCGCTGCCTTTCTGCTCAGAGGCGACTGTGCATCAGTGAAGGATGAAGTAGAATCCACGTGCAGCATTTCTAAAGTGTCTGGTAATGCTTTTGGAGGAAAAAAGATTTCATATTTTTCAGTATAGCAGTGTAGCCAAGATTCATTTACCAGAATTGTTTTGCCAGTGCTGCCCTTTGGGGGAGTTTCTCTCTCTTCTGCACTTCATAACATGGTATATGTGAAGAATGTTTTCAATTTTTCTCTTTATAAAAATAAAGTCAGGCTAAAAATGGCTGTGAAAATCAAGATTCTCCCATCCAAGGATATTTTCTAAGGTAAATTCTGTTAGGGAATTAGATGTTTCTGAACTATGTAACAAACTTTCTGTCAGTAAAGGTAACAGCAGACTTTCTGTAGAAGTGTTCCGTCTTTTCCCCACCCCAAAACGTGTGTTGTCAACCTGCAGAAATGCAGAGTTACAGATCTGATTAGTTCCCGGACCACACTGAAAAGAAGCAGATCAATTTATTGAGCTTTTCTTTTTTTTTTGAGTGTAAATTACTGCCATCTTTTTTCTAGAATAACTCTTCTGAGCATTGTCAGGTAGGTAGACAATAAAGAACTGTCTAGTGATATGATATTTTATACATTTTTCAGGTAAATGAAAGATAAAAGCAACAGCTAGCAGTTGAGACATTACATAGGTTTAAAGCACACTTAGAAAGCTTCAGATTCTTTAGATTCTTCTGTAATGACTAGATTAGTCACCAAACGTATGTGGTTCTTTGTGAAGGTTTGTGCATAGGAATATTTTTGTTTTACCTGTGACACTGCTGAATTACATGCAGTTTTTTGTGAGTTTCTGCATGGGTACTAGCAATCTTTTTTTATAACTGGATAGTGCATAATTCTCTCTTTGCAGGCAAGAAATAAGGTAGAGAGGATGGGGCAAATATTTCTGAGCATATGGTGATTTTACTAGGCCTTCATAAATGATAAACCTGTTAGGGTTACCTTAATGAGTAGTTACTTACACCTTACCAGAAAGCTATTAATGGTTATTTATAAAAAGTAGGTAGTAAGTAGGTTGATCTGCCTACGCTGTGAGGGTGAGATACATGAGTAGAATATGTCTCTGTGAGGAAAACGTAGATGAGTCTTTTATTCAACTGATTTCTGGCACAGTATTTTGCCCAGGAGGAAGTAAATAAACAAGTGGCCAGCCTAAAACTATATAAGTCTGAACCGATTTCACAAGGAACAAGAGGAATTTTGTGGTCTTTCTGACTGCGGAAAATCCTATGCTTTCCCTGTGACAAATGTATTTTACCAAAGCTTACCGCAGTACCAAGACTGTGTTTGCCTTCACAAAGTACTGTGGATTGCAGTCCTAGAGACATCATTTTTCATCATCTGCAAACATGAAAATAACTTCAGTAAGTGCGGCAGCCTGATTTACTGTTATTGAAATGCTGCCATCTCAGGATGTGCATTTTGTATATCTATGTTTAAAAAACAACTGAATAAGGAGAAAGGAGAGAGGAGAAGGAAAGACTTAAATCTGGAAGTATTTTTTAAAAAACCCAAATATTTCCCGCCAGATGGAAGTGTAGTTGAGAAGGTCATTGATGGTTACTGCCCCACTGTTATAAGTCTGACCCGCGGTACCGATGCTACAATGTATATATGCATATTTTTAGTTTTAGTTGTTTAACCTGGAGATGGTTGCATTATGCTATCAATTAAAGCACTTACTCAATTTGTTTATGAAGGTCTATTATAATAAGAAAAGCTTATCATTGCCATATCAGTTTTGTGGAGGTGCAAAACTAACACTTCAGAAAAAAAAAACTCGGCTGTTGGTCTATATATGTGTATGTATTGAGATATATCAGTATTTATGTATGTAAATTTATGAGAGAGTTTGTATATCTTTTAGATATTAGTCCTGATAGATTTTTTAACTATCATCATAACACTTGAAGTAGTTTAAATTATGATGTTGCTTGTAATGCTATACTAGTAATCCGTAAATCTCTTTCATTTACATGCCTCTTTCATCCTATTTGAACCCTAGCCAGCATGTGGCATTGCTGTTAAACTGAAAATTAATGGAGTATCCAAAGAAAAGTAATGCAGGAATCCACCTCTTCTGGTCAGCTGTAACCATGGTATCTGAAACATTGTCCAACATAACCTCTTTTATGCCTTTTCTTCACACTCTACCCCCCAAAGGAGCTTTTATAAAAATTTCTACAGCTTTCCTGTTGTATGCACACCGAAATTCATTTCTTATCAGTTGAGAATGCACAATTGGATTTTTTTTTTTTTTAAAAAGCCTCTACTGAAAAGGGAGATGAATGTAGTTCAAAAAATAACAAAAGACTATCTCTGTCTGTGTATTGAACTGCTATCTCATTGTATAATCCCGTCTCTTTGAAGGCTTAGCTTTTCTCTCTAGACCAACAGCATATATAAAATTGTAGGTTTAGTAGCACTAGGCAAACTAGTGCTGCTCTTGTTTGGTGTGGGAATTAATTAGTCCATTGTGCTCTGTGACGGTGAGGTGTTATGAAGGTATCTCGGCTTTTACAGAACTCTGAATTTACTGACTGTGGCAAATACAATGTAATCTACAAGGCAGCATCCGCCTCCTGGCTAAAGTTCCCAGGTGAAGCATGAGAGGCAAATTCTGTTTGTGATTGCTAGTGACTTCTTCTGAGACCTCGAGCGAATCGCATACCCTGGCTGTACCTCAGGAGCCTTTTCTTTATAGTAGCAATTTTACATCCTGGTACTTCCCCCTGCTCTCTCCCTCCCGCCATCCCAGTTTTGGATATGAGACTCAATATAAGACACACTAAAGAGATTACCATCTTTAAAGTTTTCTGTTTAGAAATTGGACCTTTTGTGCATCTCACTGCTATCTAAAGTTTGTTTGTGATGACAAAAGAGCAAAAGGTTCAACATCTCTAAAAATCTACAAGTGCCCCAGCAGCTGTGTGGCCTTCACAAGGGGCAAGAGCAACTCTTCAGTCTTGCCGAAAAATCTTTCGATCCCCCAGTAGCAGCCATGCTCTGCATTATCTAGTTGACCATACACCAAATGCACATGTTTGCCTTCTAATCCAACCACTATGGTTTGCAGTGTGCCAGGGAGAATTACTAAAATAGTTTAAAATATCACAACGATCCATACATATGTTCTATAAAAAGCATATGAACTAGATAGTTTTTACTTGTACATAGTTGGAAAATGGTGTCAAGTAACAATTAAACAAAATGAAGTGCCATGTGAAAAATCGTGCCGAAATGGTATAGAAATTGTCTGGGCGTGTACATAAACACATATGTCTTCTATGTTACACATAGCAGTATTGCCACCTGTTGATAGAAATTTAAACTTCACGTAGATGTTTAGAAATATATTTTTTCCAACATAACTAATGTCTCCTCCTGATGTGACTGGCAAAGGAAATGTGTATTATTAGTGGAAGAATAGCTCTTATAGGCTCTGATACTACCATAGTGTTGTAAAGTAACGGATGCTGTTCAGACACCAGGAAAGGATAAACTTTATCAAAGAAATCTAAAGCTGCTGATGGTTTTACATAACTTGTCAGTGGCAGCCCTTTGATGAAGGAAGCAGTGAGTGTGTCTGGTCTGCACATTTCAAGATTATCTCTTTAATTTTCACAGAGATAAAATGAACAGTGGAATAACTGAGTAAATTGAGGCAATATTTATAAATATATGACTACTTAAGCTGTACTTCAAAAACGTTCAGAGTCAAGTTGTTCTCTATTAATTGTGCTGAAGAGGTGAGAGAAAATAAGCAAATAGTCATTGGCATTAAATCTGATACATGCTTATGGTGAAAAATAAGTATTATTTGGAGAATGAAAAGCTGGTTAATTTACATTTCTGTTTGAGAAGACTGGTTTGTTCCAAATAAAAATGGTTTTGGTTTTGGAAAACAAATGAAAATTAATCAGAAGTTGTCCAATACATACCCAGAGCATTTCCATGAAAAATGAATGGAAAAATGTGAGTGCTGATTTCTAGTTGAGGGTAAAAAACCAACCAACCAAACAAAAAAAACCCCAATGAAATATTGTTTGCATAGCCATTAAGCTACATATACATGTGTGCAATTCCATGTCATTCTCTTAAGCAATCAACATTTATTCTAAATTAGGGCTCTTTTCCATGTTAATTGGTATTACCTCTTGGATAAGCCCTCAGATTTTGGAGATGTGCAGTAAAATGTATGATCATATTTTGTCTTCCCTGAAAAACACAGTTTATTTTCCTGAATATTGCTTTGCTGTAAATTAATCCCATCTGTGATGTCTCAAGTAGGGGTGAGTGTCTTCCCCAAGTTTCTCACATGGGTCAGCCTGAAAACCACAAAGTGGATTTAGCAACTTCAGGAGACAAGCTACAGCCAGAGGTATTTTCCTGACACATTCCCATTTCTTTGGCAGAAATTTTGTTTGGGCAAAAATTCATTTTCTTGGGGAATCCTTGAGACTTCTACTTATGTGCAAGCCTATGGTGCATGTACTGCACAGGTGATTTGTGCCTATGAGGCAAGGCTGATGCCTCTGAATAAACTGAATTTACTGCACATGAACAGATGAACTGTACAATGGAGAAACAATAAACCTAACATTTCCAGAAGCTTCCAACTCACTGTGCCTGTACTGTGTGGGGCATAACTACAAATATTCTACTTTGGATTTTGCAGATAGAAAACTGGCAACCCTTGTCCTACTGCCCATAAAGATCTCTGTTTTTTAAGTGGTTGATCCTGAGAGAAAATACTGGCCCAAACCAGTTCTTGGATAATAGCACATATACCTTTTCTTCTGTCAGTAAAATGTTGCTTTTCTGTGGCAATTCCTCTCTGACAGTCGTAGACAAATAATGACCATGATACCCATACATTAGTAGCCCTGGATCTTTTTTCTCTTCTCTTGTGTTTAAGGATGAATCTCTCCCCAAATGCGCAGAGAAAACATGAACCACACTTCTTTTCTTCCTTACCTCAAGTTCAGCAGTGGGAGGATTGCATGGTTTATAAAAACACTTCATGAACAGTGATAATCGTGTATTTTCCAATATCCAAATGCCAAAATGCATATTCTGAAGCCTTCAAAGATTGTCTGTTTATATTCCAAAATTGCATGTTCTTAAGATGTAGTTTGTTTCATTGTAAATTGAGCAGGATTATGCATGAAGAGTCTGATTATCTTTTTTTGCTACCATGAAATTTTGATGCTTTTCTGCAGGGGGCTGAGGTAAATCTCAGGCCTGGTAGACAAGAGTTCCTGTTACTCTTTCAGATGAAGCATAAGCAAAAATTAACCTCTATTATAGACTATGAGAGCTGAAATGTGGAACATTGTCACATGTTTGAAACACCTTGTGTAGCAGCATGCAGCTGTTGGAGCTATATATGGCCACTATACCTTCAGTTTGGCTGAGTGTAAACAGGGAGGCACTTAAAATAATTGAAGCGAAGCAACAGAAAGATCAGAGAAGATGACAGAGGGGTGTAGAAAGCCAAAGAGGGAATATGAAGGCAGTATTGGGAAGAAAAGTGTTTTTAAGTTTTTGGCTAAAGGGCTACAAAAAAAGAAACCTACGGTTGAAAAAATTTCTTACACAAAATTGCACTTCTCTGAATGTATGAGTATTCACTATAAAATTAGCTAGATACATTGAATTGGACTACTTAGATGGCTCCAAAAGTTTATTTCTATGGCAAATGACATATAGTTTTTGTGATAGGAAAGTGCAGCTTTTTAGCTGCAAGCTAGGTTGAATTCCGTGGCAGAGTTTTAATTTCTGCTTGGAGATGTGAACACTATGTTATACAGATATCAGCATGTCCAAATCAGCAAGTCATGAGAACTCCATGGCTTTATCGCTCTCATTTGTCAAGAGCTGATAGGAAACATCTACATGGCTTGTTCAATCTGTTAACTGTATGTATTCATCCAAGCTTAACTGACAAGTAAAATGTACCCAATAATATTAGACTATGGGGATGACCTTTGCTAATAAGGCAATCTAAGTTACATCACATGTGGTGTTGCTAAGGCACTTCTAATGAAATGGTATTTTGAAATGGCTTTATACTATTTAGTCCCATTACTGTCTCTAAAGAGAAAGGTGAAACGGCATCTTTTCTTAAAAATAATCTGTCATTTCATAGAAAGTACTTCAAGGAATAGGTAATATGGGAAGAATTTATTTGTTGGGTGCTAATGTTATTTATAAGTGCAGTCTTGTCTTTTCGTTTGTGGATGGAGGAGTGGGGAAACCTTGATACTTATGCCTTAGAAGTTGTCAAGATTCTAAAGCATCTTGTTTGAGGGCTTGATTTTGTTTATTTGGAAGGTCCAGCATGATAATATAGCATTATCCTTAAAAATAAAATTCTAGAAAGAAGCGTGGTTTTAAAATTTTGTCATTTTAAGTAATGTATTTGGTATACATGGTAACGTATAAGAGGTAAAGCTTCATGTACATACCATACTTTTTTCAAACAAAATTACATTGCTGTTTATCTTCAGACCTTTAGCAGAACTGTGTTCAGACCTTAATGTAGAATTGGCCGTCTCACAGCCAGGGAACCCTTCTATGAAGTGGGAGGAAAGGTGATATCTTTAGGATGAAAAGAGAGATGCAGAAGGAAATAGACTGCCTGTAGAAGAGCAGTGGATCAGAAATTTGGGGGTTTAAATTAATTTCTAGTACAAGAAGCTGCTTTAAGAAGGAATTTTATATATTTCTATTGAAATATTTGCTTAACTATCTTATTTCAAATTACAATAAATTTGAATATCCAAAGAAATATATTTATTGTGAGAAAAAGGATTAATATGGCAAAAATTGTAGCCTTTGATAGCTTTCTTAAAGATCTCAGTTAAATCTTGTATTAGATTTAGCAAAGATATTTGTTTCCTTTGCCAAAATGATAGGTTTAGTGTCTTTCAAGGGAATATTTGATACAAATGCTTTGTATCGTATTATCCACTGGTGGATTAAGCTTGCTGAGCTGCTGGAAAACACTGTGGTAGTCCAGAGTTCACAACCTTAATCTGATTAGGCTGTTTCTGATTATTAACTTGGATTTATTTATTTATTTCAAATCTAGGAGACCTTAACTTCTTAGGAATCTGTGCATCTCAATCTAATCCTGCTAAGAGAACTCTGAATTACAAAATCTGAACCAACTGTGGAGTTCACTGCTTAATGTGACTCAATCAGAAATAATCTTTCGTTTGTTAGGCATATAGAGGAGTGGATACTGAGCTGAAAAACCTGACAGTTGGCAGTACTGTTCTTTCTCTCTTTAGTTCTTTTTTTTGGAATAATATGGACCTGATAAAAAGGGCTACGTGATACAGTCTGTGCAATACCAATATTCTGATGTTAATGTCACTCTTGGTGGGAATTGCAGCAATAGATTTCTGTATGTTTTGTCATGATTACTTATGGTTTTTTTTCAATTGATCCATGTTTTCTGAGCAGGATACTTCTCATGGGCAGAATGCTTCAATTTTCATGATTCTTAAATTTTGTAGATAATTTTTCACAGATGTATTTATTATTGCAATTTAAGGATTAGATTTGTGATATGAGAATTAGTATCCATTAGCTAAAAAGTGAACTAATGCTTCTGAAGTCAGTCAAATAGAATTGTATTGAGTTTTTATCCTGTCAATGCAGGCAATTCATGCTAAAGAGTTTTTTTTTTTTACTATTGACATGAGTAACCCTAGCAGATCCACTTTCCATTTTTATATGTTCATGACACTATATTCTATGTTGAGTTGTTATTTTGATGTAAAAAGGTATTTGATCGTTATTAAACATTTATTGAGCATTTCTCATAACCATTTGACAAAGAAAATCATGATCAGTCTACCTGATAATTAGCAAGTTGAAATTTGGTAGATAAACACATTGTACTCATTAATTTAAGTCTTTAACTTTCAGTAAATATAATACTGTTGATTACATTCCAGGTTTCAGACAAGATATTTATGCTATAAGAATTCAATTTCTCATCTTTTTTTTTTTTATGTTTAAACTCATCAGGGAGATAAATTTATTCAGTGTATGGTCAACTGATTAATTTGGGTTCTATATGGACCAACATTTGGATGTTACCCAAAAGAACTAATGATTTCTTAACTCACTTTTTAACATTTTCTGTGCTGTACACTTCCACTAAAACACTAATTTGTCCTTTACTTTCCTTCTACTGAATAGATAAAGGAGGATTTTTAATTCAGAACTCACCTAATACAGTTTGTTATCCGAATTACTTTTGGATTGTAATACGGCTTAAGATGGTTTAAAGCCAAGTTATTGAAGTATTTCAGCTTCCAAACATCTGTGGTAGTAAAATGGACCTTCTCAAGCTGCTAATAAAACACTTTTTTCAGTGTTTCTCCCAGTGATTTTGCAGTGATTATCTTAGTTCTTTTATTTGAATTTCAAAGAAGAAATCACAGGATTATATTGCTAAATGCATGAACCTTGAGTCTAAACTCATTTATACCAATGTGCATCAGAGCAGTTCCCATCAAGTTTTAGAGGAATGCATGTAGATTTCAGAGGAAATGCAGAATTTTAAAAGAATGTGTGTTCCCACCCTCAAAGAAAGAAAAGTATTTCTAACTTTCAAAGTCAGTAAAGTGTGATGAGCATTGCAGTTCCAGCTGTTTCACTGAATTTGATCAGGCTTTGCTTTGAGATACTATTTCAGAGAATAAAATTGAGGGTTACATTAATTGTATAAGTTTGTAATCTTGATGAGCTTATTTTTCCAATCATAAGTTGTAAAAATGACAAATGAGTATTCACATTCCAACTGTTGCGTTTCTTCGTGTCCGGTCAGTGCAGCCACATTTTCATTGTGTTTCTTCTTTTCTTTAACATACAAAAATTCCCCTCATCCCCCATTAAAGCAGAGGATTGTTTATTTGTTCATTTGTTTGTTTTGCTAAGGTAGTAGTGTTACAATGTTTTGGACACCTACTAACTTCACAGTGTATTTAGGCAAGAAATTTAGGTAGAATTGTCACTTAAAGGAGCAAAAGACCTTTGTACTTACAAGATTTTACAAGGATCCTGGCACTTGATTTAAGAAAAAAAAAGTTTGACAGGAGCTGGAAGGAAATCATGCTTCATTCTCTGTTATTTAGGTATTTAACAAGAAGGTTTCACAGAAAGTCATGTAGATCAATGTGTTGAGACTTTTCAAATGTAGAATTAGCTGCTTATTTCAGTAGGAAGAAAACTGGGCTACTGAACTGACCTTGAAGATCAATTGAAATGGAAGTATTTATAATACTAAATGTTTTAGGAATGAAAGGCAAAACAGCTTACTAAAAGCCTTAATTAAGGGGGGAGGGGAATCTAAATAGAAATATCTATGTGTTCTGACACAGGCAGCACACTGGCCGTTCTGGTCTTGGAGATAGTAGTACCTGGAAAAGGTTCTGGAATCCTTGGTCCAATTCTCTCTGTGCTCATCCTTATGTTTATTGAAATCAATTGAGTGGTATAGTTGTATTATTGGCAACAATATCAGTTAGACAAAACTTGGTGTAGCTATAGTTTAATTTTTTTTTTTAATCGTGCATTAACCGCAGAAGAAAAATTGAAACAAAATATCTGTTCTTTTAGTTTACTGATGGTATTTTTTTCCTCCTTCCAACTATTCAGCTATTTTCAGAAACAAGTTGATTGCTTCCTTTCATTTGAATGGTGCTGTGATGTTCATTTGTCACTCCATTCCCTACATATTGATATTAGCTGAAGCCTTTGGAATTATAATGGTGTCCCTTTCCAAGTGCT
>JAOXNG010000052.1:11249140-11264279 GCA_028566535.1 Scolopax minor | reverse complement strand
AGGTATACTTGAATGTGAGGGGGAACAGCCCTTTCTTCAGCTCTATTCTCTTCTAATAATGACTTTTACTAAGAAAATACATCCTCCCCGGAGTAAAAAAAAATTTTTGAGAGAACCATATAGGAATATTGATCCTGTAATCTCAAGCTACACTGTCATATAGGCCATATTTCGTTTACTATTGTCCCTGCCATATGGTTAAGAATTAAGTTGCAAAGGCATTAGATTATGTGCCCATGTGTTCTGTAAAAAAAAACCTGTAGATGTCAAGCACTTGGCTAGTTTTACTTAAGACCAGACTTTTTCTTGTTCTGCAGGATTCCTAGTTGAAGATTCAAGATGATGAGACGCTTTCCATAGTGTTTTTATTGTTTGAACTTAAAAGTTCACAGCAGGAGTTATCCTGCAATATAATCAGGAATTGTATTTCCTAAAGTATAGTTCTTCAAAAAGACTTAGAGCTCAGGAGATATTCTGAACCAGTCTGGAATGTGTTGCCTGAAATCATGGATGTACTTTGTCTCACAGCAGTAGAGCTTGATCTTTTGTGCTTGAACCTGCATCACTTAGGCTCACCAACATCAAATGATGGGTTTCCAAAAGAAAACATTAGGGAGTTGTGTGATTTTTTTTTTTTTAGTCAGTGGCAATTCTCCAATGAAGTGAAGGGCATGTGTTGGCCAAGAATTCTGTATCACAGTTGAGTAGCTGACATAACGTATGTTTTTCAGTTCACTTTCAGTCTTGCCATATGCCACAAAATACTGCAACAACCTGACTTTCTTTACAATTTTATTCTGCAGTGATTTCTTTCTGAAATTTTGGATAAGATGGGCAACACTTTGAATTAATTTAACTAGAATTAAATTAGGCTTTGACTAATTTTAAATTAAGATCATTATATGTGAAAATGGACCTTATTTCACTTGCATCTATCTTAATGACAGGTATAAACGTATAAGCAAGCGTAGTCCATACATAGGATCCATACAGCACGCCCTTTAGGGAATTTACTAAACCCATGGTATGTTTCTGAAAACTGCATTTTTGTATTTACATATTTATTTAGATAATAAACCCCCATATTTTCACATTGCTTTCTTTTAGCTGTACATCTGTTCTTCTTAACCAGTACTATGTACTCTGCTTGCAGGAATATCACAATGTCTCAATATTTCACAATCTCACTCATACACAGAAAAATACTGGGCATGTCGTACTTAGTGATCCATACTTCATTATGTCATCTCCAAACAACTTCTTATGTGTTGATATTTTATGATCCACAGAAATGTTCATGTTAATTTTGGGTACTTTGTTTTTTTAAAAATTCTCATTTTCTTTAGTCTTCTAGGGATTGCTTTCAATGAATCTTTCTTGGGTTTAGTATGACTTTTTTTCCTTCCAATGTTATCTGCTTTCATCCTGCAAACTTAAGCAGACTTTCCATATTTCTTCATAGTGTTGTCTAACTCCATGCATCATCTAGAAACATAATTTGTTCCTGCTCTACTGCTGCTTAACTGATTTAGCTGGTATCTTTCTCACTGTGTATAACTTCTGTAAAACAGGGAACTTTAAGGATGGCATAAGGACTTCCTTTGTTTATAATATCTAAACAAATATTTGAGGGGTATAGTTTTGAAGGTATGTACAAGGTCGGAATATTTTTTCCTTTTTTTTTTTCTTCTTGGTATTGCATTTCTCAGAGGTTTAAATCAAGAGTGTTTTCTTTGTGTTGCTTTTCATATTTTACAGTTTTGTATTTCAGAGAAGACTCACAAAATAAAAGTACTATTGCCTTTAGCAATCCAGAGCTGAAATACCTGCTTAGTAGTTCATTTTCAGAAATCAGTGGTCTGAAAAGGTAATATGCAAATGGTAACTTTCAGATAAGGGTACGTTTTGAAAGAAAAGAAATATGGGAGAGAATTGAGCAAATGTAGAGCTGGGGTTTGTAGTTGATTGAACTGGCCCTCTGAGAATTAAAAATGGAATTACAGGAAGCTGCCTTCTGAATTTAGACTTTGAATATAAGCCAACAAGGACTGTTTTCTGGTTATATTTTAGCATCATAACTGCAATTACATTTTAATTCTGTGTAGTTTGATATATCTGAGTATTGGACACAATGCTTATTTGAGGCCAAAAAAGGTGACAGTTCATCATGTTTTTCCTCTTGTACACTTCAGGAAGACCCTGTCCAGCTACATGATACATATTACCATCCATATTCTGAACTCTTTAAATAAGTCTGGATTTACTGGTAACCAGCTGGGCATGCCACCAATGATTTGATGGGGTTGATGGTCGGTAATCAGTGTGAAAATTTACTCATGAAATGGGCACTCTGTCAGAGCAACCTGATAAGGATTTGTACAAAGCACTATTAAAGTAACATGATTTCTGTGGCATCACTGTGTTCAAGCCCAGAGCTTATATGCAGTAAAAATACATAGACTGAGTTTTATTATTAAATACCTGTTGATTATTATGTGCACTGCAAACAGCCTCATCACAGGCTGTTTCTCATGTGGCTTTCTCATAAGCCACAGTTATCCTAATGTTACTGTGCTTCAGAGCAAGTAGGATTCTGATCTAAGCAGAACATGAAAGTTAGGTGGTTAATGGAAAAGGGGTTTGATGGAAGTGAAATATGAAAATAGTTTCTAGTAATATGTACAAAGTGCATTTAGAAAATTGCATAAAACCTACATTAAAAAGATAAATCCATATACATATCTATATTACTTCCATTATTTAAAAGGTGGTGTCTTCCCATCTCATAGAGCTTTTTGACTCATTTTGAATTTGCAGAAGTGTTTCAATTGAACTTCAATTATTAATTGTGTATTCTTTTACAAATGTAACTGTGAACTGTATATAACTGTTTTAAAGTATGGTTGAGAAATACTTGCTATTCAGTTCCTACATATATGTTTCATGTACATATGTACAATAAACATGACATATTTACTTAATATTATTTTTTGTTTAAATATTTTGTGAAACCTTTCAAAGACAGAGCAGTGATGGAAAGGTCAAAAAATCCTATTGCTTGTGAGGAGGAGAGTATTAAGACACTTATACAAAGGTCACTTACAGGAACTGTAAGCTTTTATGAGACTTTATCATCTTGCTGACAAGGTCAACTTGATATTGATCGGCTGGGTACTTTGTTTAGTTACTTGAAGGCCAGTTATTTGAAGAAACGTGTGTAAACACCCAGGCAATATTTTTTTATACTCATGCCCTATTCCAGCATTTGGGCTTTTATTGTGTTGTCTTTTTCCAAACAAAATATGAAATAAGGTTAAAGTATTTGATTACCAGTGTTTAAATTCAAGTTATTGTAATATACCATAATTCATTAAATTTAACTGAATCTCCTACTGTAGAAAAGCTTGAAGATTTGATCTGTTTTTTTATTGTGTGCTATTGATTCATAAAAAAGGTTTTTTTGTTGAAAAATTTTATGAAGTATTTTTCCAGTTCTTGTAAATGATATATCACCTGCTTTCATATCAGGCCAGGTAGCTGTGGGTTTATGAGATGTTAATGCCCTAAGCAAAAATAAAAGGAAGCACAAGTTTAGTCTGCGTGTGAAGGGAAGTCGGAGATACTTGATGCTCTGGTGCTGTATCTCTAGCCCTTTATGTGAACCAGTAGCTCTACTGTGTTTTAGATGGTATTGGCAAAACTGGGATGGGGTGGAAGGGAAGAGTTTGCCATGTGACCTGAATAATTTCTTTCTTCAGCTGGTAAATGAGTAGACAACTTGGGGTCTGTCTGTGGTACATGTGTCTGCATCATTCCACAATAAAGGGTGTAAAAATCCATGTGGACCATCTTCTTGGTCTTCAGCAACGTGCACTGATGTTGGGGATTATTACAGCCTGGTGCTTCAGTGGCTCGGTGGATGGTGTTGCACTGTGAGAAGCTGAGCTGTGACTTTGCACACGTGTGCCAGACCTTTGCACCCCTGCAGCTGGAAACGTGGGCATGTGTGGCAATGGCAGGAGAGAGCCCCTGAGCAGGGGGAATGTGGTGCTAAGGTTGTGATAGCCATAAGTTGGTTGTGCTTTTTAATCATTCTTGCCCTTAAATAATAATTAGTACTAAAACTACAGCTTTTAAGGGGATATTTCATGGACCTTTTACATTAACGTAGATTTGAGAAAATACACATCCTTACACATGAGAAGATGGCATATATGAAAGTAACAGGGAAAGAGAAGACCTGGAATATGTAATTAATTGCTTACATTAAATGATATGGTCTTTCTGCAGCCTTAGTTAACATCACCAAATATATTTCTGCTACAAACTATTGCCATGAAAAGTGGAGACTGATTATTAAGCCTTTACCTCTCGTAAAACAGATGTGCAGCAAGGTTATCTTTTAGGAGGAACTTCTGTGTATTTTTTTTTTCTGTGACTCAAGGTGCATAAGTATACTGATAATTTTTTTAGTAGTGAGCTAAATTTGTCGGGTTCCTTTTTTTGTACTTTTGAAAGCAGGATGCACCACGTGCATCTGAGGCTGCTTGTACTTGTTGCCTTCATGGCAAAATTTGTTTCGTCTCCTGCATTTTCTTAGTAGAGGCTCTTAATTTCTCCTCATTTTCTTCTGGCTTCTGTAGCATTGTCTCCATTTATTCTGTCAGACAGGATATATGGGAAGGCTTTTTCCTGTCGGTAACCCTTTCCACAGAGTCATCAGGTAATCTTTTAAGCTAACCCTGTGTTTGTAAGTCACTACACCTTTGTGTTCTTCTGTTGCAGACCATTAAAGCAACTCATAAAACTTCTTAGGCAATAATAGGAAATGTTGGCAAATCACAGTAAATTATGTAGGCAAATAGTTTGGAGAAGGAAATAGTGTTTATTGGTAACTTGTCTACAGGACCATCCTAACAACTTGATACAATGCAATCAATCTAGAGCACAAAAATTTGTGTTCATTGCTGAAGCCCATGACACATTTGTCAGCTGGTCTTGGTTCCTGCAGACAGACAGCTCCTTAATCTTTTTAGTTCTCTCTCTTGAGAGTTTTTTTATTGACTTGGGCACTTCCAAGCCCACTCAGTTGAGTAAGAGATGAAGATAACCTTTTTGTTTTTTCTCCTTAAAGCCTAGAACTCTTTAACCAGGTGCTATGCTTTATTTGTTTCTAAAGAACTATTTCATTTTGGGTTAAATGTCTGGATGAGACTCCCTGAGATTTTTTGTTTGAAGCGAAGATGTGTCTTTATATTTTTAAGCTTTTTCTCCACTGTCCTGAGATGTGGGGAAGTGAAGACATGCACTTCATGGTATTATTTTGCTATAGTGGTCTGTCCCCCTTCTTGCCACCCCTCCAAGGGCTTTTTGGATTTTCTTCCTCTATTACTACGTTAGAAGCCTTATTCCTTCTTCACACAGCAGCTGCATGTGCAGCATTTTCCAGCCTTGCTTGGGAAGGTGATCCTTTCAAAAGTATTGGGAGGACACATAGGCAGGAGATGAAGTTTTGCTATGCTGGAGCACAGTGAATCAGTCATTTCTCAAAAATTCAGACAAGTTTGGAAGTTAAACTCATCTGCATAGCCCTCTAATGAGAGGTGCTTTCTAGGGGAGGGGGGTTTATGTTTACTTTTTGTGTGTTTTCACTTTCTGTCGTTGCTTTTGGAGATTCATAGTACAGGGTTAAAAGCCCTTGTTGCAGGTGGAAAAGGGACTGATATCAAATTGGGTATTAAACTTACTTCCCTCTGCTGCTGACATCAAAATAGTTAAGAAGCTCTGAGCAATTGCTTTTTTTAATTAAGGAAAATCTCTTTTAATGTCTTTGTTTTTTGTCTTCTGGTGATATTTATCGATGCTTTTTTTGTTACATTTCTTTTCATAGTTTAATAGCATCTGTTAATCTTAAAAAAAAAAAAAACCCAAAGAAAAAAAAACCCAACCTAAATTATTTGAACAGAGCTCCCTGTTTGTGAACTATGTTGCTGTAGAAAGTGTGCCATAACCCCTGTTATTTGATCACAGATTTTACCTTAAAATTAATAATGGAAATGGCTTTGTGAAGGCAAGGTTACAGGACAAGTGCCCCAGTTGTGCAGCAGTAACCCACTTGATTTTAATGATGTTGGGTTTGAACGTTATTTGAATGATATACAAAACTGGAAGCTGCATTTTGGAAAGTTTCCTTGAGGACCAGTACAGCCCCTGCATTGGTATGAGTTTAGATAGGAGATGAGGAGGGAAAAAAAGGGGTTGTACTGCAGGGTAGAATCTTCTTCCTGCTGAATGTCTACACAATCTAAAAGGAAAATGTCCATTTCTGAAATGTAATATGCTCTTATGGAGTGAACAACATGGTGTATTTTTGTTTTTACTATGTCTGGTGGTTATCTAAACTGTGAAGTCTCGTTCTTGATTAAATGTAATTTAATTTATAGCAAAATACTTCAAAAGAGTGAATTTCCTTTTTTCTAGGCTTCATATGTTAAAAGATTCAAAATTTTAGTTTCACTTAAGATGAAAATATATTCCTTTAGAGAAATAGTAACTGAACCATCTTAACTTTAATAGCAAATACAAGGTTTTGGAACGTATTTTGTGCATAAGGTACAGTTATTGCTCAATCTAATGGGATAGTGCTTCAGATTTCGTTAGGGGTATTTGTTTTTTCTTCAAGTTGCTGTTGGTTTATATCTTAAAAATAGAATTAAAATAGGAAAATAGGACTTTGGATACTTTTCTGGGTTATAGTGATATTAACACACTTGAATTGATTTATATCAACTAAATGTAAAATTGGTCTTTTGAGAGCTAAATTTATATATGATATCTGAAATGGATTATTGTTGTTGTTTTTCCCAGGACTATTTCCTTAAGGAGTTCCAGTTGCTTGTTTTCATGACTTTGAGCCTATTTAATCAGAGATGGAGCAGATGGACTGCAAACCCTACCAGCCACTGTCAAAAGTTAAACATGAAGTAGATCTAACTTACACAAGTTCTTCAGATGAAAGTGAAGATGGGGGAAAGCAAAGGCAATCTTATGACTCAAGAGAAACTCTGAATGAATACAGCCAAGAGCTGAGGCTTAATTATAACAGTCACAGCAGAAAAAGAAAAACCATTGACCAGTCTACCCAAGGTAAATTGTTTATTTTATCTACTTATTGTGGCTATTACTTTCTGATTATTTCCTGTGAAAGAATATCATCTTGTCAGCAGGTAGACAAAGGCTTGTAGTGACAACCTGTTTTTTACCTATTTTTAACCATACTGTAATATCAGAAATTTAGGATTTTTTTTTTAAATGAAATTGCTTTTCTAGCAGGATGGACTGACTGGTATTCTGGAGACAATCACATGATTGCTATAGATAAATATTTCTTTAGTAGTAGCTACTTTTGTTGACTAATGTTGTCTAATTATTTACTACCTTTGCAGATGTTGTATGCATTTTGGTATAAAATCAACATTGAGATTGTAAGCTATCTCTGCATGTACTTACAAAGGCTATGAATTAATTAAAATTCAACAATTCTCTTAAAGTTTCTATTCATATAAATAATCAAACTATATATTTAGAAAACTGAAGATAATTAGTGTAGCGTAAGAAATAAGCCAACAATTAAGTTTCTTGTTTAGCCTTTTGCATGGCATGGGCAGGAGACTTCTGGTCATAGTAGAGCTAAGGTTAAGAAAAGCTACTGTTTGGTTAGAGGTAAAAGCTAAAGACTAAGACTAAAGCAATTGAAGGAAATGAGCAGAATTTCCTAAAGCATTCCCTGATAGACCGCTGCTCCTGAAAAGCCATGCGTTACATTAATACACTTCGTACAGAGAAGTGGTTTATCTGTTCCCTTTAGCTCTGTCACAGATTCGAGCAGGATGGTGGGGCAGGGAGAGTATTTTTAGGAATCAGGGGGTGTGTCAGAAGCAGTGAGAGTCCTGTTCCAGGGACCGTCACTCCCTACTCTTCAAGGAAGCGTTTAAATTGATGCATTATAGTATTCAGCTAAAAAATGTGATACTTAGTAAATAACCCAAAACGCCCACAAAGAAACCCCCACAAAGAAGCATTCCCCAGATTTCTGAATATTTAAATAATTTTCTTTTTTTACAAGAAAGTAAAAAATAGACTTTTGGAAGCTAGAAAATGTGTCTGCTCTGTGATGTGTAAATTAATGCAAAAATTAGAGTAGCTGTGCTGTATAGCTCTTACAGGCTTTTTTATTTTACTGCAGATATTCTGAATCAAGTTGCTTTTATAATACACAACAAATACTGATGCTGTCTAAAAGTACCTGTAATTAATGTGTGAAATAATACCTAACTGCCAAAGATAGCCTCAATCCATATATATATATTTCCTCCAAAGAGTTACAAAACTGCAGTACTGGGAAATAAAAGGTCATTAATACAATTTCAACAAAGTATTGTATAGAAAACTCAACTTATATGTTTGATTCTTTATAAATTACTTGATCTTGAACATATTATGAGAGTTTGGTTGACTAAGGTATGGGTTTATTGTTGTAGCTGGAGGTGATGTAAATGTACTCATAGATCCAGTTAAAGCAACTACCTCATTACTGATATCTGTGGCTATGAAACCATAACCTCTGCATTAACCTAGGCCTCTGAGGAGCTCCCTGTTTGCAAAGCTTTGCTGCTGGTGATGTGTGTGTTAGCTGTAGCATCACTAGCTTGAACACACATAAAGAGTAATCGCTCTATTGTAGGAAGAAGAAACCAGCCTGCATGTCATATATTTAATTTATTCTTCCATAACAGTGCCTCTGAAAGCAATCGCATTAATAATATTGGAGAAATGGTCAAATTAGTGTGCGTTTCTGCAAGAAGTTGTCAGGCATGAATTTACCTCACTTATTCAGGCCTGGCTTGGTAGGAATCAGATCTGTGCTTGTGCAAACCAACAAGTATTTTACACTCATGTTGTAAGATTGTTTTACTATATGCCCCAAGATTTTTCTATTCGAAGTAATTTTTATGAGATACCGTATGAATTTGCAGATCTTGTCTTTTACAATCATTGGTATTTTTCCACTTGGAAGCAATACAGTCTTGTAGTGCTTCAAACTGCAGTGTGAGGCTTGATGTCTGTGTTTGTAGAAAATCTCTTAAGCATCTACAGTAGTTTGTTAATATACAGAGCAACGCTTAAATACTTGTTTACCTCTAGGCACCTTCTTTCCTGAATTGTCTAGGTGAGTATATTATTATTTAATATATACGGCTTGCTTTATGGTGTTATTGAGCATAAAAGTGTTTTTAAAAGCAAACTTGTGTACTGGTTTGTAAGGGTGGAGATGAACTTTGCTTGTTGTACTAGAAATCATAGTTTTCTCCTGTGACAAAGTCAGTATGGTATAACTGAATTTCCAATTGCACTGCTGAATGTATCTGTTTATCTTCTCAGAAATTCATCCTTATATCTTTCTAGTGATTTAAATCGTACGCTTTTCCTGTACCACGAATTGATCCTAAAAGTTAGGCCTGGCAAGAAACGCAGATTTGAAATGTTAAACTTGTTGAGCTCAAATTTCAAACAAAAGCCAAAAAGTTTGTAAAGCTGAACGTGAAATTTTAGACTTCAGCCAGAGTTTGGTTTGATTACAGTTCTAGTGTGTTGTTTCCAAAAGGACACTAGATTTCATGGTACGGGGCCTGGCAGTTGGAGAATTCTTGGTGATTTTTGGTAATTGCTCAGTCAATACCAGAAAAAAAATCAGATTCCGTTTTCGACTCTGAATCTGGCGTAAATAAAAAAAAAACTGTAGACGGAATTTATTTTAAATCCATTATTTTCTAAAATTCCTCATCAGAATCTTTAACAAAGTTTTTCTGATGTTTGGCATGTCTTTGGAATGAAGCAAACCAAGTCACTCAGCATCCCTTTTCAAAGAGGATTGTTCTGCAAGGGGAATGCTGCATTATGCCACTGCTGAAGAGTATTGCATAAAAAAATTCTACGTATGAAAACTAAAGGGGCACCCATAGTTGTATCCCCAGGTAGTGACATAATATTCTTCTCTAGCAACTTGCTACAGCTGAAATGGTAGCCTATACTTAATGCAATGCATTAGCAGATTGCTCAGTGAGGATAAAATTGTTGAACTTCATCCACGAAAGGTGTGAGATTAGATGAGAAAACAGACACATAGTAACAGTCATGAATGAAGTGATAATGATGAAGGGTGAGATTGCAGTCAAATGAGCTCTAATGATGGAATGTAAGAGTAAGATTAGTTCAGAATTAAAAAAAAATTAATATAGAAAAGTTAACAGGAAAAAGTGTAGGGTTATCTCTACTGATCTAGTTAATTTTGTGAAAAGTATTACCAATTTAGATGTTTATGGAAGAATTTTTACTACCTAAGCATGATATGTTATATAAATTAGACTGGACAGTCATCTGAATTTAGTAAACAGTTTCAGAGTAAAATGTCATTTATTGCTTAAAATGCTGATATGTCTCACCAAGTTCTGTGAAATTTGGTTATTTCATTGTTACTATTAATATTGAGGATTTATTTCTATGAAAAGTTTCAATTGACATCTGAGATCAGGTAAAATCATTACACGTGGCTATTTATGTGTTTGAACATACAGACAATCAGTATAAACCAAAACTCTATGTGGCATGAACTAAAAAAAAAAAAAAATTTCAGACTTCTCGAATATATCCTACAGAATAAAATGGCACTGTTAGTATTTTGCAAACCATTTTATACATCAAAGTTTTATTTCAAAGGCCATGTGATCTTGCAAATTACAAAAAATTAAATATAGAATACTAAACAGCTTCAATATTATTGTATTGCTTAATGTTCCTGAAATTGTATCTCAAATCTTACTCTTCAAAGAGGTGTGATTTATTGGTTCGTTTCACATGTCTTATAGATGGGAATATGAAAAAAGCTAAATCAAAAGCCCAAACACTAAGTACAGAATTAATCTACTGATTAATCAATAATTTCTAAGTGTTATTCTTGAGACTTAGTACTGATGTCCCTCATGGAAAGTCCAGTGCAAGATAAATTGTGTCTCCCAAGTTATTTGCGTCAGAAACTTGTAGTTATCTGACAATTTCAATTTTAATGAATAACACCACAGACTGTTTCAAGCTGAACAAAGTTTTACTGGCTGAACAATGTCAGGAGGTACAAAACTCTTCTGACAAAGTATTATTGACTCCAGAAGACTCAGAGCTAATTGCATAATGTGTACATCTTGAAATACATTCTCTTAGTCACCGGAATGGACAAACTCCTGTTTATCTGAAAATATGTAAATCTGCAATATCTCATCCTGGCAAGAAGATCTCATGAAGTAAATTCCTGGCAGACCCAGCACCATATAGTTTGAGCATATTGGCAAACACAGTAAATTAATTCTTGGAAGAATTAGTAAACATTGTTTTGTACTTGAAAGAAATGGGGTAGAATTGGCAGAAGTCATCAGAAATGTTGTTCGTGATAGGAAATTCATTGGTGGACCTGTCTGCGAGGAAAAAAGTTCTCATGGTTGTACCATACATAGATTGCACTTCTAGCTTATTTGTGATATGTTTACATCCTTAGAACTGTTTTCCTCTACATTTTTTTCTGTTTGCACCAAAGGAACTATGAAAGGAGATGAACTCTACAAATACAAAAAAAGCTTTATGGCTTTTAGGTTAATTATAGATTTGTAGAAAACACTCATTTAGAGGAATGAATTCCTGATAGGATAAGCATCTGGGATTGAGTCATTGGCATGATAAAGTTTATTGATCGTTAACAATATGAGCATACGGTGGTAAATTTATGGTTAGACAAACGTGTGTTTCCTGGCAAAATAAATATATTGAACTGCATTATGGGCAAGGCAAACTGGAGTTATTCCTAGAAGGAGGATCCAACAGCAAATATTTTCTGGTAAATCTATGTGAAAAAGTCAGCATTGCTAGTATTCTGGGAAATGTTGTTTTAGAATGCTTCACAAAGAATTGACCTTGTCTACTTTTAGCCCAAGAAGTAAGGAAAACTTTTTTGTAAGGACTAAAGATGCAGCTTGGTAACACAGTAAATGTTTTGTAGAGGAGGTATATAAAATTATCTTCAGGAGCAATAGGTAAACAGATCCAGCTAAATGTTCAAAATCTTCCTTGAATGAACTCCATTGTGCTCTTCAGCCTAAGGCCACTTCTGTTTCATCCTTGATTTTTTTTTTTTTAAGCTTATTCTCATTTCTGCTCTCTGTTATGTTCTAGCAATGGTGAAGATACGTAGGAAATAGAAATGTGCTGGTGCTGAAAAGTCTTTTCTTTACCTGGAAAGGAAAGCTACATGTGGGATGCAGAAATTGGTGGTCTGATTTGCTGTGCTTTAAAGTTGAGCAAATTCAAGCTTAGCAGGAAGGAAGGCTTCAGTACATGTAATTCTTAATATCATAGGACCAGTCAAAACCAGTTTTACTTACCATCATAGTCATAAATATAAGGCGTGTTGACAGGCAATGGTAGGAAATTGTCCTGTCAGGAAAATGTCATGGCATTTTTTTGTCATCTGTGAAGTAGCAAAAGCTTTTTACATAATAGCCATATTCTCCTCTCATTTCAGAATTATGTAAATCCATTCAGAGCAGCAGATCTACTTTGTGTCTGTACCAGGGCCATGGAGAGTTGAATTTGGGTTGTATGTATCATGTGCTTCTTGTTTCAATTACTTTATTTTTAAATCCCGTGTAAAGGTAAATAAGCTGATCTTTAATAGCTTCTCCCCTTAATCTGTTATGGATAACACTAGAACAATGCTCTAGCTCTCCCAGAGGAAATAGATGTCAACGGAGTGGCTTTTCTTTTTCATTGTTTTAATAGAAATTTGGGTCACTTATCTGGGTGAATTTGGGACTCTGTGCTTTTAAACTTCCACAAAGAGCAGTTAATGAAGGGAACAGTTTTACTATTTAATATCTAGTTGATGTTAAGGTAGAGCTGAAGTACAGTATAGTTCTACCGGATAGTTGCACATTTTGGAGCCTTTGCCAGTAGTATCCATGTGATAGACTATCAAAATAAAGAATATTGTAATGGCTATTTATTGACATGTAAACAGGACACAGTAAAATGCATATTTTTTTTTTATGTTGCAGCTGGAGGGGGAGATCACTAGTTTTGAAAAGGGCAAAGAAAAATATAAAATGACAAGTCACTCTTAAAGAACTAGTGCTATTAGGCTTTTAGAAATGGGCTAGTTCTGAGCTCTTCATCTGGGTAGGAATTTATGTCTCTTGTTTCCAGTGTTTTCGTTTTGATGAGATTTGTGGGTTAATGAAGGATGGGATTTCTTTATTTTTTTTAACCATTAAACTGTATAAATTGTTTAGAGCTTTATATTGAGTTGTTGTGGAAGGTTATTGTAGCACAATGGAATGAAGCATTCCTCAGTTCTGGAAGGGGAAGGTAGGAACAGGCTGATGACAAAAGAAACCAATTATTTATGCAAGCACTTCTCTTGAAATTCTGTAATTTAAGGAAGAAATTGCAAATACAGCACAGAAGACTTCAGGTAACATACTATTACTGGACAGGGTGGTATCAAAATTGAGGCATTTTATATTAGGAGAATGATTTTCAATTGTTTGCAAAAACCAGACATTTAAATTTTAGACTTTTAATATTATCTGCAACAATAGTTTGCTAATTTTGGAAAATCTGAGAATTTAATTTAAGCCTGATTTTTACCTGCGTAATTTAGAGCAGGGGCTTGAAGCATAATGAAGTGATGTCTGTGTAAGGGCACACAATAGTTCTCTCGTTCCCTCGTACTGTTTCATGAAAGGGCTTTTGGTAGAGAGTGAATTAAAGTCCTTCAGATTTCTGGGCTGTATACTAGCGGAAGGAAGCGACAGCTAATAAGCTCCATCTCCTGCTGCTGTATGTTACACCATCTGGTCTGAGTGTTTATGAGCTTCCTGTTGTCCAAAAAAATTACATATAAAATTGAGTAAACGACTTCATACTCCTAAAGCTTTAGTGCATTGTCTCCTCCTGTATTCCCTTGCAGAAAGAGGGATTCCTAGTGTGCTGTGCTGTGCTTTGTTTGGCTAGTTCTGTTCTAATCATGGCAATGTTACTGTCTCCCAGAGAAAAACAGTGCGATGAGCAGCTCCCCGTGGCTTCCTGGACTGCAGCCTTCTCCTCCATGTGGGGAGTATCTGCAGACTCTCAGGGAAGGAAAAGCTGCACTTAGATTAAGCCCCCCTCTGGATATTCTTTCTTGATTTCCCAAGTAATTGGAAATTTCTCTCCTTGGAATAAATAGAGGGAGAAAACTCTGTTTGTGGCTTCATTTGAAATATCACAGAGGGAATACTTTTTGTTCCCTTTGTCAAATCAAAAATACATGAACAAACTGAATGTGCAAAGAGACTCTTTTCCCACAAGGCTGAAGTAGGTGCCCCCTCCCTATACCACAACTGTTAAAAAAGCTTGTAACCTGCTGTCATCGTTCCTGTAATCCTGCTTCCAATCTTACAATATCTGCCATCATCTCAGTGAAAAAAATGCCTTGTATAATCAAAAATAGTTTCATTCTCATAAGTAATTCTTTTGATTTAAAAAGTGAATATCCGAGAGAGGGGAAAAGTGGAAAAAAAAAAAAAAAAAAACAAACCAAACCTCAAAACCTACTGAGAAAGGAAATAAACTACAGAATGATCACAGTGCATTTCCAATCCCCTGCTAACAAATCTCCTCCAAGGAATGAAAAAAAATGTTCTGCAAATGTTACATAAGTTTAACAATTCGTTTGTCAGTGTAAAAATAAAAATAGCAATCCTAATTTCCATTTTCTTCTCTGAATCGCCAATTTTCTGTGGTGTAAAATGCCAAAAATCATAGCAATAAAAATCCGAACGGGAGAGTAACCCAGCCACTGTAACCGAAAGTGAGATATAGTAGTCCTTACAGTAAGCTGGGCCCAATACTAATGGAATATCTACAGCAAGAGCTTGAACTTTTCACTGAATTTCACTGAATTTTTGGAGTTGGAAGGAACTGTAGAGATCATCTAGTCCAACTCCCCTGCTGAAGCAGGATTGCCCAGAGCTAGAGCATGTCACTCAGGACTGCA
>JAOXNG010000052.1:11226412-11242023 GCA_028566535.1 Scolopax minor | reverse complement strand
TTGAGTTCAATAAGACCTCTTTTGGATAATTCACTTGCCTGTCGTGGTAATGTGTCAGGACCGCATAAAACAGTTAACACTAAGGGAAAAATATACACTAAATTCTGTGTAGACTCTCTAGATTGCAGAATGTATTACATATGTTAAGTGAAGAGTATGAAGTTGATAGTTACATGTTTGTACTCAGTTTTATTTGATTTCCCAGTCCTTAATATAGTGACTATATGTATGAACTGCTGCTGCTGCTGCCCTTCCAGAACAGCTGACAATAGAGCTAAAGTGTGTTTTTATCGAATTAACTCAAAAGAATCGAGATACTTAATGCTCCTGTAGCATTCTTGTTCTTAGTTCTCCAGCGTGATTCACAGTATCTCAGGTGCAGATCCCGTCAAAATACCTGTCTCTGGTGTGCATTAAAGCACATGAAGGTTATCTAAAACTAAGGTTTTGGGTTTTTTTTCCTCATTAGCAGTGGCACTGGTGTTTGAATTGATATCTGTGTGGATTCTTTTAGCAGTATATGTAATGTCTTTGATCTTGGTTTAATACACAGTTGCTTTTGTTTTTTCTTGAATCTGGTATTTCCCTGGAGTTGCTGTTTTGAGTGCTTTCTCCCTTATGTGTCCCTTTTCTGATCATGGCTTAATTACATTCTAAGTGCCTTCTGTGTTACTGTCTCCACCACCTCAATTAGTTCATCTCCAACTGTGAATTTTTTAATAGGGAGGCACAAAGTATTTCCAGCAATACAGAACATGAGCTTTGCTTGGCTGCCTATGGCAAACTTTCCTTCAGGGCACAGAAGAGTTTTCAGGGCCATTGCAGGCTAATTTGTTAGTGCCCTTTTGGTTTGATTTATTTTCTTTGGGCTAGAGTACTCTCAGCTGCTGTGGAGGTTCATAACTTTGACTGTTCCCAAGCATCATTGATCCGGCAGGTTTGCAGAACCAAGAGTTATGGTGAGCTTACAGGCTTTCGTTTGCCCAGTGCTGCAGGATACGGGGTATGTTAGCTACAAGGAGGGTGTGCATCTCCTATTCCACAAATAAAATATCTCAAAGGCAGATTTTGGAATACTTCAGAAGCTACTTTTATGGGGAATGCTAATACTGTGGGTAGTTCTTCCCATATTTTTCAGTCTGTTAAGATCCAAACAAATTATTTAATTTCCGAATTTCCTTTTTTAGGAAGCAACACAACAACTTTGTCAAACAAAGTTTGTTGAAATAAAAACTTCGAGCTATGTCATGTTAGGTATTCAGCCTCCCAATATTCCCAAGACACGATGATGAAGGGGATTTGGCTTTAGTTTTGGATAGTCAACATTACATGTGATTTGTATTAGAAAGACCAGGTTGCTGCCTACTAATTTTCAAAGGTGACCAAAGGTAAGCATTTTAATGCTTAACAGTCAGTGACTTGCTACTTCCCAGGTATTAATTACATGGCTGTGTTTGTGTGAAAGATAAAAATGCAATGTGATTGGATCACAGGCTGGAGACTTCGAAGTCGGTAATTAGAACAGCTGCTAAAAATAAGCCACTTTTATATTTTAAAACAATTAGAATTCATCTTAAGAACGGGCAAGGAAATCAAAAAGGTCTAGAGCTGCAAAAAATGAAGTTAAATGTTCTACTGCATAGAAATACTGGAGTTTTTTCTTCACATAGTGGCTGTGTTCCCAAAGTTGGGATGAATTTTGATGACGGATCATAGGGACTCACAGCACTTGTTTAAACTTCATGAAAATGTAGAGAGGTTGATTTTGATTTTGTGCTTTGGAATTTTTCTCATACTTGATTCTCTTTGGTGCAGAACAGGAGTGATGTTGGCAGTTCCCTCTTTTAGAGCTCTACATCAACTCTTGGGATGGAAAATATTTTGTAGATACCATATTATATGCTTAGGAACTTTATAATAACTTTTTATTATCTGACACAAATGTCTTAGATTTTTATCTTTCTTTAGTAATCATGATGTGCATTTTAGGGGTAAAATACGTTTTAAAAGCTATATATTTAACTTTAACTAATGATGAAGCTGTGTGATATTGATGTAAGATTCACACAGTGTATTTTCTGGGGATACGCACCTCAAACAACTGCACTGCTTTCCGCTGAGTTACTTTGATGCCTCTTGATGGTATAAAGACGAAAATGACCCTGTTTTGTAGTTGCTGAAACAGAATGTAATAGTCCTTATAATTTATATAGTTATAGAATGTAGAAGAAATAACATCTGGAAATATTTGGAAATCTAATTAAGGTCTTGGAAGGAAATTAGTAGACTGAAAAACAGTTATTTCCATTAAATTGTTTTAATATTTGTTTTAAACTGCAGTAGAGCTGAGCTTTGAGTTTGAGCTGCTGTTCTTGAAATCCCTTTGGAAAACTGAACACCCGAAGAAAAATGGGAGCAGAAATGGTCAGAATTTTTGAAGGCAGTTTAATTTCCCATTTCTTGATCAGATGGAACATTTGATGACAAACCCCTCGAGTTTTTGGGGGGAAGAGGGGTTATTTGACTGACAAGCTGTATCCCCAGTTGGCTAATCAAAAGGAACGGATGTGCCAAGTTGTCTTTCATATGTTCTCATTGATGTCAGTTTGGCAGCTGGATGTAATTGGATGTGAATGGAAGTGCTGAAGAGCTTGTGCACATGCGCCTGCTTTCTTGTTTCCTCGTTCCAAGATTAATCTGAAGGGTATCTAATGGGTATCTATCTGAAGGGTATCTAATGGGTATCTATCTAAATGATACCTAGCAGTTCAATCTAAATTAAAGAATATTCTGCTTCTATAGTAGATGTTAATTTATTAAGATCATGTAAGGTATGTCCACCACATGTAAATTTTTGAAAGATCGGGAAAAAAGAAAAAAAATGTGCAAATACATGCACCCCTAATCCAAAATAGGGGAAAGTGAAACTGTTTAGCCATTCTAAGCTCTAATATGGAGTATTTTGCAGTCTGAGTTGATTTTTTTTTTCTTTTTTAGTGGAAAAGGTGATGACACACTTAAAAACAGTTTGTGAATTTGTGGCGAAAATGGAAAAATCAATCTGTGAGTCGGATTTTCAAAATCATGGAAACAAAGTTGCATTTCTAATTTTATTTTTGGGGCATAATCCAATATTGCTTGAAAACCATCCCTAAGAGATGTATTTGAAATGCTTCATAGCATTCTGTTCCATGATAGCAGTCTTGCCAGCAGTCTGCTCTGTAGAAGGGCTGATACTCTTCCTTAAGAGCCCTGGGCAACCTAGTCTAACTTGGCCCTCTTTTGAGACAGTGCTATTGACTGCAAAAATTCTTTCCAATTTCAGTTATTTTAAGATCCTACAAGTTCTATACTGATATACTTTATATACTTCTTATTATGTATATCAAATATTTCACGCATGTATGTGTGTATATATGAAGTATAAAATCAGATATAGAAGTCTGCAGATGTTAGAGATCCCACTAAGAAAACAATGGATAAAAAATTCAAATTTTGGCACCATTAGGCAGTCTTTCTAGCTGTGTATGCTTGGGAAGAGGTATCAGATGTATTTTTGGGATTGACAGTGTTTGTGGTCTTGATGCTCAAGGTCTGAAGAGGTTTGCTGGCAGTCTGCGTGTGGCTGCTTGCTGTGACAGCAGACTTGGTGATGCTAGAAGCTTGCAGACTGGTATTTGTCAAGATTTTACTTGAGTAACCAGAACGGGTCAAGCATTTACATTTCCAAAGTAATATGTAATACTTGTTCTGCTTCGTTATGCTTCCTGGCTTACCAAAAATCACAGCAAATAGTTCACCCTTCAAAGCCAGGAGAGGATATTCACTCTTGCTTCTGCTGCTGTCTTTTGTCTCTCACTGGCAGATTTTTCTCATGATTTCTATTAGCCATTTTCTGCTCTGGATTTTGAGCAGATGCCAAGTGCAAAGGAAAGAATGCATATGCTAATCCTGTCCAAGGAGGGGTGTGATGGCTTACATGGAATCTCTTCTTCCTGCTTCACCTTTTTCCATCCTGACCCAGCCCTGTGCTTGGGGGTGGTGAAACACAGAATAAGCAGCATCCTCCTTCGCTAAACACAATTTCCCAAGTGTCCTGGTTGCTTGTTAGCTTTCATAACCCTTCTGCTTGCGGAGGTTTGAGAGGAAACTAAAGCCTTATCAACTTCAAAACTGATTAGTGCAACTTACTGCTATGACGAGTAATTGTAAAAGATGAAATACAATGTAGATCTGCCATTCACATACAACCTTCTTGCCCTCTGAGATCAAAATAAAAAAGGTCAAACAGAACATCTCCTGCTGTGCCATGAAGGTGGCTATACCTTGCCTCAGAGGGGCTGGTGAGGGGGAGTTGTGGGCTGCAGGGTCCTGCTGCTGGACTTACAACTGAGGGCAAGAGTTTCTTGCTGAGAGCATCTGATGGGACCTCACGCTCCAGGAGAAGCTGTTGCTTCTGTTTTCTTGGCTTCTATGGTGGCAGCACAGCGATGGCAGTGACTGGTCTTGGTGCTCTTGCACACAGGGCACTGTTTTCCTGTTCGTCCTGTGACTACAGAAGGTGATGCTGGGGAACCTGTCTCGCTCATCACCCTTTTTTTCTCTTGGTGCTTAGACTTCTCTGTAACAACTGCTCCATTGCAAATAAAATTTTCAGTATTTTTTGCATGTCAATTCGAATGTGAACAAGTGCAACTTGGTCAGTGCAGTCTTGCAGAACCCGTTCTCTCACTTGCGCTGTTCCGTACCTGGAAGAACTCATTCCCTGAGTGGTCACTGAAACTGGCACAGGCTGGTACAAACTGCCTTTCTCTGCTCTAACCTGCCTCCATTTACTCTCTGCCCTCCATTCATCTCACTTCAAATGAAATTGGGTAGTAGTAGTATTCTCAATACTCTCTTGAGCAATTTTAAAATTATATTAGAGCTTTCTAGTTTTGGTGAAAGTTAAGGTGAGGAGCTGAGTTACTCTGTGATCACTCTTTGAGCATCATCTGTGGGCTGAGTGACTCAGGTCTATTGAATATCCCGTCAGTAAAGGAGAACATTTCTGGTAAATCTCTGTTGATAACAGCTTTCTAAAATTATTTCCATCATCACGAAGATATGCACTTGCCAGATGCTTGTTTTGAGACAGTCACACTGAAGTCTAAGTGCTACCTTCTTTATCTGGACTAGTGGCTCCATAGCATTCACAGCTGGATTTATGATACTGCAAATTAAATCAGATTTTAGACTTTGGGATTTTTAAATGTGTTGCCTTCTAACACTAAGCCAGTGACGTTTATAAAGATACCTGCATCACATATCTTTTATTTTAAAAAAGGCTCTGATGCTCATGTCAAAAGAAACAATTTCAGTATTTTTAGTAACACAAGGTATATTTTAAAAATATTTTATAAACCAGAATCAAAACTGTTGGTAGAACTTAATTTCATTATTTCCAAATTAAGTTCTATTAGAAAGTGATACATGTCATGAAACCTCCAAGATTGACGTTTGAATGAAAGTGATTGTGCTTTATATGTAGCTGCACTCAGAAATTACTACCAGAACAGCATCTCTGATTTGAATTCAAGTTTGTATGGATATTGCAATAATCTGAGGGCAATTTTACCTTGAAGAATGTTAGTACACGGCTTACACTCTGTTTAATAGTTGTCAGTCATTTTCAAGTGCCTTATAGACTTTGAAGCAAGTTAGAGCCACAACATTAACTTTGCCTATTAAGAATTGTAAACATACAGGACTAAAGTTAGCAGTACTCTACTGTTTCACTCTCTGGTTAATCTTGAGGAAGACCATTTGTATGTGTGAAACTCTCTCAAAGAAAAAAGTTAGATAATCTGCTCTGGATGATTTGATTCATAGTTCCACTGTCCTTTGGGAGGGTTTTATCTTATGTTTTAAAAAAGAAAAACAAACATCCTTAAGAAAAACTTACAGGCTATGGCTAGCTTTAATTTTGAAAATTTAATGACAAGAAGTGATACATTACCTATTGATTCCCACTAATGCTAAAACTTGTACCTGAAAAACTATTTCAGAACCAAGGAACCTTTAAAATACTTGAAAGAGAAATGTAATGCTTTTCTTAACTCTTAGACTAGCATTTTTTGAAACATAAAATATTTTTTTTTCATAGAATCACAGAATGGTTTAGGTTGGAAGGGATGTTAGAGATCATCTACGTCCAACCCCCCTTGAACATTTTTGAAAATTATTAATTTCCTAATAAATTTTTGCATATGGAGAATGAAATTGGAATTGAATGTATTGTAAAACAAGCTTTTCCAAACTCTATTTCTACTGTAGTATTAGAAAAACTTCACTTATCCTCCCAGAAGATATTAGGTTCTTTCTCATCTGTGATAATTATATATATATATTTATATTTTACTTTTTTTTCCTCTTGCCTTTAATAGGGTAGAGTTAGTATGGTCATTATTTGAGATTAAGTAGGTTTCCTTTATCAGAAATTTAGGTTAAATGCTAACTCCTGGCATTCACTCCGGTTTTATAACTGTAAAATTCATTAAAGGGGAGATATTTATGAGTCTCTGCAATAAAAATTTCTCTTTAACAGAATTTTGTGGTGTGTTACCTAATAAAGCCACACTTCAGGAATAGGAAAAGCTATAGCCAGCAATAGTTACAGTGTATTTGCACTTGAAGGATTCAGTTCCTAGACAATTTGATAATGGCAGTGTTTCTCTGATTCTAATGATTCTATGATTCCTAAATTAAACTGAGACCCACTGCATCCACATTGTAGCTCCAGAAGCCTTCTCTCTGGCATCTTGCTAATTGCTCTTGAAAAACAAGATCTGTAACATGAAAAAATTTCCAGTGATCTACAAAATGAGTATTTCATTTGTGGGGAGAGAGAAGGTTTGTCTATGTCCTCGTAGGATCAGGATGATTTCCATGCCGAATTTAAAAAGTACATTTTTGTATTCATGTTGATTTTAATAAAATAAAATTTGTAATTAATATCTGAGAACTCCAGGAGCATTTTTAAAAGTAGGTTCAGTCTGCTCCTGCTCTCTTTCTTTATGTTTGAATTAGTTTGAAGAAGAGACTAGAAAGATATTTGCCATGAGGCATGGGTTGGAACCTCATCCTTTGGTTCCTCTGGGGAAGGACCTGAGGAAAAAAGAGTTTCTTTTTCTCATAAATTTCACAAGCCAAAGAGTTTCCTGAACGTGCAACCTCCTTTCGTAATCCCTTAGCTGCCTAATCTGCAAATTTCATAAAACTACTTAGCATTATACTGTACTCTGATTCTTCTTTTAGTCCTCCTTTATTTGTTATTACTATTATTTTTAATTTTCTATCATCTCTGGTAGTAACTGGTGATTACTGTAAGAAAATAAAGTCAATAGATAAGGGAATGCAAGGAAAAGCTGAAATACAGTAAAAGAAAACATACAATATGATGCATTTGATACATAAGTACAAGAACACGAATGGTATCTTTTATGTCTAATAGGTTTATGCCTTTTTTATGAGAATAAATGCAGCTGAGAATTTGTTTTGGGCTGTGATAACAGTGTAATTGGTGATAAACATGAATTTTCTAAAGCAAATTAATTATCAGTGTAATGTGGTTTTGCAAATTAATTTATTTTTTTGGCTTCATCCTTGGTGATTTTCATATGAATGGTTACTGAAGTTGAATGTCTTTTGAATTATATTGTCCTAGGAGAGATGTGGCATGTTCTCAACATGGAAACAAATAAGATCTTAGACTAAATGAAATGTGAACAAAGACTTTCACAAAGTTACCTTGCAGGTTGTGTTACATGAATGACTTTAAGAAGCAGCTTAATATCTCTGCCCGTTTAATTTTTAAGTGTAAGTGTACAGCCAGTAAACCATGGTCCTCAGGTGAGAAATGAGAAATTTTAAGGGCCATTGAACACACTGAGTTTAACAGAGTGCTCAATAAACCTCAAAATTTCTCATTTAGGAGGGTGCATATGTATTGCTTCCAAAAATGAACGTGAACTTCACTTTTCCACATTTCTTGTCTCCTTCCCTCCCTCCCCTTTTCTCACCAAATCTCTTACAGCATAAGTAGCTGCTCTGCCTTTCTTCTTGTTTTGAAACACATACAATAGACCTGCAGGTTAAGCCGTTGGTGTAAATTCAGAGTGTGACACAATATGCATAAATCCTCAAAGTAACACTAGAAAATCCCAAACCCTACACCAACCTCAAAACTGCATGGCTGAGGTGGTTTCTCCTCTGCCTTCCTGTTATCATGCCTTCAGATGCCAGCTTGGTAACTAAGGTGAACGTGACATTATTCAGGTTAATGGATATTATTTGCCTTTCTGGAATTCCTTCCATTATTTTTCAGGATCTTTCCATCAGATCTGCCCTCCAGACTCTGATGTTCCCAGTATTCTCAAACAACCTCCAGCGTGAAAGAGGAAGGAGACCAGATCAAAATAAACACCATGGATTTAAACTTCCAAGACAGTGATATTTTCTCCTTGCCTTTGAGCTACTTAGGTTCCACCATAGTTTTACATCTGCAAAGACAGAGCAATTTGAACGTTTTCAACTGGAGAGTTGATTTTGTGTGTATTTGAGTGGGGAGCGTCCTCAAAGTAAGAACGACCTCATACCAAGAATAAAGGATAAAATAAATTTGTAAATCTATTATATTTAAAGAGACTTTTAAAATATGTAAGTCAGAATTGCTTAATCATATGGTAGGGCTCATAAAAGGTGCATAATAGCAACTTGTCACACTATTGCAATTTATAAATAATTTATATTTTCCTGTAAGCTCTTTCTCTAGTTGAACAGATAGGTCGATTAAGTAATTTAAATAAGTATTGTTTGTCATTCTATTATTAATTCAAAATAGCATTTTTCCATAATGGAATAGGAAAATTGGACAGTAAGGTTCTTTACGCTCATCTCTGTTTATTCACTAGTTCTGTGATTCTCTTCTATCTACTTTGTTTTGACAATCTTCTCTTTATTTTAAACATTTAGTTATTGAAATAAATATTATTTACTCTCCCAGTTAGTCGTTTGAAATTAGGAAAATTCTTGGCCAGTGGCAATAGCGTGTAAATCCTGCAAGTCCATTAAGTTTGCAGAAATACTAAGTTGAAGAGCAGGACCTCCACGACCTTTCATTGAGGTTTGATTTGGGGTTTTTTGCCTGTGCTGGAAACGATACAGAGTTGCAGAATGACTAGATGTCACACATTTACTCCTGGCTGTGCAAAGGACAGTGAAACTGAAGGTCCATTATATATATATATATATACATATATATATATTCCTAACTGTAAGTTGCTAACTGTACTCAGGACTAAATTCATGCTGCAGTAAATAAATACTTGGTGAGTGTATCTGGAGTTTTCAGTAGGTGTCTGTTGGTGACCAAAGTTGGAGCAGTGTTGGAGCTGGCTGCCTGTTCAGCTGCCTAGTTCTCACATCAATATGATCACCTTAAATAGCAAAGGCACCACTGGTCAGTAGTGTAATGCTTCCCTTTAACTGCTAATCTCTGAAGAGTTTTTTTCTTCAGGAAAAATGAAGTTGCTTAAAGGTAGATAGAAAAACATCTGTTAATTGAAATTGATTTATTTTTTTAATGCACCCAGACGTTTTTCCTTTTCCTGATCATTATATACTTTACATGTCTTTATACATTACTGTTTGTAAAAAGAAATTAATATCAGTGAGGGATAAAATTCTTGTATTTTTTAACAGTTGTATTACAGCCAGCATCACAAGGCTCCATAGGTGAAAATCCTATCATGATCTTCTATATACTTTCATAACTGCAACCTTTTTTCTCTGTCCACAGTTCATGCAAAAACTTAAATTTCATATTAATGTTCCCTCATTTCTCTTGTGACTGTATCTGTTTGGTAAGACTAAATCTGTCATAAATCCACACTTGAACTTTATGTCCTAGTGGAAATATGTAGTATTTTAGGTAACAAGGTTATATATGCAGACTAAAAGCAGCTACTTTTGGCATTTTAAGTGCTTTTCAGAAAATGGATCCCGTGGGAGTTAAAATACTACAAAGGCTTGTATACTTAAGAAAGAGAACATTAAGGCAATGTATTGTGCTAGACTTCAGTTGAATATGAGTTATAGTACAAAAAAGTCACCTTCTTTTGCTCCACCAAAAAAAAAAAATAGCTCAAATATTGAGTATGTTAGCTGCTACTTTTGAATTAACTTATAGACTGAAGGGTAAATTCTGTGCTTCTTAAACAGTGAAATCTAATTAGCATTTGTGAGATTTACTGGGAAGAATTTTCCCCTTGGCATATGCCATTGCAAAGAGGGAGGACATGGGCTGCAGGCTGCTAGGGGCAGACATCTGCCTGTAGTGGACATCCATGTAGAGAAGTGACTGCACTCTTGCTCCCTGAGGACCTGGCAACAGCTGACATGGTTCATGAAGTTATGAGGAAATTTGTAATTATGGGGAAGTTCCTCAACTGGTAAAAATAAGTGGAAATCTGCTTTGAAGGGGAAGGATGTTCAGAAAATGCTTCTTGAGATCACAAGGTGTAATTTAATTGACAGAGACATAATCTAAGAACTCTGTGTTGCTGTAAATACTTCACAGAAATCTAAGTTAAATAATAAGAATTATACAGCTTTTTGAGATAATTTATTTAAAAAAAAAAAAGCAAAAACAAGACAGGTGTGGGGCAGATTCATGGGAGGTTATTTCTGCAGTGTGAGCATCAGTCATAACTGAGACCAGTATTAAGGCTAATAATTAATCCTGTTGGCTCTTTCATTCAATGAGGAAACTATTAAGTGTGGTTTTTCAGTATGAATATTTTTTTATGTACATCAAGAAAATATCCCCCTTTCAAACTGCCTTTTCATTAGTGCTTATGAGAAGCGCTAAAGACCTGCTACTGTCTTTAAATACAACTGTTTTAACGAATGAGCTTAATTTACTTTCCTTGCATTTGTATGGTTATAGCAGCTAAATCTTAATTTTCTTTAATAATATACTACTTTAAATGGCAGTATGCATTTATTCCTTTTTTTTTATGTCATCTACTAAAGAATGTGTTAACCGACATAAATTTTTGATGGACTGTACAATCAGGACTGTCCCCTGCATGGGACAAGCTAGCTCATTACTTGCAAGATTCACCTTTCTTTCACAGCAGAGTACATGGAGTGCAGTAGTAGCACAGCTCAGTTAAGCAGAACTTTAAATCAGATGTTTCACAAGAAAGCATTGGCTCACCTCTGTTACTGAAAAATATTTGGTGAAATAGTGGAATCCACAACCTCCGATTTAAATGAACAATGTAGTCTTTTCCAGGGATGGGTAGAGCCAGCCTGCTTCTGTGACACATATAACTCTCTATGTCATTGCTACTAGACTTTGGGATAGTAATCTGGGACTGTTGCTGGCTTTTTAGTTTTCAGTTTATGTTCAAGTCCTTTTTGAATTTGGTAAATTAAAACTAAGAATTGGTGTGCGCTGTTTGGAACCAGATTGTGTATAAAGGTGATCTTATTTATTTAATGTGGCCAAAAAGAGAGTAGAAGCTAAGAGTGTAATGCAGCTGTGATCCAAATTTGCTATCTGCACTCTTCATGTCTTATAAAGACTTGGTCTGTGCTGTCTAATTCAACCAAGTGGAGCTTGTTTGTTGTGGATATAATACATAATTAAAACAATACTTAAAAAATAGGGCATTGTATGAGCAGCATTGTACTTAGTTATATAACCAGTAACTTTCTGAGATTGCCTCTGTGTCTCCCATGCCCTGTGAGTTTTGAAAATCTCAGAAAAACAGGACTTCTCTGGAGACTGAATGTTTTGTGTTTACCATCTTAGCCATAGGGTAAGGAGAATTTTTTCCAGAGGGTCTAAGTTTCAAAGTCTGTCATGCAAGTGTCTGTAGGACTGAGAACCAGTAGCATCCAGTCTCAGCTTGTTTCCACAAGTACTGCCTTGAACTACTTTTCCTCCTTCCTTCTACCAGTCAGCCAAGTGTCAGTTTTACACAGGCCTCAGAGAGGAAGAAGAAAACTGAATTGTAGTGGTTGATAAAGTTCAAATGCCAAATATTCTCTCTACTGCAGAAACACAGCTGCTTCCCAGCATCTTGGTTATTTTCTCCTTGCCATCTCCATCAAACCTCATAGTCCACCCCAAGCTACTTGAGAGACTTAGAGAACAGAGCTAGTGAAGGTGGCATATGTTGCAGCTTCTCAGGTGTAGGGTTGAGACCAAGTCCTCCTCCTGTGAACAAGGGGAAGATATTAAAGTAGCGATGGAGCACTCTGGAGGACCTTAACATCAGTCTTGCTGCTCCAAAAGGAGCAGGAACAATGTTCACTGGTGCTGCTGGCAACACCAGGGAAACAGTGTGACCTTCTGGGACTCTTGCATAGAGAAGTGAGGCCATGGCCACTTCTTTGTGTTTGCTGCCCATCTTCTTCCCCTGCCCTCTAGAAAAGCTGTTGCCCTGAGCTGAAAGCTGGCACATGTGGGCTGTCACTACAACTGAGACCTTCAGGAATGTTTTGATGATGGCAAAGGAAAGGTATACAGAGATAGATGATCTAAAAATTGAGCCACCTCAGTATATTCTAGTTTAGCACTTGGTTTATAGATTCTGGTCGATACCTTCAGTAAATACCAAGGCTTTTTAGTTATTTTGGAGAGTATGCTTAAAGTAAGAACAATTCCTCTCACTGGCTGATAAGTGGATTAGCACGGCAAATTAAAGTTTTAGTTAGAATGACAGTAGAAGAGAGTATTTGTCCTCAGTCTCTATCAATTACTTGTCTCTAATGTTTCTTTTCTAGAAATTGAAAAAATGCTGTATGCATGTTTGATATTGTATTTAGTCTCTCAAGATGGCATCTCAGGCCTGATCTTCAATTAGGGAGTGCAGTTCTGTAATCTTTATTTAATTAGAACTCCTTGTCTTATTCCCTGGGAGTTGCATTTGTAATTGGATTCTCACAAGTGAGAATATGCAGAGGCTACCTCAAAGGGAAGTTGTAATTTTCTGATGTCTGTTACTTACCTGTAGTTCTTCGAGAATGTTTCCTCTGCATATTCACGTTATGGGTCCTGTCCTCCTCTGTTTGTCCTTGGATATCTACTGCCCTACAGTTGCGGTGTTTAGTAAGAACTACTGAAGTGTTGAGCACTGTACAACTCTTTAAAATCTCCAATCACTACTTGTACAGTCCTAGTAGTCACTGCTCTTCTAAGAAGTTCCTGTAGGTCACCAGCACTGGAGAACCAAAACCCACTGGTGTGAATATGCAAGGACAGCACTCTCAAAGAGCAAGCCAATGGTAAGTACCCTTTCTTTGTCTTCTGCGATTAACCAAATCCTTCACGTTTTATTTTATAAATTCCTTGTTTGCCAATTTACTTTGCTTTCAATATGATAAAAACATATTGAGATTAATTTTAGAGCTATTGCCTTTCTGGCAAAAACCAAGTAAGTATCTGTATTTGAAAGAGCTCCCTTCAGTTGTAAGTTGATGTACCCCTATCAGTGTGTGGGTGCGTACACATTTGAGCTGTAGTATATTTCTATCAGACAAAAAGGCACAATACAGTGCAGTATTTTGTATTTTACAGAGTTACGCTTTTATACTTGTATTATAGTAGATTAGATAGCAGAGTGAGTCACTGACCAAAAAAAGTCTTCTAATAGTATTAAAAATATTAATTCTAAAAATACATACTCCAAAAGAAAATCAAAGTATATTGCTTTTCACTTCTAAATTTTTTTCTAAACTTTTGTTTCTTCCAGACATGGAATTCTGCGAGACTCCCCATGTCCTGTGCTCTGGCTATCAAACAGATTTACACGGGGCAGCTGAGCACAGTTACCCACTAGAGGTGGGCTCAGATATGGACACTGAAACAGAAGGTGGTGCGTCCCCGGATCATGCCCTGAGGATGTGGATGAGGGGAATGAAATCAGAACACAGCTCCTGTTTGTCAAGCCGGGCCAACTCAGCATTGTCCCTCACTGACACTGACCATGAAAGGAAGTCTGATGGGGAGAATGGTAATAAAGAAACGCGTGTCATGTAATGATAGAAGAAGTCATTTGAAACTGTCTTCCTCTACTTCTCTCTTTTTTCTTTTTTTTCTTTTTTTTTTTTGTTTTGGGTTTTTTTCACCCATCCTTCTTAAGTCTCTGTACTATATGAAAGCTGTGAAAGGGTTGTTTTGTAGATGGAAAATAAGACAAAAAATGAAACGGTGCTTTTGTTGTTTTTGTTAAAATGTCATTCTTCTAGAGAGCAATTACTTTCCTACATTCTTCATTTTTATGCCACAGGACATTATCATTTGAGTTTACTGGCATATAAATTAGGTTCTAAAATAAATTTATATATGTCTACATCTATATCACATTTGCATTGAAGGATCCTGCACATGCTGACTTCTGCACATAGCTTTAAGACTCTACAGGCAGGTGACTTCAGAAACACAAACTAGAATTTTTGGTTTTCTGTGGTGGTTTTTTTTTTTTAATATTTTTTCTCTTTCAGGTTCTTTTTACTTATTTTCTTTTCTTATGGTTTAGTGTGTTTGGTTAAGTAACACAGGTGCAACTAATAATTTTTATCTCTGCATCAAAATTAATGAAATTCTGCTATAAATGTTTCCTTAAAGAGTGCAGTAAGTAAACAAATGTATCATGCTTAAGATCAAGAAGCTTAAGTCCTATTTTAATTTTTGGGTTTAATAGCTACATGTTATGGCAGGTCTAAATATAGTTAAATTTGTATTTTTAATTGGATAAGAGGGGAACCAGTGAAAATGGCAGACTGACATTTCAGTATTGACAGTGATGCATTTCAGTAGATCTACAGTCATAAGATGAAAGAAAGTTCAGTCGTGATGTCATTTCTATAGTTACGTGTTTTAAATTTGTCAAATACAAAGATCGTAATTTAATTATAATTTAATCTGCATGTTTTTCAATACCGATGATAATGTCTGATTATAGGTTCAAAGACATTATGTTATCTACATGAGTTTTAAAAAAAAAGTTTTAGAGGATTTAGAGATTTTGATTAAATACCCCATTGAGGATGAAGCATTCTACGCTATCTATGCTATCCCATTGTATCATGTTGCTAGAACCAGTTAATTTTCAGATGCCACTCCATTTGCCCGATGATCAGTGGGTGCATACCTTCTTGCTTCCTGCTTCTGCCACGTTCCGTGCAGGACCCGCTCTCTGTAAAGTGTTGTTGCATAGGGGTGTCTTCTTTGGTCTTGGGGGTTTTTTGGGTGTTTTCCAAAAAACGGTGTTTTTTGATGGTGGCTGAAGGAATTGAATCTGGTCTGCCTGGAACTGTTTGGCCCTTAACTATGGTTTAAAGGGAATGCTGCCCGAGAAAGAGAAATGTGCACACCTGTACCTTTCAGACTAAGAAATACACGTGGTCATTTATGTTTTAAGATGCTGGGAAGCCAATGTGTTCAAAGCAGATTAAGCACATAACCGAGTTATATATTTTAGTCTGGAATGCAGTGGTGCAGCTGGGTATTAGTGATGTTTTGCTAGCAGTACAGGCTGCACTAAATAAGTCATCCT
>JAOXNG010000052.1:11201028-11226312 GCA_028566535.1 Scolopax minor | reverse complement strand
CAGCTGGGCTAGCACTGAGCTGTGTTGCTGGAATTGAGAGTGCCTTGGGTGGAGTAGGGTATTTACAGCTCTGAATGCGTTTATGATAAAAGACTTGCTATGCTGGGGGGTTCTCTTTACTTCCACTTTATATTTTACCTTGGGTGGCCTACACATTTCCCTGTAGGAGTTATCTTTTGAACTAGATGTAAATCTCGGAGTGGTAGTGTTGGCAGTCGGAGGTGTTTTTCTCTTAGATGCTCTCTGTGTAAATGTGAACAGTGTTGTATTCTGCAAAATCCTGGGAGTGCAGTTTTTAACTGATGTTTTACAAAGTCAAAGAGCAAATCCATACCAAAGAAAAAAAATTAAAAAATATGCTGCTCAAAAGCCATACCCTAAGGTACTTGATTTTATGTCTGTACGAGCATTAAAAGAAAACAACAAACCAGAAATCAGCTGCTTGTATTTGTGTGCTAAAACAAATTTAATTTCACATCTGAAATATGATAATAATTAACATAGAAAAAAATATTTTTAGCTTTCCACTTTTTATTTGCTATTCCTCAGGGTAGGAGACAGACAAGGAACTAAACATTTCAACCTTCTGAATTTTCACAGGACAAATACTAACACCCATTGTTGGGATTATGGGTGATTTGTTACATTAAAATGCTGGCTAAACAACATGCCCCCTATTGGGCTTCCTCTTTTCACTGTGTTTGGCGGTGACTTTGGGAGACTGACTGCTAACCTTCATTTTTGCATGGGGTGGACTTTGTAGAGCTACAGAGTAATACTCTGCTAACTTGTCATCTGTGTTGGGGGGCAGGATCCTAAAAGTTTTGATTCCTATCTGCCTCTTTTGCTACAAGGGAAGGCTGTATTCACAGGTTATTAATTTATTTTTTTTTTTTTAAATCTAGTGCTTGCAATTTGTAGAAATACCCTTTCTCATTTTCATTAGAAGCTTCATCTAGGAGACAAGTACTGTGAAGGCTTCAGATTTTAATTAAATCATATCAGTTTTTACCAATTTGTCTTAACTACATGGGAAATATGAACTGAGATTAGTGTTGCATGAAGAGAGAAATCCATCTCTTGAGTTGCAGATCTTTGTAGGAGTTAAATTTTTCCCAACATAAATCTGGCTATTCTTGCTAAAGCTAATTATTCATTTGTCCGTGGTGCTCAGATACTATGAAACAGACATGATAGACTGCAGTTACCTAATGTGGATGGAGACAGCCAAGGAATGTACATTTTAAAGATTCTCAGGCCAGTTATAATTTATTGCAGTACTTGCCAAAGCTTGACAGGTGCTTTCAAAGTCCCCAAAAAAGCGCAGCTCCGTACTCCAAGGAGTATACAATAAGTTATGTTTATGAAGGGCAGAGATAATAATTTGGAAATGTTACAAATTCTTTTAAGTATGGGAGAATATCAAGGACTTCCCTACACTTAAGTTTCCTGTGTGTGCCATTATGATTTTGTTCTCTTGCCAGAAAGATGGTCACCTGCAAGCGGGTGCAGCTGGGTATTAGTGATGTTTTGCTAGCAGTACAGGCTGCACTAAATAAGTCATCCTGCTTATAGATGAAAATTATTATAGGTAATAAAGAAAATGCTTTTCTTACCTTCATTGTCCTACATGGCAGGAACCATGGATCAAGTGTTGTTAAGGTAGGGACGCATAATCATTGTGCTTTACCAACAAAGAATGGAGTGGTTTCTTCTAAATGTTTTCTCAGAGAATTATTTTAATCAATTTAAAGTCATTTTCTGTGTGGTATACAGTAGAACGGAGTAGTCCTTTTGCATGTGACTTTATTATTTGGTACTTTGTAAGCTTTATAACAATTTTTTAATCATGTGTTCATGTTCTAGGTACTTGAATACAAATTTTAACTGAATAATTGAAAGAGGAAGGTAAGGCAGGAGTAAGTTAGAAGATAGAGAAACTGAGAGCCCAAGCTCATTTGAACTCCTTAGTTGTCTCCTGGCAGGGTCAAAAGAGCAGGTATCGATGCTTTCTGTGGCACTGAGTCATTATAATAGTTACAGTTTTGAAAGATAATGTGGGTAAATTTGAAGACAATGATGGTTCAAGCTATATTCATTTACATTATCTAGTACTTCAAAAGTATTTCATAGTCAAGATTCCTGATCCAGAGAGCAGCATGCTTTCCATCTGGTTGGCATTCGCTAACAAAGCACTTCTTGAATGCGGAAGTTCATAAATCTCTACTTAAATGAAGTAATAGATGGCACATCTTTGTGTTTCTATAGAGTCATTTGTGCCAGGGGCTTTACCAGAGAGCCACGAGTGCTGCATTTATCCTTCTCAGTTCCTGCCATGGAAATAGACTTTCTTTGTTCCAGCCAGTAACTTCTGTGCTGTGAAAATGGGTGAGCACATAAGATCAGTTGCTGGAAGCTCATGAAATGCCAGTTTCCATGATACTGTTTGATTGCTGTAAAAATAGGTATTTAGAAATTCTGGCTTTCAAAGGGTTGACCAAATGGCATGTGAACACAGCTGTTTGTAACTGGAATAAACTAAGTAAGGAAGATACAGTTGTTGCATTGTTTGCAAAAACTAATTCCTATTATTCTCTGTATTTTGAAAAGATCTGTTGGTTTTTGTTGTTGCGTTTATTTTTTTTTCCTCTATAAACACAATTCTGCTACAAATGCAGAACAGCTTTTTTTGTGGTGATATTAAGCAATGAAATGTGTAGGCTCTATTAGACCTGCTTTCAGAACATTTTTTTGCTTTATGTTGATCTGAAGCAAATATACTTTTGCAAATTTTATTCTGGTGAGATATTCCTTGAATTCCTCATATTCATTCAAAGCTCTAGGAGGAGGATCCCTGACAAAGAATGTATGTATTCTGAGTAGCCCAGTTTGAGAATTTATTTGAGAATTATTTTCTTTCATGGAAGTCTGCATAGAAGCACCAAGTCTGATAATCACTGTTTAAACATACCCTGGTTGTTTTGGCAGCATTGAACAGATTGCTTGAAACACCAGCATTCCTATTTAAATTAGTGTTGTCAATGTTAATGGCAACTAATAATAGCCTGTTAGTGCACAAACTGCCTTCAGCTTTGCCGGAGGCTAAGCAAAATATATATTAACTGCACGTAATGAATGACCAATTTCTTGGGGATCATTGCTTATCTCTGGTATGGTATAAATAGCTCTATTTAAACATAAACAGTGTTACTGTACAATAAATGAATGTAAATTTCAGACAGAAAAACTACAGAATAGCAATATCAAAAATAGTTACTTTATTCTGTTGAAGAAGACTGCATTTTCCCACAGTTCACTGAAACAATAGTATCAGTTATTGCAGAATATCAGAACATTAAGTTCAGTGGTTTAGTCTGCCAGATTTCTGAGCTGCCAAATTTATTTAGTTATTTAGTTATTTTTCTGGAGTAAAGCTATGGTCCAGGAGAGGACGCAACCCTGATCTACATCTAGACATGTATCTAAAACTATGTGATGTGACACATCCCACACTAGCTGGTGTACTAAAAAGGAAACTATGCTCCATTTTTTAATCCGTATACTCTTCCCTGTTGAAGTAGTTCATGCACTTCTTAACATTTTGCTTTACAGGATGTCTGTGCAGCTGCGAAGCGATGAATTTTACGTCAAATGCATTCATGCCATGCCATAATCTGTTTTTGAGCCACATTTGATTTGTTTGCAAAACCATCAACTCTTTTAGCTACTGCCTCTCAGCTGAGAGCTAGTACAGAACTTGAGCCATTTCTACAATAACACGATTTTTAGCCAGTTTCAAGTTGTCAGATTGCTTTGAAGGGCTTTATAGGCTGACTTCTTTGGCTTACTCCTGTCACGTACTTAGGTGTTTTTATGTAATTATTCCTTCACTACTAAGTAGTGAGAACCAATAGCAGAGTATTGCATTCCCAGTACTGGATTTGAGTGTACTGTGAAATACACACTCAGTTTTGGAGCCAGATACATGTTCAGTTCCTTTATTTTGTTCCAAGTAGGCATTGGCTATAATTTGCAACAGCTTCTTTGACATTTGTAGGCAAGAAATTAGGGTATTAGTACAGGCTGAAATACCACTAGACTGGTCATGGAATATAGTTTTCGAGTGTTTAAGATCTAGCCAGGGGGTATTTTTTTTTAATAACATAATTTGTCTTATTAAAAACAAAGCAATAGAGGGGAAAAAATGTAGTTCTGCCCTCTTCCCCCCAGAAATTATTGGGAAACTTCTTTCTTAACATCAGTGTACAGGATCAGATTCTGTTTAGAACAATAATTTTAATAATATCAGTAGAATCAAACAGCGGAGTGCAAAGATAGAATAGTAATATTTGCTATATATTAATAAGTGGATGTAGTAGAGAAATCAGTAGGTTACAGATCAAAGTTGAGTTTAATGACATACAAACATGTAAGATTAATACCATATAATTCATTTAAGTATTTGTTTTATATTCTGGGAACAGTAGTCCATTTATAGAGTTTTTGATTCTCCCTAAATCTCTGGGGTTTTTTCACATTGGGCAGAAGATGACTTTTGGGCAAGTTACCTCAGTAATTTGCACTTCAAGTCCAGGACCTTAACAGTATCTGTTAAAGGGATAAAGATGCTTAAATAGTAAAAGAAATACTGGAATTGTTGATGCTGTATGAGAAATGCAGCTTTGTGAATGCTTTAGTTATCCAAACATAGGGAGGATTTAGCTAAGGACAAGGTTCTGATTTAATTCGTGGTATGTGTCAATAGACCTACTGTGAATTCACACCTGTTTAAATTAGGCTTCAATTTGGCTCTTCATAAAAGCCTTGTGTTTAATGCAAGAAAGTGAGAGCATTGGGATTAATGCTGCTGTTATTTACTGTTATTCTGTAAACAAGCCAGGCATTAAGCTGATCTCTGTCTTTCTCATTTCTCCAGGAAATTATTATCAACAGCTACATTATAATAACAATACATATTCTGAGAATAAGTATGCAAGTGACTGACTCTGTGCAGTATTGCATTTGTAATAACAGTGGCTGTATCTAAAGTATTTGCATTAGCTCCTGTCCTGTCATTCTCTATTTGCAAAGGTGCAATTAAGAAATTTAGTTATTTATTTGCAAGTAGAACAATTAGGTCAAATATGTGTAAGTAGCCTTGAAAATATAAAGGTAAACATCAGTCTTAATCCCTTTCCTTCTGTGTCTTTTAATATTTTTCTCTTAATTCCTAATGTGCTTTACTTTGCCTTTTTATTGTGACATGTACAATAAAAACATGCATGCACTGTTGGATGATTTTAGTCACCTAATAGACTAAGGCAACCTCACCACTTTAACAAAATGCAAAGCGCCAGTGGTGAAATTCCTTCAACTTCAGGAGTTTCCTCCAGTCTGATACTGGAGATATGATACTGTCAGATTTTTGACAGGAAAGGGCCACTAATCTTCCCTTAATAAAAGACTTCCTTTGCTTCTGCTGTGTTTTTTTTTTTTTTCTTCTAGTGTTTAGATGGCATTTATGTGTGTTGTGTCTGCTGCTGTTTCAATGCGGGCTCCTCAGCATCAAAGGAGGCGCATGAATCTCTGCAGTAACATCACGATGCCTTTTGGGGAGCATTGGGGTATACATTGATATTGTAACTGCTCTGCTGCAGTTGTTAAGTGTAAGATGCCTTTGTTAACCTCAGAGTGGTTCCTTTGGAAATGTTACTGTCTCAAAGGAAGCAACCAAGTCATCTGAATTAGTCTGGATAGTTGTGAGATGCTCCTGTAAGCACTGTAATGCCACCTCAGTTGTAATACCCAGTGTCTTGCGTTAGTGTTTAAGCAGTTTCTGAAATTAGCTGAATTTCTATATAGAAGCAATGATGAGTTGCTTATCAGTATACTGGGGAAATTTCTGCCATTTAAAATTACTGTCTATGTTACTTTTGCTGACTGACAGGAGCATTGCATCTGCATATCTGCTATTTTAATCCTTACAGTTTTCATACACTATATTAAAATCAGTACATAATGTTAAAACATTCCCTTTCTTGTATTTGTCTTTTTAGCACAATGAATGCTAAAGACAAATATCAAACAGTACTTAACTCTTTACATTAAAGATAATGAAAAAATATTTAGAACATAGCAGAAATATTTTTTATATTCAATAATCCAAATTATATTTGCCCACAGCATAGCAAAAAGTATCTGTTTATTTGCACAAGGTTGGATAATATTTTTAGCCCTGCAGTTTTCTTTTCTTTCATGGGTAGTTAAAAGAGGGGAGAGAAGGAAGCTTAAGGAGAACAGTCAGGCCTAATTTTTATCCCAGAAATTAATAACTTGGCATTACAGCAAAAAAAAAAAAAAAAAAAAAATCATTTGCCTTTCCTCCCCCTTGTTAGGCAGAAGCAATAGTGGATGTGGCTTAAGGAGCCTGTAGCAATGTAAATTATTGCTCCTTTTTTCTTTAAAATCCTTTTTACTTCCTGAAATGGAAATGATTGTGCACAAAAAGTATTTCCACAAATATTTTACAGTGCAAAAGGATGTTGCAGTGCTGCTGCAGTTCTTGGGAACTCAGTTTATCTAGGCTGCCACAGAGGGAAGAGATGAGATAGGACAGGCAGTAAAGCACCTGCCTTTCCTCAGAGTGTTGTAGTGCAAAAGTGTGAGGATTATCTGACTCTTCATTTCAGCAATCCTTGAGATGAGGGAGATGCTGAACAAAATTTCTCTTCAGTTATTAAACATTTACCATGAATACTACATGAGGACATCTCTGCACTAGTGTGTTGCTGGGAACGCTTCCATTCTGAACAATCAATATGTCTATCCTTGATGTTTTATTTATGTTGTTTTATTATTAAGTTTATAATATGTTTTATTTCTCATCTCTTTTGGTTAAAATTTAAAATGTATTAGAATATCAGAAATCTGCTTTATAGAAACAACCTACAGTTATATTTCATATGTAAATCCTTTGGAATAACTGAATAAATTACGTATTTTAGTTAGTTTAATGTCGATTTAGTTTAATACTCATATTGAAATATAATAAATTCTCACTTACATGTCTTAAAATGTAAATCCTGATGACAGTTGGAACCTGTTTTTCATCAAGATTTGCTATGTTCTGCTGAAAGCTGCCAGTGGAACATCATCAGCATGAAATAAGACTAACAGGAAAACTTATAAACTCTGATCGTAGAAGATTATCGTTAAAGCTACTAGATAAATAAGATCATATTACTCTTAGTTGCTTCCTTATACTCTCAGCCAGTATGGTTTAAATACAAAGATATCTAGAGCTTTTTTTTTCCGCTGGCAAAATGCTTTTCAATTATTTCAAACTGTAATACTGTAAGTGAGATAAAAACAAGGGATGAATACAGCAAATTATTCCAGGATTGGCAGAAAAGTGGAAAATACTGACAAATTATCCTTTTAGGGTCTAGCAAGGTTTAATCTAAATATCATTTCTTCTTGACAGTATGAGATCTAAGAATTTGTCATCCTACCATGGATGACAAAAGATTGCTCATTCTTCGTCTTCAGCTTTTTTTTCACTTTTACCCATTTAATTCAATGTGTATTAAATTACATGAGAAAGTCTTATCTTCCATTTTCAAATTTGTTAGTATTTCATTTCCTCTTGGTCTTAGGAGTAACATGAAGATCAGCATAAATCTGTATTATTCAGAGTTACAAATATTACCATATCCTTCATCTTACAAATGGGGAAAGTATTGGTAGGGAGCAAGTAGCTTTGGTCAGACCACCTGGAAGAAACATATAACATGGAGAAAGTTTCTCCTTTCTATGCATGCAGCCTTCATAGACTTCTAAAAGTGCAAGCTAAACCAAACATATTAGACTATTTCTTATTTCCTATAGAAAATAGGATAAGAATAGGAAGTTGTACATGAAATTGCAGTTAGTTTGTACAGATAATGTAGGTTTGATTACTACTTGTTTCAACTTACTTTCATATACTGGTCTTGTGAAATTAAATTCAGCATTTTAGATATTAATTTTGGTTTCTTTAATCATACCTAGTCACCCTGACTTTATATTTTGTAACATGAGTATAAGAGGAATTGTGTATAATTAGCTCTTCTGGAATATGGGTCTAGGAGTGCTAAATAATTCCTTTAGGCTGCTTCCTCTCCCTAACAGATGTTTTTGAGTAATATTTTAATTAGATTCACATATTCTGATGACTAATTATATTGCCAGTGTTGTTTCTTTATCTTAAACTTCTACTCCAGATGATTTACAATGTAGATTTTATATAGTACTTCACAACACTGACTTTAAGTTGAGCAGCATGTGTCACTATCTGCTCATAAATTGTTCACCATGAGATGTATTGGCATCACAGAGGAGAGGAGACCTTTGGGCAGCAGAAACCAAATGTGGAGTAGCAATGTTCATTTGCCTCAGGTGTTATCCAGAAAAGGAACTAGGGAAAGTCAGTGGCCTGGAGTTTCCTTTATTCCATGAAAACACAATTCCTAAAAGACTTACATGTGGGAGGAAATGCTTGGAAGTGAGGATGGCTCGGGACATCAAGTCAGGGTTGTTCAGCTCTATTGCTGGAAACCTTGCTTAAAAATACCAAAAACATGTAAGAAACCCAGGGATAAAAGTTAAGGGTACTTTTAAACTGCATGTAGTATTTATTATGGTTCATAGCGCTGCTCCCTCCCCACTTGATCAGTTTTGTACATTAGAGGGATATCTCTGATATTGTTAGAAATGTAATCAAGGCAGCATGATGCATTGGAACTAAAAGAAGAAAAAGATCAGTATTTTAACTACAGGCAAGTTAAGAGAAAACTGTTTGTATCTGTTAAATGTCCTCCTATCCCCAAATGGTATGCATCTAAAAAAAGGGGTGAACACATGAATATCAATGACTTTAAATTTCTGTGACTCCAGCTACTAGACTTTCCCCCTGCTTTTCTTCCTCTGAAGATCCTGTATGGGATTAGCATATGCTAATAAATACTGCAGAGTATGACTCCAGATTGATGCAGCCAATGTTGTCTTATCTTGGGGGTATATTTGTGGAACAGTTGAATGTTATTGATGAACTGTTAATTTTCTTTTGGCTTTTGAATCTAGTCATTGTAATGAGCATTACCAAATGTTGCTTTGGGCTTGTTTACATCAATGTAGTAAGCCTGTCACTTTGAAGCTGAAATGAGTTCACATTTGTAAATGAGCTTGGAATATTTTGTAGTGATTTATTCTTCTCCTTTCCAAAATATTGTTACGTTTCCTATCAATCAAGTGCCATGGCCAAGGAAGAGTCGAAGGTATATTTCTTGTAGGAATGGGTGAAGCTATTTCCTTAATGCCTCTGATGTTAAAGAGATAGTTTCCACATGGTGTGCTGGGTTTGCCTATAGGATCTTCGCTATATTGTCACTCTATTTAGCTCTAACTCATTGGTGGGCTGTCTAGCATTCACAGCTGTAGTAAGAGGCTCTCTCCTATACTCTCAAGCAATGCTTTTGTCTTATGGAAGGATAGCAAGCAGAAAGGGGTCTTCGTACCACAAACACACTCCAGGTTTTCCATAGTTAGTGGAATAAAACACATTTAATCAAAAGGATATTATTCACATCTTTCAGTGTAGCTTTTAAACTGTAAATGCAATATCAGTTTCTATCTCTGCCTATAATTGTTTAGAGTAAATGTAAAATATAAATTAATAGATGCACTTCATGCATGGTAAGTGTTGTTTACACTTAAGTGTCCTTGTCGTTGCTTATCCAACAGCAATGTAAAGTGGCACTTTTGTTTAAGAATATCATATTTGATTAACTTTTACCCAAATAGTGCTTTTGAGACAGCAATCTTTCTGTTATTGTCCAGTCATGCTAATCTCTTTTAGAGCAAGTATTTTACTGTTTGTTGAAGTAATCGTAATGCATGCAAGTTTTTAAACTCTTTCATAAGGTAGTGGTGTATTTTGTGATTTCTTCTAGCTGGTGGTCTGCGTGAGCCAGTTCTTGTTGATTGCAATGCAGCTGCTTTTTGGGGGTGGCAATGGATTGCATTCTCTCATCTGTTGTCAGAAAAAGATGCTACTTTAGGTTATGCTGGTGATCACAGGTAGGGTTGGAGCTCTTGCTGTAAAGGGAAAAAGCTCCTATTGAAGGGAAGACTCTCCGGATTTATTTTTATGGACTTGAGAATTTTTCTAAAGAGACTAAAAAACTTCCCAGAATATTGCGTACTTTCCTTTTTTAAGGAAGATGATTGTGATGAGGTCTTATTTGTAGTCACAGAAACTGCTTTTGAAAGGTTGAGATAGAAGTAGTGAATACGCACCTAGCTTATGATGGTGATTGCCCTCTTGGTATAATTATAAAAGGCTTGGTTTGGGCTTAGTCATGGCAAGTAAGGTCATGTGTTTTCTTTGTAGTAGCTCATCCAGTGTAAGTGAAAAGCCATGTTTACGCACAGCTTTGCAACCTAGATTTCCCTTTTGGGGCATGGTGCAATAATATAGTCAATTTATTCAGGTCTTAGTGTGCTATCGTGACTCTCAAGGTACATTTTTATCTCAGTAGCCTGAATGTGACTGAAAGAGCCATCCTTTTGTGGCATAGTAAGAGAGGAGCTAGAAGCTGCCACCCTGAAGAACATACACCTTCAGTGTGTTTGCTCATATGCAGTCAGTTTGTTTGGGGTTAGCTGTTTGTGTTTTGCCAAGTCCCTGCTGGCTTTTGGTGTCTTCTTGGTGCCAGTGGTATAACAGATGCCACAGTCCTGAAAAATCTGCCTACTTTGATAAGAAGAGAATATGAGGGATGACCTCTGGTGCAGGTGCATGAGGAAGCCTTTACATCCTGCCTTTCCCTTGCCCCGGGTTAGCATCAAACCACTTAAGGGCTTTGAGTCTTTTTCAAAAACCCTCAGCCCTTCCCTTTCCTGGTTCAGAAATGGGTAAGAGCATGGCTGTTCCAGTGCTTCTGTGTTGCTTCAGTAAAGGAAAGCCTTCCCTCCAGGTTTGTGCCATGTTGTGGCTTGTAAGTGCTGGAGAATGTTTGTGAAGGTGGGCACAGCAGCTGGAGTCTGCCAGGGCTTTGCTGCCAAAGGCAAAGTTTTTCTTGCATTACATCTGTAATTATTCACCATTTAGAACTGCAGTACTTCCTTTCTAACAGGGGGCACTGCCCAAATGCTTTTTTGTGATGCAGTCAATGTGTCTACAACTATCATTTATGTCTTTGCCCATGGGGAAAAGTGTAATTGAGTCATTCTTCCTCAAGCCTGCATGGCTGTGTGTTCAGTCAGTACTGTGTTCTTGACATTCCTATTGATGGTTACATTGATTATTTTTATTGTAGCCTGTGATTTTGCCTCCATTCCAGCTTTTTAATTTTTATAGTTCACTTCCTTTTGAACAGCAAATTCGGCTGTGTTTGGCTGTGTGCGTGTTTTGTTAGAAATATAATCTTCTGAGTATAGGTTTATCCATAGTAGCTAATAACCTGCAGTACTTGCAAGTTCCTTTTTCTTTTTATAACCTATCTTTTCCAATACATTTTCTGACTACTGCAATACAGTTTGATTTTTATTGGATCACTTTAGAGCATAATAATTCATTTCTGATCTCTAGTACCTCTTGTCCATGTCTGAAGCAGTCCACATTCTTTCAGTCATTCATTTTTGTTTATATCTTTTTTCTGAAGACAGTCTTCTGGGTTTTGTCACAAAATATCTTTCTGGCTGGCATCACCATTTTAGTCTTCTGATATCCAATTTGCTCTTAATATAAAATTGAATAGAAAGCATTTTCTGTGCATTAACAGCCAACTATATATCTGAATTTTTTGAACTTTCTTTTAGATATCTTATAAATTGGTTAGTGGCTAATAATAGCGAAGACCCTAAATCATTAAAATTTGGAAAATAAAACAAAAACAAGTAGAAAGACTGGTTTTAGACAGTAATAGTTATACATACAATTAAATAAACATATTTATAAGCAATTACTTTAGAATTTAAAGAATGCTTATTAATGTTAAATAAAGGCCCATAATAAGTAAACAGTCTAAATCAATTGAATTTTTTGTGTAAATCTGCAATAATATTTGTTCATTCATTGCTTCTAGAATAGATTAGAAAGAATTATTTTCTACCTTCTGCTTAGGAAAAAGAAAACAAAAAGCATCTTTTCACCTTGCAGATAGCTAGTTAAAGCCTGCCGTTTCAGTTAGGTTTCCCTCTCAGACTCAGTAAGAACTCTTAAGACACTGAATCATAGTCAAATTTATGGCAAGAAGGCTCTGTTAAGAGAAATGGCAATGAGTTGCCATTTTCAAATTGTTTCAGATCATTGTTTTCCAAAACTTTAGGTTTGCCCAGTCATTAAATAAAATATAATTTCTGGCTGTGAATTCCTGAAAATTGATCTGGGCTCTAGACAGCTGGCAGAGCTCAGGTTGGAGGTTCCCACTGGGGAAATTTGCATTAGGAGTCAGAATGCAGAAACAGAAATAACCTGCAGCCAGCTTGGAAGCAGCAAGGGTTGTCCACGAAGTGATGTTTGGCTGTTAGCTTTGCCAGCTCAGATCCCATTTTGATGATAGTCTTTGACAGCAGTTCCCTGTATTACCAAAAAAACAGTTTCCTGCACTGCTATCCCTGTCGTTGCTGCTCTATCAGTATATAATGATGTAATTTGCAATTTTGTAGGCCCACAGGGGAAAAAAGCAGTAGTCTAGTACTCTTTGAAGTGTAGTTGTCTAGTTCTGGTGTATAATATAACTGCCAAACACACATGGCAGGGACTTCCCATCCTGTTGTCCTCCTTCCTGTTGTAATGTTCTCTGGTTGCTTGCCTCTTTGAAAGTCTCCTTCTGTCCTCTGAGGACATCCACACATTTTGGTGATGATGTTGATAAAGTCTTCAAGATATCTCCAAAGCTTGAGTCCTAAAAAAGTATCAGTGTGGTGATAAAACTGAAAACCAAGATAGCTCAAGAAGTGGAAACATGAAGTGTTAAATTATTTTTAAAATGTCTGGATAATTTTCTGAAGCAATCATTCCTGGAGAACTAGAGGACCTGCTAATACTCCTGTGACGCAAAGGGAGATCTTTTGCAGTGTATGTCAACCTCTTCATGTATAGCCTTCTAAACTGCAAGTTTGGGGTTGGCTGCATTGCTTATTCTGGTAGGTGGCAAATACACATTTGCTCTGTCTTGATGCAGCTGCTACGTGCAGAAGATTAAACAATTTGAGTCCTGGAAGCATTTATATACCTCATAAATGTGAGTGGTTACACTGAAATCAATCACTACTCAAATTAAAATGTAAGCAGGTGAAAAGTGTGAAATTTGTTTATCTCAGTTGATAAATTTTGCTGTTGGTTTTTAGCTTAACTTGCACAACTGATACATCAAAATGTCAATTAATTAGAAAAGAGTTTCAAAATTCCTCAGATTAGAGAGTTCTTCCTCTTGTTTTCATATATTGATCTGTGTACAAATACAAGAAAAGCAAACACCCCAAAAAGCAGCTGAGTAGGCAGTCAAGCATTTGCTCCTGTTCATGTGAATAATAATTGTATTTGGAGGAATTTTTCAACTGGCTTACGTCTAGCAGCTTGTGTTGGCAATTTCAGATTTGGACCCTTCTTTGAATGCTTCCAATGAGCCACCAGAACAGGAAGACAACAAGTAGAGACAGTTGCCTAGAAATTCTCCACTACAGATAGATCTTTCTTACAGAATCGCTGTGTTCAGCTGATTTAATTACTTCTAAAAATATTTTCTTCACACTTGTTTTAGGGATGATGATCTGAAACCAGATGACAAATATTTTAATGTATTTATATTTCTGATTGTGTTTTTTTTTTTCCCTCTTAAGAATAGCAGAACAAGGAATGACCTTCTACTAATTTAACCTGATTGATTTTAAATGCCTACCAAATTCAATGGCATTTCATATCTCCATACCTTTGACTTAATTTCTTGACTTTTCTCTTGAGTGTAGGTCATAATATGACAGCACCCAGGAGGTTAGAGACACACTTTTGGCATGCTTCTGGTTCACTTCAGTTGTGTGATAAACTGATGAATGTGACTGAAATTTATAGTCATCCCAGAAGCAAATAAAGAAGAAGTAGAAAGCCGGGTTTCATTGAGCATCATTTTGAAACATAACAAATTGTAGTGATGGAAAGCTGCTGGGTAGAATTTAAAACATTTGTAAATATTCTGGTTGTGCTTATAATACTGGATTGCCTCTTCTTTATAGGTTGTATAGTATTACTTCGAAATGCTTATGTTCAGTATACATAATGAAGTTTAACAGTTAATGGAACAGCAGGAAAAATGCAAAGAATAATCCTATTCAAAATAAGATAATGTCATAGAGGCAGGTCACAAATGAAGGTTTTAGTTAATGGTTAACCATTGGCAGTTTTCTAATCTCCTAAACAGCACTTCCAGGCAGTGATTTTTATTATGTGTATTATAAGAATGCTAATAGTCTCACCACAATCAAGGCTTATGTTACTTCATGTTATGCAGATATGGCTAAGAGATGAGCCCATCATCTGAAGAGCTCAAATAGTATATGTATATTGATTATTTTATCTCTGCTATCTTTCACAGGTTCAATCTGAGCCTCTTATGATATGCATAAAGCTCTGTAAAGAACATTATTATCCTTATATATTACTAAGATGGTATCAGGTCAGAATTTGCACAAATGTTTAGTTTCTGTGTAAGAAAGTTTTATTATGTCAAGGATAATTGTTTTTTATATTTTTAATTTATTGAAAACTTTGTTTCCCACATAATATTTTGTAGCATAAAAGTTGTAGCACTTGAAATATGGAAGTGGAACAGGCCATTAAAAGGGGTCCTTTCTCCCATTATTGCTGTTGTCTATGTTTAGAAACATTCATTTCTAAATATAGTTAAATGTAAGTTTTAATTTTTAAATTATAATATAGATATGTATTACAATATTAAAATTTAGCTGGTTGTTTCTTTAATAGTTGAAATGGGGAAGTGGGGGGCGTGTAGCATGTCACAGTATGCATGGTAGGGACATGAAGATCTTTACACGAAAGATGTCAGAAATGTGCTTCTTATCTGATATTTAAGCTGCAGACATTAAAGACATCATTGCTGACATAAAAGTCGATACAGAACACTTCAAAGATCCACAAGGAAACCAAGTGAGACTCAGTGCAGGGGATAGTAACCAAATATAAAATATTTAATAGGGACTACTTTGGAAAGCAATAGTGCTGAAAGGGACCTTAAGGGCCAGTAAATGAGATAAATGGAGCCAACAAGTCAAATGCTACTTTGGGCTGCCTGTGTACATGTATCTTGTCAAGGATCTGTGAAATATAGTAGATGTCACTGAGACTTCTCTGACGAGTCAGTTCTGGGCATTTCAACACCAGGAATGTATAAAATCGAAGAGACTCTCAGAGGATTGCAGAATGTGGTTATGTCTTTAGGACTTGTTATTCAAGGAAAGATTTTTATTTTTTTTTATAAGGTCTGAATCCATAAAGAATGTCTGAGTTGTCACTGAACTCTAAAACAAGTATGGGGGATAGAGAGGGAAGAACCTTGAATGTATATAGCATCACAGGTGTTTCACTAAGAATACAGTGCAGAATATATAGCAGAATTAGCAAAATAGCCTGTTAGTCAGTAGCTCTAAGTGGCAGTCTGAGAAATTTAAATATGAAATCCAAGACAGTTTTAAACCAGCATAGTCATACAACATGGGATTATATACTTTGCCAAGGGACAGCAAGTTCTTAATACTTAGAGCCCTAAGGGTCTGAATGTTTTTTTAAAACATGCTTGAGCTGAGCGTTGCATTATGAGGGTTAATGTGAGGGTCACTGGTTGAAATTGTAGTTCTGATTGTGGAAGTGATCAGATTGGATGGGTGCAGCAGGTCTCTCCTTGCTTCTTTACTGACTATTAAATTGTTAAAACATGTCTGTTTTAAAGTAGTGTAAAGCATTAAATGAAGTGGTAGAGGCTTTGTAGCTGCAGTTGTTTAAATCCAGCCAATACAATTGAGTATATACTATAGAGGACATGACAGGTGTGTGATTCATTGATTGCAGTTCTTCATCAGTTTGTAGTCAAAGGAAATAACCTAATAGATCTTTCCATCTCTGATTTGTGTAATACTGTCTATAGTTCTTGCAGCTGCCCTAGATTTTTGGCAACTGGCCCAAGCCCAGAAATTAACACTAAGAAATTAATTTTCTATAAGCTAATAAGGACAAAGGCCATTCAATCTGTCGTTTATACAGAAAGCTTATTGAATCTGAAGACTATACATCTGGGAAATGAGCTGGTAGAATCCATTTGTTAAATAATAATGCCAACACATCAGAGAAGTACTTGTGCAGGGATCAGTTAGTCATTCAATAAACAGGAGTTAGGTAGAATGCAGGTCAGGATAGTTATCTATGGTAACGCAAATGAACAAATGTTTATTACAGGTTTAAGCAAAGAAATTAAAGAAATACGCATCTAATCAAACTATGTCAAGATTAAATCAGAACCTTCACTTCATTATCCTGCTGCATCACTGCCCTCCCCTGATGAGGCATTAATCATGGCAGGCTGCTTAGTTTTTTTTTTCTCCTGCATAGTTTGCACTATGGCAGGGTCTGTTTCTTTATAAAAGTTTTTCATCTATTCAAGCACATTGGCTTTTCTGCCTCAATTGGAATTTGTAGTCTGCCAATGGGTCTAGGTAGATTTAATTTATTGGTTCCCAGAGCTCTTGATTAAGGGTGGACACTGCTAATTAATCCACTTTGCATTTTGAGTGGCTGATCCCTAAAGTTTCTGTCAGTGCAGTGTGTCTCACCTGTGATTACTTTTCTCATCGGTCAGGAGCAGACTTTGCCAAATAGTAGGTATGGAAAAATTTGAGTTGGGGATTTTGTAACTGTGTTTGGCATGTCTGTATGTCTTGCCAAACTATTGATACAGATAATGAAAATCTTCTGTTATCGTTTCTGTCTTTCCTTCAGAGTTTTAGCATTGACCTCATGTAAAGAAGAACATCACATCCTTTCACGTTTAAATCAACTACCTTAAAGTGAACATCCAAGTGTAGTTTTGTAGTTTTGTTAGAAATTGGGAAGTTGTTGAATACTACTATGTAATTTGACTACTGACTCAAATCCAGAGTCTGCTAAGCTTTCCCTGAACTTTTATCTCAAGTTGGTTACCTTGTGGCAAGAACACTTTTTTAACGAGGAAGACATACTGAAAGTGGCTACTAATTAGTAGGGATTGTTTTGCTTTTATGAATGTAATGATTAATCGATTGACTTGTCGGTGGTTCTCCACTACATACTGCTGAACACTGGCAGTGCACGAGATGCATCCTCATTTATCTTTATTTCAGGTATATCATAGGTGTGGAGCACATGATCTTGGCTGTTACCTAGTTCTTAACCAAACACTGGTATCACAGTAAACATCTTTGCCCTCGTGTATCTGCAAAGATTGTCTATAAGATGTGTCTTGTAGTCACTGCAGGGGACTGATGACTCTATCTTTTAGCAGTCAATCCTTTATTTATCCTTAAGTTAAAATTGATGTGAAGAGATAGTTCTGCATGTCTAAACCATACAGAATATTTCTTTAGAAGAGAACAGTGATTTTCATAACCATGGACTAGTTTGGTGCCAATAGAAAAAATTAAGTTGCCTTGAAACAAATGGTGTAAATCAGTTGCTGTTATTGAGAAATTGAGAAATTGCCCTTAAATGTGCATATAAAACAGTATGTTAACCTTACTGCAATAGATAAGTGTTTTAAATAAGTTTACAAAAGCTTTTGGAGTGTGTAACTACCTTCTCTTTTATTATGTATTGCACTTGTGTGTTACAGTTTTTTTGTGTCTGCTGCATCTAGAGAGGCAGAGGAGTGTACTAAGGGCATTTTATTGTCTCTCAGTAGAGTGTTACAATTCATGACTGCCCTATCAACAGTAAGGCATATGAAACTGTGACCCCTGGCCTAGAATTTTTTTAATGAGGTCTGGAATTCGAGTTTTATGTCAGTCTGGTTTTGTTTTAAAAGTGCAGTGAATGAACCTGGCTGCACCGAGCTCCAACCAGCAGTGTGTTCTCTAAGCTGGAGAGTCGTAGGCATCTGAGCAGCTCCGTCCTGCTCAGCACTGATGGCGAAGCCCAGTCAAAATTTGTTTTATTTATAAAAGCAGCAGCACTTTTGTTTGGCTTCCGTTTCCTTGGGTGAAAACGCTTGTTTGAACTGGAATTTCTTTTCCTGAGAAAGGGTGCATGATTTGACATGCACTGAATGAGTTGCCAAAATAGGAACAGGCGTGATCGTAGCCTCCTCTAGAAGTTCTTGTAAGCACTTTACTAGCAACATCATGCTTAGTTCTGCTGCCTCATTATGAATTAGCCTGTAAGTGCTAATAATAGATCATGGCAAAGGCACTCGTTATGTGTAAATACATGTGACTAAATTAATTTAATTATTGCTATCACTCACATGGTAAATAATCCATGTGTTTTATTAATGAGAAGGTTTCAGCCCTGCCCTATAGTCCTATTTATGTGGGAGAAGAATTTGCTTCATCATGTTGATAAAGCAAATACTGAAATCTCTACTTTATTCTTCATATAGGCAAAGATCACAAAGAAGTGAACAGGTAAATGAAGTAAGAGTGTGTTTGTGTGTTTGCTATTGTGTAAATTATTATGCCATGAAATTCAACAAAATATGTTCCCAAAGAAATTGGAATAATGATCTTCTGTGGCTGTGTATAGATGTGTAATGGGAAAAAGGTCTGGAACAGAGAAACTCATGTTCCTGTATTCATCAGCCATAATAAATATTCACTGGTAAATAAAAGCTTCAAGCAAAAAGAATTTTACAATCTGTCAGCACCTTTGTTAAACTTTAATCTTTACAGCAGTGCTGAATATTCCTATCTGCCTCCAGGTACATTTTCAGTGGTGTTTACTTTTTCATGGAACAATGCTCTTTTTCTGTATTTATTCTATCTCTCATATGATAATGATCATTATTCTAAGAATATAAAATCTAGTCAAACAATTTCCGGTGTCAGAATTAAAGGTGTTATATGGATGTGCACGTGCACTATGTTAGAGTCACTACTTGCATTTTCTCTTTGTGCCCTCTCATACTGAGTGTGCATCACAGACTGTGCCAGAATGACGACAAGCTACTCAATATTTTATTATATTTTAATTGTTCAATGTATATCCTTAAGCCTTATTCATTACTACTGCTTAAACCTCCATCTTATAACAATATTAATTTTGTGTTGGCGATTCTGTTGTGCTCATCACTACAGTATTCAAATACTTCACATATGCTAACATATTTCTCTTTGCAATAACACTGAGAAATGATGAGGGTATTACCTCCATTTTATAGATGGTGAATTCCCATACATACAAATTAAGTGAAAAATACTTGCTAAACTTGAACTGCTCAACACCTCAGGGTACTTCAAACATTAGTGCAATATAATACTAAGAATAGGTCACACTGACTTAAGTTACAGCACTGTAGGTTTATAAAAAGGCAAAAAGTGGAATTATCATGTGGCATCAGTTAATTTTGGGTAGTTTCTAGCATCTAGGTTCAATATAGAGATTTACGCTACTTGAGCTAAAGGACTTTTGATAGCAGTAGCAACCTATCATCTTCTCTTTGAAACCAACATTGAAAGGAAAAGAAATCCATGTATGGCTGTTGGGTTTCACAAATGCTAACTGACAGCTTCCCCCCTCCCCTTCCTTGAAGTTGGCTCCTTTCCCTGGTCTGGTTCCAGTCACTTTCTTTCCCAGCCTAAGCTTTGCCCCAGAGCTTTTCTCCTACTTAATTTCATCTTTCTGAGCTTTCCATTCAAATTCTAGTCATCTTACTACAGTTGTCTTCAAGAGATCTGATCTCACTGTTCCTGCTCAGATCGCTCTCGTGTGCTCCCCCCTTCTCTTCTTTTGCATTTTAGTCTGTTTTAATGATTCACCTTTGTTTCTTGTTTCGAACTATTTTTCGTGATGTGGTTTCTGTCCAAATGGTTTCATCTGCTCCTTTCTCTTTTACAGTAGTTTAAATCAGCTGTTTGTCTTCTTCACCGTCCTTGAGTGCCATTAAGCAGAGGTCTTTAGGAGCATAGAATGAGGCTCTGGCCCACAGGCTCATTCTCTAACACTGTCCTTGCTGTGTGTGGATGTGTAGCCATGAGAGCAGTGACCTGACCGCTATAGCCCTGGGCTGAAGTCTTCTCAGCCTCTCTATAATGTGGTGCCAGCACTTTCTGGTCACCCAGAGGCCTCTGAGGACTTTCATGCACTCAGTTTGGATGCAAGACTGACATAAAGGCTAATGCTATGACAATTTGCAAATTTCTTATTCCAGCAACAGCCCGTGGCCCTGGGGCATTTTGGAGGAAAAGTCTCCAGCAACATATGTAAAACACGTCGTCTCTAACATCATCCTTAGTGGTGTCTGGGTGACTCTGAATAACCCTCCCCGCTTCCCTCAACACCCTGAGGTAGAGATCTGGTACAAGAGGTTCATTCCAAATGGTTAAAATTTCAGAAAATACAACTAAATTTCATATTGCAGTAAGGAATGTTTTAGGATTAGACAAATACCCTAAGTGATATACCAGCTTCCTAAGGCTTTTCACTGAAAACAATGCTTTCAAAAAAATACAATTTTTGAAGTTTTGTAATGTCAAGTTTGTGATCTATGCCCTACCCTTCTCCCCTAGTAATTAATTAATTCTGCAACCATTTTCCAAAAAATTTCTAGCATAATCCTTGTTATATGGACCTAATTAGAATGACATTGCTGATTTTATCAAAATGGTGGATTTAAGTCGAAAGTGCAGTAAGTTGTACACACCTATACACATGCAAGTATATTTCAGTTTGTGAATTTGAGCCTGTCTCATCGTGTAGTCAAAAGACAGGTATCTATCTCTACCTGATTATACAGAATTGAGTTTTACAAACCTTTTATTGCTTCCCCTGCTGTAAATATTTGTTCAAAGGTAGTCAGTTAATGTTCTAAATGAAGGGTGATGAAAGTTATGAAGGAAGACCCTGGAGTGTTTTCTGTAAGGTGGTTTAGTTTTTTCCCTCCTACAGGCAGAGTGATATAAAACTTCAGTGTTTATCAAATTTAAAACTTTATGCTAACAGATGTAAACTTTGCAAGTTTTTAAAGGCTATTAATTTGTATTTCAGTGCATACTTAGAGCTGCCTATTTTAAAATCTAAACTTCTTTATGATCTGCTTCTTTTGTAAGTTTTTTTAGGGTTCGCCATATGTAAACAATTACCATACTACCTTGACATTTCTCTGGGAATTTAGCAAGCTTTGCTTTCTTTTCCCATTCTGCTTGCTTCAGCAAAGGAGCTATGTCTGCTTTTGTGTTTACGGACCCCAGATGCTCAGCTCTGGGGATGAGTGTCTCCAGAGCAGCTGGACAGCTGTGTTTCTTCCTAGGATTTACACCTCTGGGAGTGGTGTGAGTTTTGCTGCTTGGTGTTTTGTCCTGCTTGTCAGGTTTGAATTTGAAGGAATATGTTTGCAGGATGTGGTAATTCTGGACGTTAAGTCCTTGACACAGCAGTTGGAGAGTACTGCATTCAGAAGCTGTTCTGGGCTTGCTTTTAAATCCATCAGTTAGTGTAATTTCTGCATGCAGCACGTAATAGTTGATTGGCAGTGTTAAAAATATATGTATGTACAATAGATCTTGACTTAGTAAGATGTGATGTATAGCCTGGGGGGCAGTTAATTTACAGGTAATGTGATGATTGGGCCTCTGTTTTCAGCTGTGTAGTGATTATCATGTGCTATAATCTAAATTTTAAAAAATAGCTGGTGAATAGTCATATCACGATGTATTACATTAGAGTCTGATACTTGCAGTATTCCACTAGCCTAAACATATTTACCAAACAGTCCCTGTGTATACCAAATAATTCATCTGATCTGCTCCAGAGTTACAATAAACTTTGCCCAATATCTCCTTGTTTCTGAACTGGACATTCGCATTCTGTGCACACATGCTGGGAGACTTCTATCAAACATATTAGTGTGCATTTGAGAGATCATTAGCCTGAAGTAGCTGGAACATTCCAAGTTTCTTAGCCAGGAAACTCACATCTCTGCTGGAAAGTATGTTGGGCCACTGTTATTTACACAAGAAAGCTACAGCAGGATAGGGATAGCTTTGTAAAATTTAAGAGGAATGGTGGTTCCTGGTATTGTCAATCTACCATGATTTAAGTACCACCCATGAGAGGGTGAGATAATGGATGTTTAGATTTTCGGCTAAACAGAAAGAATAAATAAAAATTTCTGTCTTGATCTGCTAGACAGAGTGTTTTTCTTTCACCTAGTAAAAGATAAGGTAAACCCATTTAATAGAATAGAGTTCATAAGAATTGATCAGATTGTTGGTGTGCTAAATAGATAAAATAATCCTAGGCATATAAGATATAAGAAGGCAGATATAATACTGATTGCTTACATTCTTATGCATAATTTGACTTATATTCTTCTATAAAATGGTAGGGGGACTGAGCGGTTACATGATTTAAGCTGTATCAGCTAAGAAATAGGTTGACTCAAGTTTCTGGATATTTGTGTTTGGGTAAACAGAAGAAAGAGCTTTGTGATTCAGTGTTTATGTTTATACAAAAGTATTAGTGTATAAATGTGCTGTGATGACAGGAATCCCTTTGTTCTCGAAGAGCTTTGAGAACTGACAAATAAACAGGGTTTACATCCAAACAATGTTTACAGTGTTTTGTAATCACTCTGCATTTGTAAATATCCCGTTTTATTTTTTTGGATGTCAAAAAACAGCTGTATTTGACCATGGGACACTGAAATAAGTGGAAATAAAGAAAGTCCATATTCTTCACAGTTGCCTTGTTGGATCACATCAGTCATTCTTCCAGTCTATTACTGAGTTATCATCTACATTTTCCACAAATAAGTAAACCTGCAGGTGTGGAATAACCTGCTGCTAGAAAGAACTTACTTAAGTGCTATTACTTGTTTTGGGGCAGTACTGTAAAACATAAAGAATGTGTTCTTTCCCAGATACTAGTTTTGGTTTCTCAGCTCTTACTGTTTATTGGTTTGTTCAACGTAAGTGGTTTTGTCTTGAAGAACAGATCTCAGGGCTTGATGGAAGTTGTTTTGCCTGGCCTTCACTCTGAATGGTGCTGCTGATAACTTTCTGTCTTTAGGATAAATGGTTAAAATCAAGTTATTTTCATTTTTCATAGAATCGTAGAATGGTTTGGGTTGGGAGAGACCTTTAAAGGTCATCTAGTTCAATGCCCTCTGCAATGAGCATGGACATCTTCAACTAGGTCAGGTTGATCAGAGCCCCATCCAACATGATCTTGAATGTTTTCAGGGATGGAGCATCTACCACCTTTCTGGGCAACCTGTGCCACTGTATAACCACTCTCATCATAAAGCATTTATTTCTTATAGCTAGTCTGAATCTACCCTCTTTTAGCTTAAAACCACTACGTCTTGTCCTTGTAAGCTGCCTTTAAGTACTGAAAGGCTGCAATAAGGTCTCCCCGGAACCTTCTCTTCTCCAATCTGAACAATCCCAACTATCTCAGCCTTTCGTTGTAGGAGAGGTACTCCAGCCGTCTGATTATTTTCGTGGCCATTTTGCGTGATCATTTTTCTTCTGCTAAAAGATAATCACCAATGCTAAGCCCTTATAATAGGTAGGGAGGAAAAGATCATACTGGTTGTCTGTTCCTGCGCCCCAAGTTTTCATCAGTGCAAAATTCTGCTGCATTTCTCGTTGATCTTCATCACATCATAGGCTTATAGAAAAGTTTGAGTCTTTTGGAGCTTGCTTTTCTAGCTGATTTTATCTGATCCACTTACTTACTAATGGAGGTAAGCAAGTCCAATCACTGTGCTGTTTGAAGTACTGAATGCTTAGCAAACTGAGACAATGCTGAGTATAACCAGCCAAAGATTAAGTAGACCTTTCTCACAGAGAAAGGACACAAAATTGTCATTAATGTCTGAATTGTGCCAACACTGGCTTTGAGGATAATAGCATAGTAGTCTCAATTTTGGTCCCAAAAATGCAAATGCTGGCCTTAGACACTGCATGTACTATAGCTTAAGGGAGAAACGTGTGCGTGGGTGCATGTACACACATACACACGTAACCGACAGATATTTATTGAAGCTGGCATGCTGAAGCACTAAATGCTTCTTTAACTTAGCTTTATCTGCTTCAGTGAACACTGTTCAGAATCCAGGGACATTCAGACGCTGAACCCTTTATTTAGAGGTATTTGAGCACAAAAATAATCCCTTCCTAGAAACTTTGAAATAGCAACGGAGCTGTGCAGCCTAATCAACTGTAAATTTTTGTCATCTAGAAAGCAGTTGATTAAGTAACATCTAACAGAAGGTCAGTCACCAGTGGAGCAACAATGGTCAGACAGTACAGACAGACACTACTACTAAGACTAAGGAAAATTATCTATAAATCTATTTGAAAGCAAGCAGCAGATTTGTCCTTTTAAATTTTTAGAGTTTTCCCAAGTCTCACCACTCACTTTGCTCAAAACTTGTACATATTTTTTTCTTATCTTTCAATAAGCTTGTGTTCTATATGCAGAGGGAAATATATGGCATGGAAATATATTTGAGATTTTGATTTCCCAGATACAATCTTAGTTCCCTTAGCTCAGGTTCATAAATTACTATTTGGGAATTTTAATGGTTCACATAAGTCAGGGAATCTGTACAAAATTTACAACTTTGCAGTTGAGATCAGAATCTTAATTTTGTCTTATTAAATTAAATTTCATTAACCTAATTAATTCTTGATGCAAAACAGGCTGTAATAGTCTGTTTAAAATGTATGGCCCTTTTCTCTTGTTGTGGGAGATAACTGCAGAGTTACATCAAATACAGCTTTAGTTAAGTGGCAAAGACAAAACGTACTTGCTTTGACCTTTAATGTACTCATAAAATATATTCAAGCCACTGTAAAGGGACAGGGCCTAAAAATCATGCATATGTGTATCTTAGCTTTGACTTTAAAAGGAGTTTTGGTTGGCGAGACCCAGGGTATTATTCAAAGCCCACTGAAGTAAGGAATACTGACTTTAAACAAGCTTTATCCATCTGTAAGGCAAGATTGTGCTTTTTCAAGTGACCTACCTTGGAGTTTCTC
>JAOXNG010000052.1:11187721-11200928 GCA_028566535.1 Scolopax minor | reverse complement strand
TCTCAAGAGCATGAGTATTTTTTTAATACTGCTGGCTTTGCTTCCACTATTTTTTGCTAATAATTTATTTAAAGTTAATACTTCCCATTAGCTTGAATTATTTATGGAATTAAGCATGTGCTATCACTTAGTGACCAGACAAATAGAGAAAATGTCTTTGATCTTTAGTTTTACTGGTTGAGTTATGCTCTTGGACAGTGAAAGTCCCACATTCTCTGTGTTGTGTGGTTACTAAAAGCTACAAACTGATACTGTAATGAAGAAAAGATTTTGCTGCTGCAGATTTTAGCATACTTCTAAAATTATTTTGTCCTTAAACCAGGACAAAGGCCTAGCCTAGGGTTTACCTCAACTATTCCACAGTTACTTGGCACACAGCCGTAGTCTCAATGGGATAATATGAGACCCATCGCCACATTTCTTCCTTTGAAAAGCAAGACAATGGAGGAATTTGTTCTCCCCCTGTTTGATTTTTCTCTCCTTTGTCTCCATGCTTTGAGGAAGGAAGTAGGTCCTCTTTGTATTTCTGTTTTGGGCCTTCCATCAATGCTAAAGTTACTTCCTCCCTCTTTTACATGCTTTGTTTAAGATAGGAAATGCCGTCCTATTTCACACCTGTGTTTTGTTTGTCTGTGTGTTTAAATCTAGTTTCCTGAAACTTTTCTTCAAGAGGGATGTAATTTCTGAACATATACCAAAGTGAACTCTGATATCTTTGGTGTTATTCTACAATATGGAACTCAGAATTACCAGCTGTTATGCTTTCCTTCCATCCAACCTGCCTCACAGCTTTCTGTGTTAAGTTTTGTGGCAGCCCTGAAATCTTTTCAGTTATACTTTTTCTTTTTTTTTTTTTTCAGGCTGCTGAAATATTTTATAAAAGGTTTATTGTAAGAAGTATTCAATATACTGTTCTTACGGAACTCAAAGGTCTTCAGATCAGTTTGAGGTCTTCCTAGAGGTCACACATGATGTATTAATAATACCAGGGAAGTGCAGATGAGGCTACCAGCAAGCCTGTCTATACCACCCAGGAAGGGAAAATCCATAAATAGAAGGAAAATGTCTGCAGTCTTCCCAACTGAGGATTTTTCACATGCCATTTAAAAACAAGAAACACAGTATTCTAGTCCTGGTATAGAGGCAGTTTTGTAATCTGTTATGACCTGCTGGAGTTAGAAATGCTTGGGTTTTTAACACTTGCAGGGGAAAATGATCACTGACTTGCAGGGCAGACTGGCTTTCAGTGTAATAGGTAAGAAGATGTTGGACTTCTTTATCAGATAAAATCTGATGATCTTAACTAAGAACTGTGCAATTTGATTATAAACCAGATTAAAGTCTTTTAAAGTAGTAATAATTAATCATAAAAAAGCCTAATTTATTAGAAGCAAAACTTAGCTATGTGAATAGCCGTATATTGGCCTTTATGTTAATTAAGGAGTAGAAAATTCTTTCTTTCTTCACTTGGATACTCACTTTAAATACTATGACACTATATTTGTAAATAGGAAAAGCATCTACCCTCATGGAGAAGCTGGCGTTAGAAAATAAGATGTTTTCCTGATACTAAATTGTAATTTAAAAAGTCGTTGTCATCACACACACATAATTAATTATTGTTGCTTACAGCACTCTTTCTGTCATGAGTCCCATTTTGAAATGCAACCCCATGTAGGTGAAAGAAATTGAATTCATATTTTGTGAACAGCTTGGTCTTCCTATCCCTTTTGTGCTCCATCACACACAAGCTACTCTTTAGTTAAGCTGTAATTTAAATGTCTTCGTTATATTTTTTAAAATATATGATAGCACCTTGAATTCTTTTTTTGCAATGGAGCTGAGCAGTCATTGTGTTGCATTACTGGAGTATGCTTTTAGACTTGTGTGAAATGGTAAATAGTTAAAAACTGTCGAGAATACTAATTCATACTTGAAATTTCTTTTTAAAAAAAATCTATTTTCATTATTTTTTTTCTTGACAGCTCCTTACTTGGAGACTATGTGTCTTCTCTGTTGTACTACTAGCATTAAAATAAGAATTAAAGATAGTTGGTGGCAAGTTTTGTAGTGTCTCAATGAAATCTTTAAAAATGATCCACAAATTGCTGAGATTCCATATGTTATGGCTTTGTCAAACCATTGACACAGAAATATGGGACTGGTTTTAGCTCAGCATTGGGTGGCTGTGGTTAACTGCCGAGCCATGCAGTTGTGTGTGCATGCCTGCTTTGGGTCAGAAATACACTTTTCAGTAGCATGGTGTAGTGGCCACGTGCAGCACGACATATTGTAGAGATGTCATGAGAGTGTGACAGAGGAAATGGGGACTATGTACAATTAAAAAGATATGTACATTAAAGGTGAGAGAGAGAGAGGGAGATACGAGCACCCAGAAAAAAAACTATGGTGGAATGGAGCTTTAAAAAAACCAAAACTGTAAAGTTATACATGCAGTCCCTGTAATTGTGGAAGGAGGTTTACAGGAGAAACTACTGTGAAAAGCACGGAGCTTATGAAGGCCAATCTTAAAAAAGAGTAGTGATGATGCTGAAAATGTTGTAGGAAATAAAATTCTTATGCTGTATACTTGGAATCCGAGGTAAGCTATTAAAATGATCCGCTCTTTTTCCATTGATGAAGCACATAGGAAATGTTTTTATTCCATCCAGCGTTCACCAGCAGGTGAACGCAGTCCCACCAAACAACTTGCTTAAGCAGTGGTTTCCCTGAGCTGTCACCTGTCTGAATATTCACAAGAGTACTTACAGTTGCTGTCAAAAAGAGAGAAATATATTATTAACTCAGTTCTCACAGAACATCTTTCCAAATGAATGAAAGATCAGGACATGAGAAGAGTACCTTGCTGCATTAGAAGGCACCTTGCCTCGATATTCTTATTATTACACACTTCTAAGGTGAAATGGTTAATAAGGGATCTTGGCTCATAATTAGCCATCTGTGTTTGCTATCAGAAAACCACAGTTGACACTAATGGGTGGCCTGGTTGTCGGTGTGAGCCGCAGGCCAGGCTGGAGCAGGGCATGGACAGCAGTAGCCAATGACTTGTGGAAGAGGGAGGCGCTTGAGGAACTTCTCAGCCAGAGGTGCCAGCACTGCCAGCCCGAGCCTTTGCTCCACAAAACCGAAGTTTAAAGATATATTAATGGGAATGATGTCTACAACATTTATTCTTTCTTTAAGAGATATGGCTTATGTGGTTTCACTGCAGTCGGCAGAAAATAGAACCTGCTTCAAACCGAAAATGCAATGAGTTGTTTTGTATTTTGGGAACATGGAAATAAACAGCTGAATTGTAACATTGCGAATTTCTTGGGTTCTGTTACTATTGCAGGAGAATTTTTTTTCCCTTCCTGGCTGTTTGCCCAGAATGACAAGAATACATAGTGAGATGATTAAATAAAGAGAAATCTTCTTCTTTTAAAATACTTTTTTATTAAACCATTTCTACCTAAGGGTCCCTGTCTCACCAGCTCACACACGAAGCTGCAATTGACTTCAGTGAGCGTTCTGCTGGCAGGAAACACTTACAGGATGGGGCCTCCTATTCCCTTATGTATTTGCAGGGGGAATGGGATGGCAGAGAAGTTAGAAGAAAAAGAATGTACAACTTCCCTTAGTAGTTCTTTATGGTTCCAGTTCTGTCAGCCTTTCCCCACAGATAGTCCATGGCTCAATAAAATTAAGTTGTTTTTTTTACTTTGTAAACTCAGCCTGAAATTGAACAACTAAATACATAGGTATCTGCCAGCTGACTTTTATACTTTTTCTTCAATTTTTTTAATTCCTTTTGGTGGGAAGGGTGCTGTTCCTTATGTTACCCTGAAGCTGTTCTTTCATCACACATAAAATACACTTACACCATAGATCACACTGCTACAGTCCTGCCATCTCCTTTGTGCTAGCCTGGTGGCCTTGTCACCTCTTGGACCTACATAAAAAGTAGTCAGTTCTTTTGCTGTGTTAGCCCTGAACCCTGAACCAGTTTATTGTGCAGTTGCACAGTGGAGCCAGGCCAGGTGAAGAAGAAATGGGAGAGTGAGGAGAACAGTGACTTCTCTGAGTTACATTAACTCGAGTTGTCAGGCTGCTACCCCTTGAATATTAAGGTGAGGGAATGGTGTAGCAGCTGAAGCAGAGTCACCAACTTCTCTTTCTCACATTAAATTAATTTACAGCATCCAGCTTGTTTGCAGGTTTATTAATTGACATGTGATAGCTGATCTCATGTTGAAGACCTGCTGATGGATGATGAAAAGTTACCATGGATTTAAAAAAAGAAAGTTGTGGCAACATGTCCTGATAATATCACACTTGGAAAGCCCACTAGGTTTTTTTTTTCAACAAGTTTTGACTTGCATTTAATTGTTTTGATGGATATTTCAATTTATTTGTCTTGTCACACCGTTAATGAAATTATAAACACTTGCATCACAGGAAGGTTTGATTCTCTCATTGGATGTTCAAAGTATAAAAGGCGAAAAGCTCTATTTTGCAAAATTAGTCTTGACTGATGGTTCTGTTCATGGTAACCCATCTGAATCGCAGGGTATTATCTGATGTTCATGCAGTAACTTCAGGCTTGACTGTGGTCCTTACTAATATGCTACGTGCAGGGAAGTTTCTTTTAACTATAGCTTATCCTAAAAAACATTTACACTGCTGTTTTACCATTTTTCAGACCAAAGAGGGGTTTTCATGTAAATTGGGCTTTTCCCCGGTAAGTTCAAGGTTTGTTTGTCATACTGATTTTCATGAAGTTTATTTTTCATGGCTGGAACAGAAAGGAAGAGATCAACCTACTTTTTGGTTTTTTTCTTATGTTCAATAGTTACTTTCATTGATGCTCTCTTCCTTTCTCCTCCCCTACATTTACATTCTGGCTGAAGGAAATGACCGCTGGAGGTTGACTGCTCCACTTGCCCCTGTATCACTAAGATAAATTTCTAGAAACTTTGTGCAGCTGGCTGTAATTGTCTGACTGGCACTTATATATATATATATATATTTGTGTGTGTGTGTGTAAATATATATGTTTTGCTGAATACTGCTTCTCTAATATCTTGTTCCAGATTCAGACCTTTATTTTTGCAAGTGAAATAAGCTTCCATAAAGACTTTACTCTTCAGAAGTGATTTGTGTAGCTTTCAATGTCTGACACATCAATGGATGTTACACAGGTCCTGAGTCCTGGCTATATTTTATACAATAGTTGTCACACAATAATCGGGTAAGCCACAGAAATCTTTATATTTTCTTCTGATGGAACAGAGCCATGCAACTGGGCCTGGCTGACTGTGGAAGAGTTGATATGTAACATAAATGAGTCTCAAGAAGATGGGAAGTGCCTCTGTGACTTCACTGCCTTGAGAGATCCTCAAGAATAGCTATCATAAGGTCTGTCCTCTGAAGATGTGTTTTAAAAGGTCAGTTGGGAAAGAAATCCTACCTTTTCTCTGAGAATACAAGTAAATATCATCAGCTGGGAAAGAAGTACTCCCTTTTCTCTGAGAATACATATAAAATATCCTCTAAACTTGTTCCCAGTTAAACTTATGATAAAAGAATGTCATGTTCTGCTGACTGAGTTGGTCCATGTCCAGTTGTTTCAATAATATAATTGTAAAATAACCATATTCCATGGTAAACATATTTCTGATCTCAGTGGAGACAGAGATATTGGTCGTCTTATTGAGGGTGCTTGAGAATTCAACCCTACAACTGTGTTTCATATCTTTTCTTTTTCTGTTTTCTTTTTGTTTCAAGATTCACAAAATGCTGCAGCCAGTGCCTGCCTGAGAAAGGCCTCTCCCTTGCTGATGGTGATACCATTGGATATCACTTAGCAGTTAGGCTAAGTCAGCAGAGCTGGAGGTTTACGAATTGACATTTGCATAATTTTCTTCTGTGTGTTTGTGCACATTGGTCTTTTAAATCCTTAAAAATAGACAATACTGGAAATCTATTCCACTAGGTTTTGCAGTTCTGTTCTATTGTAAAACCTCATTTATTTTTGTAGGAACCAATTCAAAAATGTAATGGAATTGACTCCTAATAACTTCTTAGATTGACTTTGTTCTTAGCAGATCTGCTAAATAAAAATATCTAACAAGTCTGTCAAGGCACATGAAAGACGTTCTTCATTTCACTTCAGTACAACAGAAAATCGGTGTAGAAACCATCTCCTTATGTCTCCAGCTCTGTTCATAAACCTGTGTGTTTTTCTTCTGGTTTGCTTTGTTTCCTGTAAACTTGTACATTTGGGAAGAACAACTTCAGAACTGCAGTCTACCTTGAGCAGTAATATTCAGCAAAACATGTGATTCTCATAGAAGAGTCTTGAAGTTAATTTCCTAAGGCAGTATTGCTAGGATTGGTGTGAGCTTTCCAACATTATATTCACTTTCCTCTCCCCAGCTACTCTGCCACTTCAAAATTACTGTTAGCTCTCTTGTTCCTATTATAATCTATTCAATTATCTAGACCTGTCTTCCTTAATTTCCTCCCACCTATTTTGTTAGGGCTTCTGTGGGGAGAATGGAGAAGGTGTGTATGAAACCTTTCCTTTGTGGTCCCCAAAGCACATATGGGAGTGAGAGGAAGTGTGAGTTTTACAGACATAGCTGTGCTTGGAGCACTGCAGGCTCTTCCCTCACCTCTGCAGAGCAAGGCAGCTCTCAAATGGAGATCATTCTCCCATAGAAGCATAAAGCCATCTCTGATCCGTGTGTGTTTCAATATGTACCTCAGATAAAAGTATTATGCTACAGTGAAGCAAATCTTATTAATAATAGGAAAGCTACCTCAAGCCTTATTAATAAACATAATGGGAAAATATGCATATTAAATTCAAAAGTCACTTTAGAATGTCAGACAAGGATTTTTCATGATATTTACTGATGCAAGCTGTATGTCATGACTCTGTGAAGTGATAGAAAGGGTAATTAAAGGTACAACTGTAAAAATATTAATGACTAACATATTGCAAGAGGAAACTTGGGGCTTCAAAATGGAAAATCTTACCCATCCAATCTGCCTTACAGTTGATAATGTAATAGATTTACTGGTTGTCAAGCTACTAAGAGCTCTTATTTCTAAATCCTAACCTTATTTATCAAAGATTTGCCTTCATAGGAAGTGTTAGGCTTGAGCAAGATGACCAGAAAATTGAAATCACTATGGTATTATTAATTGAATATGCTTTGCTTCAAAATCTGAATTTCTAGAATAATAATAAAGAGCCAAAGTAATATCCTGTTGTTGGACAGCTTAAGGGGTTTTTTGATTTGGATTTTTGTTGGTTTTGGTTTTTTTTCCAACATTACAATGCGTACATTTATCTATTAATTCTTCCTGTGTAGGATCTTTTCCTCTATTCCATCACTTCTTGCAGAGTTGGGCAGATTTAGTTGATGTTTTCAGTTGAGTTTTATTTTCTTTATATTAGAAGATTCTGATGTAAAGAAGGCAAAGAACATTGTTTTCTTTTCCAAATGTCAAACTACTTTAAATAACATCAGTGAGAAAAATAACTTTCAGTAGTTAAAGAAACTTTGTAAAGATACTCTGTAAAGCATCGCTTGGGAAAATAAGTAGAGGTGCTTCAGGGCATAAAACAACAGCCAGCAAAGTCTGCTGTTTATGGAGAGGAGGGAGATAAAGAGAATTTCTAACAATGAGAATTTTTTTTGCAGTGAAGAAAAATTGATAGCCTCAAACTATCCCGGTAGTTTGAAACTTGGTTCATTATTAAAATTGTATTTTTCCCATTGTCAAATTTAAGTATATGTAAAGACCATTGCCAGCTCTGGTTTCCTTTGGGAAAGAAGCTACATCAGCACTTGCAGTTGCTGATCTATGCGTCAAATCAATACTTTAGTAACCATAAGTACAATACAATTTAGCTTTCAAGAAAATAATTCTTCAAAATGTCGTGATTTTAAAATACAGATAAATAAGAGAGCTATAACTTAAATTGACAACAAGTGAGATATTCAGTTCAAATACTAAACCCTTACCTAATTGTCTCTATAAATGATTTCTCTTCTGTAAAAACCTAATGTCGTCAAATGTGCATTACAAAGTCATTTGTTATAGAATGTCAGCAATAACTTTAACTAATGGTTTGTCATTGTTTCACAGTCTTGAATGCTTAAATCACTATTTATTTTCAAATTTGTCTGTCTTTACTGATTTTCACAAATATGACTATTATTTTTTGTGTCAATTAGACATTATATAAAGCATAGCCTGTCATCTTATATTAAAAGTTTTCCACCAAAACCTAAAATGTAATGGAAACCACACGCTATTTGGAATGCTTCTTACGTTCTGCTGCAGACTTAAATTTTTCTTCCTGAACTTTTCATAAAGTTGGATGTTTTTTTCTTTGGTTGATTGATGGAGCTCTGAGTTTCATAAAGATTGTGTTTCATATCTTTTTCTGGTGTTTCTAAATCCTATTACTAAAAATCAGTGTAGGACTGAAAGGGGGGGTTGTCAACAATTTAATTATCACATGCATAGCATGTGTGTATTCAGAGAGCTATTTTCTAGGTAGAGTGTGTGTGCATGTGTTTAATATGTATACTTATGTTATATTTTTACAAAGGTTTAAATTAGAATTGGGCTGAGGAATGGTTTTAGGGATGGATCTTTTCATCTTCCCGCAGCACGGCAGGTGATTTATATTGTTCACTGTTGTCAACTCTCTTCAATCCATATGTTCTAGAACTGATTGCATGTGTCTGTCTATGTGGGCATATAAGGATCATTAATTTGGTCTTTTATAGCAAGTTCCCAGTAATGGGACAAATTGAAGAAGAGAGAACTGGAGAGGAAAAAGTATGCAAAGTATGAGGGATTTTTTGATTATTACTTTTTTCTGATAGAAATATATCTGTATTTATGTACATAACCATGTCACAAGTTTTATTGTGTTAAGCAGACATGGTGATGAGGTAACTTTCCTATCATATTAGATTATTGGAAAAATTATTGGCATAAAGATTATATTATATTTGAGTGGAAAGCTTGAATCAACATGAGCTGGGATGGGTTTGTTACTTGTGAGAGGAAACAGAGCTGACTTCAAAGCCTATTTACATCATAGGGGGAATTATACACTGATATAAGGGTAGTGATGCTGCATATGTGTGCACAGAGCTCTCAGCTCACACTGCTGTACCCTCGGTGTTTACCAAGACAGTATGTGTCTGAGTGTCATTTCTCTATCACATTATTGGAGAGACATGTAGCTTCATAATTTGACAGAACTCTTAAGTGTCCTCAGGAAGGATGTGCCTAGGGAATTTACTGGTCTTTTTCCTAGTTAATAAGCTAAATTTGGATAAGATAATTTTGACTTCAGAGATTTTCTTAGAACTGCATGTGGTTTGTGTGTGTGTGTGTGTGTGTGTTTTGTGGTTTTTTTTTTTCAAACAATAAGTCTTTTAACTTGCTAGTGTTTGTATTTTTTTCTCTCCAATGATGACTTTGCACTGATCTTCCTCATTAGGTATTAGATTAATTATACAAGTGTCCTTGGTTTTCCTCTTTCACCTCATCCTCTTCAGAGACAATAAAAGGCTATTGAAAGGTTCTTAGGATGAAAGCTAAGAGGCATACTCAACTCACAGTGTCTCAGCTACATCTTAAAGCAAAGCTTATTAGCAGCATTAAATGCATCTCCCTATGGAGATACTAACAGGAAGGCTGATCCTTCTGGCTGGTTAAGACCTGAGCATATTTCATTCTTGTTCAGTGTGTGTAGCTTATTTACAAGCTGGTTGCCTATTTTGTCCATCTTTATTCTTTAAAATAATGCTGGTAATGTAACTACTTTCTACGGCTTCTACATTCGTTTTCCCTCTAACATCTATGTCTTTTTGTGTATTTATCTGTTACTGTACCATAAACATTATTTTTAGCAAATGAGCCATGTTTGTTTCTACTTTGTGTACCTTCCTTTTATGTGTATCACCACTTGTGGTCCTACTTGTTCCTACAATATATTTGTAAACCCTGATTAAATTATGTCTTTGTTAAAATGTGACTCTTCCAAAAAGAAACCAGCTGTGGTTGGCCCTTTCTTTTGAACGCATCCTCTTTGTTTGTCCTTTGTGGGGTGTGATCAAAGTCCCCTGAGGCGGTGTTCATTGTGAAACTTGTATCTTTCAAAATTGGCTTTTATTCTATTTTCTACAATTTTAAAGAAAATTATTTTAGTTATGCTGAACATGTTTTAATTGACATAAGCTGAGTTTTATTGTGTTTTATTTATTTTGTAACACACAAATGTTCTCTGTATGTTAGTAATAGCATTTTGGTATGGTTTATTCTTACCAAACACTCTAATTAAATGGATTTAGCTTTTCCACTTAATTTTTCTTTTAAATACCATATAGGACAATAGTAGTTTTAACTGTAATAATAACATTCAGGGGTTTGCTAGTTAGAACAATGAAAAGAATATCAAAAACAATTGAATAAATATTTTTTTAAACGATGTCAAATAAGAAACATATAGCTAATTATGGTAATAATGCTTCTGTTCAAGAGTATATTGAAGTTTTTGAAACAAAGCAGAACTAAAAATTAAACCTCAACTAAATATTTCCTGAACATAATTGCTGCAGAAATCCATATAGAATTATAAGGAAACCGGAATGTACATCCAGAAGAGACAGAGAGTTCAGTAGATCATATTTAGAGATTATATTTTTCTGATCTCCGGAAGTTAGGCAGAATCCCTCAGGCTGTGCTACAGTGTGTTAGTTGGAAATGGTTGACATACGTTGGACTTGGGTAAGGCACTTATCAGTGTTTAGTTGTCTGGCTTTTCTTTGTTTTCCAATTGCAAGATGCTAAAGAATGGGAGCTCTGAAATTAATTCCAGATTTGTGGTCATTAGCAACAATAAATGAGCGGTTTCAGGAACAGTAGTTATATAGCATCTATAATTTTGTTGAAAAAGCAAGTGTTTAAAAGAGATTAACTTGGACATATTTTAGAGTAGTTGTATTGGAAATGGCTCACTGATTTATTTTTAAAAGTCAGAAATAATGTGTTTTTTAGGTGGTCCAGGTCAACTCTGTAGGAAGAAAGCTCTTTAGATAGAAACCAGGTAGGTTAAAATTTTGAGCTTTAGCACCAGTATTTTATTTTCACTGCTGAAGTTTTCTTAGAGTACTTACCATTGTCAGTGCTGCAGTGTAAAGGCTTTTATTATAAGGATAATATTGTAGATTACCCATTCAGATAGAACAGCTAGAATTGGTTTTGCATACTTTTTGTCCTATCCACAAGGTAACTGATTCTTTCTGTTTAGTTTTCAGGTTGGGGTTTTTTTGGTGTTTTACTGTTGGTTTTGTGGGGTTTTTTTTTGTTTGCTTGCTTTTGTGGGTTTTTTTGTTTTTTGGTTTTTCTTGTGGGGTGGAAGGGTTTCCCTCTTCTCTTTTCAGTAATAAGACAAGTTCTTGAATCAAGCTTTGTCTCTTTTTTTTTTTTTTCTCTCCTGAATCTCTATGTTTCAGACTTAGTTTTAGTCTAGATCTTTAATAATTCAGAATGAATGTTCAGTAGCTTTGTTCTTATTTAAAGTTTGTGAATAAGTTAGATTGCTTTCACATTGTCCAAATTATTGGTGCCTTGTATTTGGCAAGCCCAACTCTGTAAGACTGTATGTGTTCAATTCCTTTTCAATGAGTTGAGAGGAAAACATTGTCAGCCTCTTTATATCCAGCTGAGGCCAGCTGTTGTGCATTAACATGTAAATAGTTCAATTAGTGCCAATTATGATTTTAAAAGAAATATTAAAATCTGCAGGAACACAGTTTGTCACCAATACTTTTTTGTGGTTTACTACTTTAGCTTCTTTTTTCAGGCATCTGTTATCACCTTCAATCTTGATTGACTATAGGGCTTCAAGCTGCTGTTTGCATCCAACAGGTTAGATGTTTGAAGAGACTGGTGATAATGCAGAAAGAGGAACTCAGGTCAGATTGCACTTAATCATCTTGTGTGTCTTAATGTGTATTTTATTATGTGTCTACAGGGGATAACGTCTGCTGCAAACCTCATAGGTCACAGGGAAGCTGGGGTCCTCTCTGTTGCAGTTGAGTATGTGTAGACATATATGCATCAGTTATGGAATTAGAGGTAGCCATGGGGAGAATATTTAAAAGAATGGGATGTCTTCTGATAAGCCAGTTTTAGACTTCAAAACAAAGCTTTACTAGATTTATTCATTGACAACATACTGCCTGTTTCAATAGCTTGTGTTTATCCCCTTCTTTACCTTGTAAACTATGTTCCTTGTATCACTGGTTACATGTTTTTCCATTACACCTGTGCACAAGTTGTAGTTTTTCTTTGTTGGTTATATTGTTCACATACTTTAAAAAGTGCTTATATATAGTGCATGCCTGTGGCATCAAATGTTACTGCAAATACATACAAATGTACACTATTTTAGTGCACTTACACTTGAGCAAGGCAGGCTAATAATTATTATATCCTGATTAGTGTGCTTAAAATTTATGAGAGTTATTCTTATTGGGCTACATCTCTACTGAAGCCTGTGCTTCTGCAGTTGTCTTGGTGTCCTTGAGAGGTCTCAGTCCTCGGGTAACCTCCTTCCATTGTCAGAGGGCTCTTCTCTAAGCAACAATAGCTGGGAATGGGACATAAGCATACTATGTGGCAGGCTGTCTTAAACATTGCTTTTAGACACTTGCATTTGCCAAATTATGTACAAACTGGTAAAAATACTTTTTATCGGGCACCACTTTGTGTGAGAAAAACACCCTGTATGGTGTTATGAGCATTGGCACACTTTTTTGAAGAGGTAGATGCCACTTGGGTTCAGCAGCACTCCAGTTTTATCCCAACTGTTTAGAAAGCTTCAGAGTCTGTGACACTGGGGTTCTCTGGTTGTGTATTTATCATCTCTGTTGATCTCACATCTCATGTCTCACTTTCCACTTGTACCAGGAAATTTTGCTGCTGCTTCACATGTATGCTGTCAAGAACTTGTTTTAAGTATCATCTGGACAAAAATATTGATTCTTCATCTTTCTCTATCCCGTGAGGCAAAAGATGGGGAATTCTAAGTAAAACAGAATAAGGTATTTGTAGTGATATTTGCGTTTATATATGTTTGTGGCAGGAATGCAATTTAGATGTG
>JAOXNG010000052.1:11173614-11184953 GCA_028566535.1 Scolopax minor | reverse complement strand
TTTCCAACTGTTAAGGGCTGTGTCACAGGGGATTCAATTAGTGAATTTAGATTTACTTCTTAAAACTAGTGATGAAAGTCAATACTGGTCAAGTATACTCTAAATTCAAAATAACATTGTAGCATCTTTGAACATGATGCTTTATATTAGCATGCATGTATAGAGTAGAATTTATCCTATGAAATTCTACATGTTGAATATAATGCTTTTCAGATTTTAGTGTGAATATTGTATTTTCACATAGTGCAATGGTTATGGTTGACTCATGTCAACAGAGGTATGCAATTTGCTTGATTCTTATTCTGCTTTCTTTGGGTTTGAGTCCGTATTCCTTATCAGTATTTTGTGCAACATTTTGTGATCAGCTCAAAAGCAAACACTCCTGCAATCTTTAATGTTGGGAAGGGTAAGCACAGTTTATTGGGCTCAAAGCCTCTATCCATATTTCTTCCTCTGGGAAAATGCAGTAAAACTATTTTCTTGCCATGCACGTTTCATTGCATGTTTCATTTCAGAGGCTGCTAACTATCGCTGAGGTGATAAACCTGAGCAGCCGCACCAGGAGTTGAGTCACGGCACCCTTGAGGCCAAGGCAGGAAGAATGAAGCTGAGCCAGTTTGCTTAACACCTGAGCTTTATTATTTATTTTTTTTCCAAATGCAATTTGTATGCTATAAATTCCCATACAACATTTAGTACGTTTTCAGAAAATAGATACTATTCCAAGATGAATCAGGGTGGGAATATTTAGGTAAAGTTTTCAAGCTCTTCTAACATGAACTCATTACCGGGTTTGAAATTTTTGGAAGCTGCAAATTTTCATTCTTTTTTGAAGAGCAGCAGTACTTAGAAGGCTTGAGAGTTTGTCCCCAAGTTTCATTTATCACAAGGTTATCAACCATTTGATGGCTATCATCATGCCTGAGAATCTCAGGAGAAGGGGATTTTAAAAGTGTTTTTATAAACAAAAAGAATAAAAGTAAGACAGAGTAATAATGAGGAGCTGCATTTGTGAGTTGCTTTCTGAAGTGTGCCATTCTTGTTGCTATGATAATAGAGAAAATTAATACATCCTGTCAGGACTGCATGACAGGAACACTGAAAAGCTGTGAAGTGACTGTACACAGTGGAATAAAGGAAATCCACTTTGATCTACCATTTTTGATGGTTTATAATTGCACTTATTATCAGGTCCTTTACTCTCTTCTTATTTGACACAAGATCCATTATCAGTGACAGCGTGAATGTGAACACGGGCTTGATTTGAAAAACTACTTAGGATGAGGTAATGGAGAGAAAAAAGCTTTTTTGTTCCTAACCGTTGAGAAAAGAAAAAAAAATTTTAAATCATTTACGTTAGTGCTATCAGCTAACATCTTCCCAGAAATGCTCCCCTACATATTGTTTATATGCTGCATTTGAGTGTAGCCTGTTTAATTAGCTCCCTAATGAAATATTGTATAACAAATGGGAATTTATCATATGCTTTTATGCCTTTGTTCAGCTACAAACTAGGGCAGGTCACTGTGCCCAGCCTGAACTAGACTCCTTTTTCTTTCATGCTGCATTTGAATGGAACCTATTTAATTTTTTCTTTTTCCTTTTTTTTTTTTTAATGCAGTCTATTGAAATTTTTCAAACAAAGGAATAAAGTGCTGTCCTTTTAGCTTTTTAGCTTTCCATGCTGTGTCTCATCTCTCCATCTCTCCTGTGTGAGATGAGAAGTAATGCTTCACAAAAAGGCAGATTACCAGGTATCTTGTCATTTATTGGGCTTTACAGTAGAATTAGTCTTTCTTTATAGCACCAATGGTGGATTCAGAATCCGTGGAGTCTTCCTCTTATATTTGAAGAACAACTGGTAAATTGGTTGTTAACTATTTTAAATTAACTTGAAGTTACGCACAGAGAGTTTTACTTAGTCCCTACTGCAAGCTCCTGTAGGCTATATTTAGCTTACATTTTTGTTTACTTTGGGTTTGGTAGGTAAAGAAATAAATGGTCAGAGAAGTTGTGACATTTCCATATGGGCAGGTGCAAGCTCAGGGCTGAGCTGGAGCCTCCTGCGCCTTGTCAGAAAAGCTCCTCTAACTTAAGACTTTTGCCACCTTCTGTGAAAGTGAAATCTGCCACTGTGACTTATGCCTGACATTGAACTGTTGCCTGTATCTCTACAGTAGAGCTTTAAAATGTAAAATCACATTTCTTTGAAAGTGTGCTGAAGCTCAAACTTTTCAGGAAATGTGTCAATTCCAGTGACATTTCCCCAAAGCAGAGACCTCTGTTTGGAGGTGAAATTCCTCATCAGACCAAGAGGTTCACGGAGGAAAGGTAGTTGACAAGATATTCGCCTGGAAAGTCAAATAATGTTGGAGGAGATGATTGAAAATGATACCCTCACAGCTGGCACACATTTAGTCTTCTCTCTTTCTCACTCTCTGTCCTAATCTCTTGGGAGGTACTTCACTGCATGTAAATAATCAAATATTTATTGGAGTAGAGAGGCAGACACCAAGGTGCTCTGTAGAGGGTGGTCAGGCACTCTTATCTTATGTGACTGACAGAAGTTCAAATCCCTGTGCCAGCTACAGTTTATGAGTGGCATGTCTCGGGTAGTAGGTGGATGGTGAGTGCCTAAGCTTCCAGTCCCAGGTCTGTGTCAGACAGAAGAAATGAAGCTGAGCCTCGCATGCTCAGATGAAAGCCCTAAAAACTGACTTCCTAGATTTGTGAGAAGGAGCATTTCACCTGTTTTCTACCCTTAAGTGTTCTCTGTAGTGCCTGGCTATGCTTATATACATTGGAGTCTTCTGGTGAGCAGTACTGTCAAGTCTAGAGAAACTGTCACCCTACATTCACTATTGCTAAGCTTAATAAGACTTAGCACTTCAGTAGTGCACTTTTATGCTCAAAACGTTATAGGAATATTAAATCAAATTCTGCTCTCAGCTGAACTGTATCCCCACTCATTGCTAGGTTTTGCTTGACAGTAAGAACTTGGGACAGAAAATAAAGAGCTTCATTGCACTGGTGGAAGCACCAGGAGAGACTGAGAGACGGAATGTTATTGCACCCATCAAGGGAGTGCAGTTGGCAGTTCACTTGTGTTCACCTGGCTTATATGAAAGCAAAATAAGACAGTGTCTCACTTCATCTGTGCTTCTCCGTTCCTGCTTTTGGAAAGGGAACGTCTCAGTGCAGTGCCTGTGCTCCAGCGACAAGAGTTTGCTCCTATTTTTGGTACATGTAGGAACTGCTTGTGCTTTCTGTATACTCCAAATGGCAGCTGCCTACAGTCCTGCTCTGCCTGGAATTTGTGGTATCACTGAGCACAGAATTTTCTTAGAATTCATGGAATCTGCGCTGGAAATTTTCCAGGTGATTTTATATATTTGGTGATGACATGGACAACATTATTCACTTTAACAGCAACCATTAAAGAATGCTCTACTAATGTCACCTAATAGATTAGCTTTGTCTTTTTTGTCTTTGACTAATGCCTTACAAGAGGCTTTTATTAGTAGATGTGGAGTTTGCTGGTGTTGCTATGGGGCTTTGGGGGTGGTTAGAGCAATGGAATAATTTTGAAAGCAACATAAAGTGTTTAGTTTTGTATAGGTAATGCATAGTAATTTTAGTGCTGGCCTTATGGCATATGAAATGGAGCTAATGCTTCATAGAAGAATGCAAACATAGACAGCGCTGTCAAACTCAGACATCATCTGGAAGGAGATGAATCATTAGTCAGTAAGTGAATAAACTTCCCAAGCCATTTTACTTTGTATTAATGTTGGAGCCTGATCGATACCATAAATGTCAACTACAGTTTTGGTTCATTTAGTTCAGTTTCATGAAGTAAAAGTTGTTTTTGCATTAGCTTTGCTGTCATGTGTAGTGTACAGCAATGTTTTAAACATAAATAATATAGCAAAATAATCATATTTATTGTCAAATTGCAAGGATATTTATGTGAGATGAATTTTAGCTGAGCAAATGTCCCAGGCAATGGTACTGTTTCTTCATGGCCCATTTGGGACCAGTGCAGTTGCTTTGCAGCAGAGCGAGTGTGGGTGCAGGCACAGGCACTGCAGAACCAAGCTAGTGGCAGGTCCTTCCCTTCCCTGTCAAATCAACAGGACAGAATTAAAGCTTTGGAGATTGCTAGTAAACTAGCCTGAGAGTGTCTCTGCAGCCATCTGATATTCCCTTCTACATTAGGCAAAATATTAATCTGATTTTGTACTATGACTACCATATACAGCTGTCCTAGATTGTGGCTATATACTCATTTCTTTCTTCAGTTGGAACCGATTCATTGATATGTTTACTTGTACATTTTTCAGCCGTGTATTTTTTCTACAGTAGGATATGGTTTATTTTGATAGTTGTGTAGTGTGTTGCTTTTTGTTCAATGTAAGACTGTAAAAAACAAACTGGAGGAGGAAGAAAGCTGTATCTGAGTAGCCCCCTCCTTTTGGATGCCTATGATGCATTTTTCTTTCACAATTTTTACTTTGTAAGTGTGTGGGATTCTGAAGAGTTTAATTTCAGCTGAATGCTGCAACTCAGCTCTAATAATTACTTTTAAAAGGTCATTTTGAAATTGCATAAGCTGAAACTGCCTGCTAATCTTCACCCATTCTGTCCATCCTCTTTAGTAAAAGGTAACTATAGCATGCATGCATTACTGCCAACTCTTTCCTCCACCTCTTTGGTATATTTGCTTTCTTTGCGTTCGGTCTGTATATTCCATAATAAAGGTAGGCAAATGTATAAAGCACAGAACAGAACTATTTATGCCATGCTAGTTTCTTTGGTTATTCTGTTAATAGTACTGTGAGGTGAGTTTGGCAGCAGGTACTGTGTTACCTGGTTGTTGCATCATTCAGGCTGAAGTGCAGTAGTCTCATTTGTATTGTTCACAAGATCGGTATGAGGTTATTTACAATATTTTCCAAGAGTCACATACTTCAAAAGACTGCAAGTAAGGATAGAATTAGAATTTAAACATTGGGATGAATATCAGAAAGAGGCTTGAATTACTATTCTGTTCTGCACAATGAATCCTATAGAAGTGGTTTCATGGGTTTCTTAACTGTGTTGAGTTTCAAATTGTCATTTAAGTTTCAATACCTAGCTCACTCTAAGATCTGCAAATAAATATTTCTTCTCTATTTTTTGCATTATTGGTGATACTTGACTTCAAGGCAGATCCATTCTTCTTTTTCAGCCATGAGAATGGATTCCCTTAAACCTGTTTCATCAGTTGGCTTAGTAAATGAAAACCTTCTCTTGTTTTCCCTAAATGTCTTCTGACTAAACCAGGGCTGGAATTGACTGAGGTTCTCTGGCTAGGGCAGGAAGCAAGCAGTCAGTGCAGTTTTGCTCCATGCTGTTTTATTAATGTATGTGAAATTAAATCCTTTAAGACAATAAAAATTTAACCTTGTAAATAAGCTGACTAAATATCAGTCTTAATTTTTATTCTTTCCACTGGATTGGAATTCAGTGAAGATTTTTGAGTATGTATAAAATCTACATTTCTGTATTATATACTTAAATGCATAAAAATGCTTCCTTTTTGTACATAGGTTTTAAACTTGGATACACTTAGGATTGTGTGTATATTGCCTGCTTACTCTATCTGGAGGCATAATTACCTATGTAAAATTTTATTTGCAACCTCCTATCACAGATGGAGTGATTGATTTGACTCGTAAGAGAGAAGTAGTGAAATATTTATGAAGGTGAAACAGTGATTTAACTAAATTAGTAGTAAATGTGACACTGTTTATGAGATTCGATGGCAAGGTACACTTGATTATTTACTGCAGAGACAGGGTCAGAGAAGCTGTCAGGTAGACCATCCCATTGAGTCCCAAGGTTCAGAAAGGACCCCCTTGCTTTCTAAACTCCTTGTCAGAGAAGAGTCTAGGTGCAGCTAGATCCAGTCCTAGTCCCAGATTTGGTCAACAATTTATGTCTAAAGGATTATATATATGCACAATCAATCCTTTATATTACTTAGCTAAGATTTCAAAGTTTAGCATGCTATTACTCACTTACCAAGAATCTGTTGTGGCAAGGAATCTCTCAGCCTTGAGGAGTAGAAGCTTTAGTGAGCATCCTTACTCAAGGAGAGGTTTCTGGCGTGCATCCCACTGCCATACAGGAGAGCTCAAAGGGCTCTTGGGCTGCCCATTCTTTATAGAGTAAGATAATTAACCTATAGTCATATTTCCAAGATATCTAGGTCCCCACTCCAGTCAGTGTTTTGGCTGTGTTGCCAGCCATCCCCCAAAGTCCAGGTTCACTTACCACAACTCCCCCTGATGCCCGTGGCCCCAAGCAGGAGGTGTGGGGGAGAGGGGCAAGAGGGGAGGTGAGAAAAACAGGGAGAGCACACTGCCATGCCTCCTTATCTCACTCATAGTTTGTAGCAACAAGTTCCTAGAATAAATGTGCTGTTAAAATGGAAAAAGAAAACAAAAAAGAAAAAAAAAAAACAAACACAACACCCCAGGGTATTCCCTTTTATCAGTTTTAAATTTCTCACCTAACAGTTTCATTTAGTAATTCACTCTACTTTTATTGTGAGTGGAAATAATTGCTTACCTATTGAGTTCCTTATGTTGTTTCTCTATCATTTACATCGTGCTTCTCTTTAAACTGTGCAATCTGTTTAGTGTCTTCTCACGTAGTGATTTTTCACATCACTAATCCAGTCCCCTGTTTGTAAAATCCTTTCTATTTTTACCAAATTGCTCTGAAAAAAATTGTCAAGAAGGGAACAAAATATTCCACATGATGTGTATGTATTGATTTAACACTATTTGCTTTTTTACTTTCTGTCCAATTTGCTTTATTTGTCATGCTGTTACATTCTTTTGCTAAAGCCGTATATAGAAAAGAGGTTTTCATTGAGCTGCTTACAGACATACACAGGTCCATTTTCTGAGTACTTGGAGTTAATTTAGATCTCAGCAATCAATTTCAGGTACCTTGCATTTGTCGATGTGAATTTTCATCTGCTGATGTATGGTCCATTCACATACCTCTGCTGGACATTCTTATTTTACAAATTGAAATAAGTTTGTGACCACCTGTATTTTCTTGATTAGGTGGTTCATCCCTTTCTAAATCACAAATACATTAACCCCATTTCTGGAACAGAATCATGTGGTGTTCCACAACTGATATTTTGAAGTGACAAATTTTCTGTCTGTAAACATGTGAAAAATGGCTATGCCCTATCAAAGTTGGACTGTTAGCTTCTGTGGTTACATCTAGCAAACCAAGGCAGAATAATGTAATTGAAATCAATGGAGTTAATCCTGTATCATGCTGTTGTAACTGTGAAAAGAGATGGGTCCTAAATTTACCCCTAAATCTTTCAAATAAAGCCATCTGCTCAAAAGTTTGGTCCGAACAGGTTTTAAGCCATTATCCTGGCAATAAAAGGAAAATGAATGATTCTGCAAGGCGTACACCTTTTGTACATAAAAATGAAGCAACCTTGAAAATCTATTGACTTTCCAGTAGGATAATATTTTCTAGTAGGTGACTGTAGTCTATAAAAGTCAAGCCTGAAAACAGATGAACATAAGTACTTCTAAGTTGCTATAAATCGCTGAAATTTGCCTAACACTTATAGTACAATAAAGTCTCATATTTGACCTTTGAGGTCTAAGTTTAATAGGAATCCATAAACATACCAGTTCAGTTTACAGAATCCCATAGAGTAAATGTGCTTATTAATAAAGCAGTGAAAACCCTTGGTCAGTAATTTTTTCCTTTAGATTTTCTAAGTGTCAAAATTTGTGAAATACCAAGTTAATTTCAAAACTCTAGTATTTTACTGCCATACTATCCATGTTGGATGGCCAAAATTATAAGATGTTAAATTCTCCAAGAAGCCCCCAGCTTCTTGTACTCTGAGCAGTATGAGGCACTCGCTGCCTTGGCAGTGCTGGCTCTGGCTTGGGAGTCTTTGTTTCTGCCTTTATTTTCATGGATATTTCACACTTTCAAAGAGGTATCTTCTAAAAGACATTTTTTACTCCCTTTGAAATTCTGAAATATGTAGGAGTTTGCATAGGATTCAGAGCTGAAAAAAGAATCAGTTTTCTTTCAAGAATTTGGATTTCTGAGAAGTTAGTGGGCTTGTTCTTTGATTATAAATCCTGTAAGTTTCAGCTGAGGTATAATTATTTTTATATCTTATATTTATTATTATAAAAGCAGCTTTACCTAGTCTGGAAAGCAAACAAAAATAGCTAATAATGAGTTCTGAATGATTTTGAGTCAGTTTTAAGAGCCATAAGCAAAGACTCTCACTGCAGTGAGCTCTCAAATTTTGCATCACTTAAAGGGAAATTTTATCCGTAGCAAAAGGGGCAGAGAATTTTTTCCCTTAACACAAACTCTTGCACTGTTTGACCTCAAAACATTAATTATTTTTTAATTTGGAATGAGTACCTTGATAAATCTCTAAGTCTTTATTAAGGATGTGTTCCTGTTTTATATTCTCTTTTGTTTAGGTTTCAATTATTTAATTACAGGTCCTGATATGAAACTAATCATGCATGCATCCGTATGAAGCTGGCATACTGACAGGATAAAATCATTAAACAGTCATTACTATAAACTGACGTTGGCCTGTAATTTTTGCAGCTAACGGGGGAGTTGATGCTTGGTGAACAATCCAATTAAAACTGGCAACAAAAGACTTAAAATGTCAGCCAAATTGCTTTTTAATAGTCAACGCAGCCGTCACAAAACATAAACATTAAAGTCCCCATAGTAGCATAAACCTTCATGGTGAAACAATTCTAGAAAATGAATAATAATTACAGTATCCTGAGAATTCTCTTAATAGATGTGCACTCATTAAAATACTTTGTTGGTTAGATTCATATGAAAAAGTATGTTTCCCTTGATACTTTTTGTGCATTTGTTTTGAAGGTTTTATTTGATATTTTATAGATGTAATTTCTAGTAATATTCAAAAATGCATGTCTTATTTGCAAAGAGTTTAAATAACTGTATATAGATAAGCTTTGAGTGAAATGCACCTTAGAAATGTCTTGTGAGGTGAACTGAGGATATGGTCTCAAAGTATAGCCTATTAGTGATGTAAACTTATGTAATCTTTGTTAATTTTGAATGGCAACTTTTGCAAGCTGAGCAGGAACAGCAGGAGAAGCTGTCAGACCTCGCTGCCTGCAGTTAAATACCTGAATCAGTTTATGTAGAAGTGACCCTATTGGTACTTGAGAGATGCTCTGCTCAGGTCTTCAAAGGTGTTTAAGAGTGCAGGACTCCTAACAATAAAATGCAAAATTGTTTTAAAAGTCCTAAATAGTTCTGGGGAACTAGATCACAACCCCTGGTTTAGTGGAGTGGTAGAAGTATATTGGTATTTCAGAAAATACACATACTTGCTTGGAAATACCTAAATATGCATGAGAGACATAGACTTGAAAACTGTGTGTTTGTGCCCAGGCTGTCATGTTCATTTTCAGGCATTACATTAGCTGTTTCTGTGTTGTTATTTTGTCTTTCCCTACAGGAGTTTTTCTTTTCTTGAAAAAATAATTGATTTGTTGTTAACCATCAGTTACACATGTACCATTGTCTTTCCTCCCAGCGAGCTCAGTACTATAGGAGAAGTGTCAACATTCCTAAATAAAATGTTAGCAAATATCAATGGCAGGAATAGATCTTTTTTTTTAGAGAAGTATTTCTTGTATTTGGGGAATAAGTTGTGAGGCATGGGAACTCGTTAACTACCTCTAGGCATAAAAGGCAGAAGTAGTTAGTCAGCTAATGCTATGCTGAGGTATATCCTTTAACTAATTTAGCGTAATTTAGATAGCATGTAAAATCCTTTGGTGAGTGACAAATAGCTTTCTTTTATACTGGCTGACAACTACATGCAACCCCCTTCTTAAATAATGTCATGTACTTGCTATATCATAAATTGATGCTAACTATCCTACAGCTAAGGTTACCGTGCTGCTTGTTTTTTAAAAAAATAATGTTTCTCTTATTTAAAACAATAGTTCTTTGTTAATTAGAGAACTAAAAGATAATTTAACATAATTCTCCATTTAAAACATTGATTCTTTTCTAAAGTAAAACTTCAAAAAGACAATACATATTTTGAACCTGTAATTTGTCTCAATCTTTAAAAAAATTTTCAATGAAAGTTTGTGAAGTAGAATATAAGTGAAGTTGAAGGAAACAATCTGATTTCCTGCAAGCTCTTTACCCTGATCAACAGAAAACTAGTAAGGTTGTTGAAAAAAATATTCATTTCATATTTTTGAATGAAATGAAAAAAATACTGTAATTCATATAGTAATTGCAAATTATTTTGTGGGTTAGACTACTCCAAGGATAGGATAGGATAGGATGGGCCATGTGTACTTTGATTTTTTTTTTTTTTAAAAAAGTTGTCAATAGTATTTCTTGAACAGTAATAAGCACATATATACTGCCTGCTTGTCAATTTACCAATTGTGTCTAAAAGTAACCTCCAGTAAGATGAAGTGGAAGTCTCTTCCTGACTTGAGAAAGAGTAATGGATTATGTTCCAAATTTATATAACAAATTTGAATGTATATGCAGTCATTCAAAAAGACCCAGATAAAAGCCTTATCAGTTTCACCAAAAGTTATTCATTTTATTGGTTGGTAGCTTCTATATAAAGTTGTCTTTCTGGTATCCAAATAGCTAGCAGAAATTCGTAACAACATACAACTCTGCTACCCAATACAGTCTACAGAGAAAGAAGAATCACTCTCAGATTAAATCTCGGAGTATAGAGCAGAAATCATCCCTACAGAGCTAGTACAGGGGATGCAGATTTATAATCAGATGGAGCCCAGTGGTGAATTCTGGTTGAACTTTGTAGGTCAAGGGATGTTTGTTCTGAACAATTGGGTTTGAGCAAGGTTGTATTCTACTTCTCTGCTCCTGTCAAGCAAAGCCACCTCAAACCAGGATACCACCCAAATGATGCCAGCGTTGCTATGGTCCCCCTGGACCATCGCTGCACTACTACACCTCTTCCCCAGGAAGTCAGGGAAACAGTCTAGAAGTAAAACTTTTCTATAAAATGCCCAAATCTACTTTAATAAAAGTCAATACTATGATTGAAAGTAATATTCAGCTTATTTCAGTGTGATGACTATGCATTGAGTTCCCCTATATCCTCCACCTGAATGTGATGTTGAGCCTTCTCTAAGGCTTTGTGCAGTACTCTTACAGATACTGTAGTCTATTTAACTGGCTACAGGGTTTACGTAAAATCTAGATGCAAAGTCTAAGATCGG
>JAOXNG010000052.1:11138786-11173514 GCA_028566535.1 Scolopax minor | reverse complement strand
CGGGAGGTCTGAAGGACACAATTCTGACTGCAGGAGAACTTGCTTATGCAGGCAACTCGATATAAAACTCATCCAGCTCCTCTGTTTGGCCCACCCAGATGTACGTAGTCTCAGCAGGCACCTTGTCTTCATCTGTTTCTTTCCTTCCCCCTGCTCTGGTTTGGCTTCCTTCTTTGTGCTGACTTGGTTTCTACCTGGGGTACGTGAGAGTGCAAAAGAAAAAGGCTCTGTGCTTTCAAGCCTGAAGCCCAGCCTCCCAGTTTCTCCCAGCACAGCTGGCTGCAGTGGTGGCAGGGATGATCCTGGTCTGTCTCTGCCAGCTCTGTTCACCTGCAGGACAGGGACAACACGTATCCCCACAGCACAGGGAGGTCCATGAGTGCTCAGCTCGAGGGTAACCACCTCAACCTCTTCGTCACCAAATGGGGCGACCCGAATGGTGATTATTTTTTTCCCCACTCAGGCTTTTAAGTTGTCCAAGTGGGGTAGATGTTCACAAGAAGAGAGCTAAGGATCTGCTCCTTGCAGAACATGAAGTCCCTTTTCCAAAATGGCCAGCCTTTAGGACAATTTCAGAAGAGCCCAAGAGGGTCAGGGTAGTGTGTTGTCCTTAGCTGAAGTGCTCAAAATACGTAGGACCAGTCGATATTAAAATGAGTAAATAAAAAGGACCCAAGGGCAGACACCTGATGTGGACCACTTCAGCCCTAACAAAGTTTCATGCAGTTAGAAGGAATGGAGAAAAATCTTATTATAGCAAGTGTTTGACAAAAAGTAATACTAAGTGGTAGTTTTGTCCCTGCCCGTATGAATATTCATGAGCCTGCAGACATACATACCCATATTTTGCAAATGGCTGTACAAAAAACCCCAAACCTAAAGCGTCTCCCCTCAATCTAACTAGATGCAAAGCTAAATTTTGTCAGGCTGGAGCCAAAGACGCCGTTGGAAATGTCTCAGCAGAAGCGCGTTGTGGTCAGTTGCCCAGAGAAAGGAGGGCAGAGGAGCGGCGCCGAGATTTCAGTGGGAACTGTCGCTTCCCGTTAAAGTGAAGATGAACCCATGGGTCAGACAAGCCCTGGAAAGTGTAAATGTGGAAGGTTTCACCCTGGAAAGCTCTTGTCTCAGAAGGGTCTGCGGCAGCTTTAGAAATCAGTGGTCAGAAGCGAACTTTGCCATCGGTTTCTTTCAGTAACAAATACATAAACAAAGCCCTACAGTTTTATTGAATCTGTGCTATATAATTTAGCCCTGGGCATCCTGTCTTAATGACCTTGCAGGACGTAGTATTTTTTTTATTTTTCATGATGTAATTGTCATTTGACTTTCTGACAGCTTTTTCTTCCCCTCCACAAGTTTCTACATAACCACAGATAAAATAATTATTATTTATAATACTCCCTATAATCATAGAACAGTCACTGGAAATACATGTAAAGATGTTCATATCAAGCAATTTAAATCCACCATAAAAAAATCATACGGAATGCTGTTTTATTGAATAAAACGGAAACCTTCTTTTTCCATATAAGCTATAAACATGTTCTTCAGAATATTACAAATATAGAAACTAGTCTAACTAGTCTATATTTCTCCTGGAAATATATCTTTCTAAATAGGATTGTCTAATATCTTTCTAAAAGGATTGTCTTAAAAATGAAGGAAATACATGGGTGTAGGGACAACTACTGAATGATACAGAAGAGCTTCAAGCTTCTACTTCTGTACATGGTATTGATCATAAAAATGGATCCAGTATTTTCAATTATGCTCTGCAAAATAATGTCAGGAGACTTGCTGCATGGCTGGATTTGACATGACAATCTGGAGTGCAGAGAGTCAGGTGTCCTGAGTAAAACCTTTATAAATCCAGGTGAGAGAAGATGGAGTATGATTCATCCTTGAAGCCAGAAAGGCAATTTCACCTTGAAGTAAACTTAAAGTTTGCAGTGCTGCCAACAATGTGCCAGCTCTGTCTGAGTACAAATAGAGAGGGAATACGTGTGGGATCTTGCCCCCGTTAATTTCAGGAATGTACATGAACATGCTCATTGGGGCTTGAGTTTGGGTCCTGAAAAACTGGCAGATTTAACTATGACCTAGGGCTTTTCATCTTACATATTTCTGTAGAGCCTCAGAATATTTTATATTTACAAAAATATGAATTGAAAAACTGATCTCTCTCATGACTGGGCTTTAAGTTGAACAGGATTTGGTACTTCATTCCACTGATAGGACTCATGTCACTATCCCAGCCTTGAGAAGGCAAGCACCAAAATGGAAGAGTCTTCACCTCATCCATTGCTATGCAGTGAACTTGAATGCTGCAGGGTTTTACATTATTTGGGTCTGTATCATGGGAAGGCCTCAAACAGTCCTTTTTCCTAAAGATGTTGCAAAGTAACAGGAACACGGATGAACCAGGTAAGAGGCAAGCTGGGAACATTATCAACCATAACATGTCCGTATTCATAATATTTCCGTTGAATTACTGGGCTAAATACACTGTGTATTTCAGAATGATTTATAGTTGCTAATTCCATTACCTATAGATCCCTCCTAGAAAGCCTTCACAGCTAATGAATTTAATGACACAAAGGCCAAAACTTGAATATATATATCATTCTGCCAAAACCCATCAATGGCTGGGAAAACATTAAGTTTTGAAGCTGTGACTGCTTGCAAGCTATTTTGCCAATCATAAACAGCTCTTTAGTCAAAATCTGTTCACCTCTAAGGTCATCAAAATTTGCTGCCAGGCTACTTGTAACTGCCTGGCTTTTGTAAACCTGGATGATAGGCTTACTCTCTAAACTATAATCTCCCCTGGTTTGTTCAGAGTTTTAAGATAGTGATTTTACTGTCCCCTGGGAGTTGCCACTGAGAAAAGTTACAACTCATGATATTGACTGAACCCACCACTTTTAAGTAATGGCAGGAATTACACATTCTCCTGAAATATCACCTTTTAGCTGGCTGGGAGCTGTCAGTCTCCACTTCTACCCCTTGAATGCCATGTGATAATTGTACTAGCAGCTGCTTAATCTGCTAAACAAGCCACTGGAAGCCTGAGCTGATTGTTTAAGTTGTTCCCTCAGTCTCCATCATAATTGGAGTGCTGCTTTTCTTCTCCCTTCACGTTTTGTCCTTGCCCGCTGTGACTGAACCCCCAACAGGCCTGTCTTGTGTTGGAACAGGCTGTAGTGATTTAAGAAGTGCCCTGTCTCAACTGGATGGGTGTTTGAGACAATCTGATGAATGCACTAGCTGTAACAAAGGAGATGGAAGAGAGCGAATAGGATAGTTTAATTTCAAATTTGTTATATTAACTGACATAAAGCGAGCATTTCACATAAATGGAATAATGTTTTCACATAAATTTTATACATAGAATGTATTGGTATTAAATATCTATATGAAGAAGTACTATAGAACTAAGCTGTAATTCCAACAGTTCAGAAGAATAAAAGCATGTCAGGAGCTCTAGCTCTTCACTCCCCTTTGGCAATGTTTATTTTATATGATCATGCATCAGTGTGTTTATATCATTAGAGGCTTCTACATGGTAACATTTAAAACTTGCATCTTACCCACAGCACACAGCGTTATAACCTGAAACTCATTTCTGTTTACAAACTACAGCACAGAGAGTGACATCTTACAGTGCAGTGTTTATGTCCAAAATTATTCTACTTCAGCAATCATGCTCCCAAGTTAAAACACTGAGTGATGGAGTTAATTAAGGAGGAGTAGCACTGTTGTAGCTCTAATGGTCTACAGATATAAGTGCCTCTCAATGAGGCAAAGTTTGTCAGGAAATGTAATGTCTTTCATTGCACCAGCTGATCTAGCTGGAGAAAAATATAGAGAGCTTTGGGCCCATAAGCCCTTCTTTGAGTATATTAACATTTCTATCATCAGAAAAAGCAGAAACACTCCACCACACACACCTGAAAAAGAGAGTAGATCAGTTTTATTTCAAGAAGTAAAATTGACAAGTTAAGTATACGGTACAAAGACGACAGATGCCAGAATTTTTTGAATCTTGAAAGGCTTATTATTATTAAGCCTTATTATTGTTATTAAATGCGTCCTATCAGCAAAGTTGGAAAGGCTGGCTATGTGATAGTTCCCTAGTGATAAATCACTGCCTTTCCTTCTCAAATGAGTTCTAACCTCCATTCTTTTGCCTAAAAAGTCTTCCACATCTTCCTGCAGCTGAGTCAAGATACAGTTTGTTTGCAAAGACACTTCGGAGACACTTGATTTATTCTTAACAACACTATGAGATCTCCAGTATTTTTTTCACTTTTATCATGCTACAGGTTGATGTCTTAGCAGAAGTAGAGCCCAGCAGTGTTACTATCCTGACATGCAACAGAAATGGGAAAAAAAAAAAGAAAAAGGCAAATGCAAAAGTCCTGCTAATGAAAATTCTTTATGCTCTCTATTGCTAGAAATTTTAAGACGTTGATACTTTATATCATATGCAGGTAATAAAGTCTATTTATACTATTTGACTTGTGAAGATTTTTTAGTAAATTTTAATTAATCCAGTGTTTGTTAGAAATGGACCAAAAATGTAAACTAAAATAATGGGAAAATCCCAGGCTCGTATAAAACTATCTAAATAAATATAGCCTCCAGAAGGAATTTTAGCTGTTTGGCATTATTTAACAAGAGATTGTATTTAACAGAATTAAAGGAACAAAACATTTACTTCTGTAAAAGCAACAATATTTTAAACAGGGACCTGCTGGTGATGTTCCCATCATTCCTTTTTAGACTGGTGTTCAAAACTGGGTAATTATGTTTTTGTAAAATTTCCTGGAATGAGTTCCAATATGAATGTTTACAAAATATGGTCACTCAGGTCTTGCAGTACAAGTTTTTTTAATGTAAAAATAGAAAAGGAAATATTGCACAGCCATCATGTCCTTACTATCCTTGTAGCTTATTTGCATAGTTGGATCATACAATGTAAATGTAAATCGTTCAATGTAAATGTTACTTGTGTTTGTTTTAAAACAATGTTGAACTGACATCACATTTCATTTTTAAATATGGTTAAACTTGGAAAAGCTGAAGGAGAAATAAGTTTCTGTTAGGGTAAGAAATTTACTACAATTCTTATTATACCAATTTTTTTTTTTTTTTTGTTAAAATGGTCCACAAATTATGATGAGTCAGAGGCTGTTATCATGTGTGTATAATTGTAAGGGATTCAAGGAAATTGAACAAATGTATACTGAGAACATAAAGGAAATTAATGGGGGACCATTAATTAATGGGACCCATATGAACAGATTGGATGGAGTGTTTAACTTGTTTGACATTAATACATTATTATAGTGTAAATCCAGATATATTTTATAATTATTGACACCATTCAAAGTACCTGGGATAAAATCTCTGTTTGTTTTTCTTTAGAAGTACTGGGTTTTCAGGACAGCCTAAATAATGACATCTAGGATTCGTTCTATTCTGAGATTGGCAGTATGGTATGAAATTATATACTTGGCTATTTGAGGGCACACCTGTACTGATAAATAAAGTGTCTGGAGCAACTTGATGATCCCCAATGCTTAATTAGTCCCTCCATCCCTCAGTCTCTTCTGGGCCATCCCAACCTGCTCACCAAGGAAAATTTGCTGCTGCAGGGGCAAGCTCAAAGCACCATGGGCATGATTCAGTAGGCTGTGGTGAGAAGTAGTATTGGTCTCTGGAGCTCTCTAACTCTCTTGTACTTAGTATGTAAACTTTGATTCCATATGACCTTTAGTTTATAAGCTTTCATTACATTATAAACTTTATTTTGCCTAAAACCATATGGTTTGTGGAATTCTTTAGAGATGTTCAGTATTTTATATTCTGTAAGATTTACCGTGTAGTAAGGCTGAGGAAAAATTATACACAACAAAACAATAATCTAAAGGTAAATTGGTATTAAAGGTGCTGGTTAGATACTTACATATCCTAGTGTTCTGACAAATTTCATGAAGCAAAGGATTTCGCAAGTAAGGTAGGCCAACTAAATGTTAAGCTACATCAGAAGGAGCAAGTGTGGACTGAGTTATTGAAACAAGAAGAATTTATTTATCAATAGAGCAATTTCCTAAACATTAGGTTTTCATATTCACCTTTTCTCAAAATATGTGACAGCAAAAATCAAAGGAATTCCAAGATAGGCAAAGAGTAATTAAGAGCATATTGAGGTCCTTGGTGCATACAAAGAGAAAGAACAGTGTAGAATGGAAGGAAAGAGTGCCAAGACTTACAAAACATCAGTAAGTATATTAACAGGTAGCAGAGACAGCACTCTGCAATGGGACATCCAATTCTTAGTTTGTTTCCTTTGACCCAGAGTATAAATCTCATTGTAAAATTGAGAATTTTTATTCCATGCTTTTTAGCTCTAATCTTAAGCTTTCAGATTCTGTCTTCCCTGCACTGAATATTTCCCAGTTCCTCAGTGCCCATTTATTTAAGTTGGGTAAGTTGGGCACCATGCTTGGCCATAATCCTTATGATCTACCTGTTCCAAGGCTGTGTTTGGATAAATAGCATTATGCTTCTTCATCTCTGCTTGAGAAAAAATTAGAGATTGGTTTGTAACTGGGCAGTAGTTAGCTGTAGAACTTTTAAATCAGCTGAACCAAGCTCTCTGAACATACGCTGCTATTTTGTTCATTAAATAACAGATTGCAAGCTAATTCATACTCAGTTGAGACATCTCTGATTAAAAATAAAACAAATCCAAACATACCAATAAATAATGAATTTAGGAACTAAAAAAATTAAAGTATCTCAAAAAGCACTACAGGTTGGATGCAAACCAAGGTTCATTACATTTTAGTATATTTTCTCTGATATACTTAGTAATGATACAGGCTATTGTAGTCTTGTCAGTATATGATAAAACAGTTCAATTATCCCTTCATTCTATACGAATGCCATGGAGCAGCGTGTGCTCAAAACTGATCAAGAGCCATCCAAAAGAATGAGTCAGGACCAGAGAGAAGATAGCTTCTGTCCTCAATGTGAACTCCTCCCTTCAAATCTCAAAGAAAGGAGAGGAAGTGGAAGTCCTTCAAACTAGCAGAATTAGAAGGAAAGGTTTTTCTTTTTTATACCTAGCATCCCTACAGAGGTTTCTATTTTGGAGTGAATGCTTGGAGTTTGGGAAGTGTCTCAAAATCAAAAAGTTAAACAGATCAACATTGATATTGAAGAATGAAAGCAAAAACCCTTAAAAAAAAAATGTTGAAAACTTTTAAGTGAATTTTGTGGAGCAGATGGGGAGTGTGCGAGTTAGAGTAAAGCAAAGCAGATCCAATCTACAGCAAAGATACAGAATGTTATATAGATCTTTTTCAGGAAACTTCACAGTTCTAGATGTGTTCTGCTGAAATGAGACCACTATTTTAAAAATAATGAAATTTCAGGGAAAAGAATTTAGACATTTTCTAAACAGGCCCTTCTGTCTGTAAAAAAAAAAAAAAAAAAAATGGGCTAAATGCAAGTGCAGATGAGAAGGCCAAGAGTGAGGGCCAAGAGCACCTCTTCTGGCTTGGATGCTCCTCAGATGAAAATCTGATTTGAAGCAGATTATTTTAAATGTAAATTTTGAGCTGAAATCGTGTTTTATAGTTAAATTTTTAAATGCAAACTTCTACCAAGTCAATGAATATATTGAAAACAAGTAACAGTGTATTTGCATATCATGCATAGACTTCTTGATATAAAAAAAAAATTTTAAATCTGAACATTGTTAGCAACCATTAAAAATAAAACCAGGAGTTATTATGTATGTTGAACAACAGCAACAGGATTAAAATTCTTAGCTAATCTAATTTCTATATCACTCCCATACATTTTGAAATCTTGGCTTTAAACAAATTATTGTGTGTAATACCCATTTTTAGATGTTTAAGTGATTTTGCATTGTTATTTTACAGATTCTACTGTTTATTCAGAGTTGTGAAGAATTGTAAGCATGCATATTTATACCATAGTATCTCAACCAAGTTGGGGGTTTTTTTTTAAGCAAAATAAAGTAATGAGATGTAGACTTAGTTCCAAGCAAAATAAAAATAATTGCCAAGTTAGAAAGTCTGTAAAAACTAATTGGAAACTCAGGCTGTTTCTCAGCATGATTAATTTGCATTGCTTCACTGAAGTGAAGAAGCAGAAGAGTTGTCTTTAAATCACAAAAATACTTCAGAATCTGAAGTGAGGTTTTCTGTGATGCCAGTAGCTGGACGAATGGGTGACAAGTGTGATAATTAAAAAGGAATCCCCCAGGATATCTGATGCATTTATACATTGTGATAAATTGCACTGGGAGATATAAGGTACCCTACCCACCAGAAATACTATATGGTTCACAAAGCAGAGACAGTCTATTGCATGAAACAAACTCAACTATTTCAGATAATTGTGTGCTATTGACAGGACAGGGACAGTACAGATAAAAGGGAAAGAAAGGAACTGCCATATAGATGATACGTTTTTCCCCATTTACCAGTCATCATCTTGACTGCTCAGCATTTACTGCATACCTTTTGATGTATCTTGTAGAATCTAACTGCATGTCCTGGCAAAGATCTGCAATTTTCAAACAGGACAGTAGCACAACCATTAAAATGGCTTGTCATGCAAATTATAGGATGTATAACAATCCTATGAATTTTCTATTGAGTGGATTTAAGATTGGTACCACTAAGTAAGGGAGAGTCATTGATCAAATGTAGAGGATGCTGGACATCATATAATATGTCCAGAATTTGGGTAGCTTTCAATTCTAAAATAGCAGGATACAGGATTTTCTGAGATTAATTATTATATGAAAGTGCCTTAGCAGATTATTTCAGAGCTCTGGACTGTTGACTCCAGTGATTTAATTTACTGAGGTCTCCAATTTTCTAATATGCTTAGAAGTGCTTTTCTGGTATATGCAAACTAATATTACAGCGTAAACCTTAATGCAACTGTAAGAATGCTGCCTTGATAAAAGATCAATGAAATTAAAAGGATTAAGCCTGGGCCAAATCCATGACAGCTTTGCTTACCACAGCATAGAAGAGCTTATGTGGAGCACTAAACAACCTTGTTTCTCCAGTTGGGGTAAATTGTGGTTGTCACAGAGGAAAAGTACTCTTTTTTCCACCAGCTGTTCCAAGAAGGGAAGGGGCACGCTTTCATCTTTCACCTTGAAGATACATCATGTCATAATTTGAAGAAAGCGTGTGTGGTAAATGGATGGCAACAACAGCTCCTTGCAGGGAATTTTTGCAGGTTCATCAGAGCTCTGCTTCAGCTGCTTTTGTGCAAATTTAACCGGACGTCTACTAAAGTAAAAGGGAGAGTGAGGGTGAGTATAGAAATGGGACAGAGCTGCATTGTATACTGAGGTAAATTAGCTGGAAGACTTTCAGGTTAACAGCTTCTCAGTTCACCCAATCTGGCAGCAATTTTTATCAGCATCTTCTTTGCAAAAAATTTGTTATTGTTCTTTCTAAAAGGAATTTCTTGCCTCAATTCTCCATAGCTGTGTTACTTGCTGAGAGTTTTCAGAAACTCTTGTGGCAAGCAGAGAAAACAACATTGTATTGCCCCTTCAAAGTACTGTTACACGATATTTGTATCTTCGTTGTCTTTTGCAGGAGGATTCAAACTCACTGGCACAGGCTGCGCCACCTTAGAACCGCACAGCACTGATAGCTCAGGGCAGGACCCCTGCAGCTACAGCATCCCCCTCTGAGGGTCTCTAGGGCAGTCACATCAGAGGCGGCGGGGCCTGGGGTACCCACCACACACGCCTTTCATCCCCTTTCACAGCCTGGTCCAGGGGCTGTGAGCTTCTTCCCAGCTCACTTGCCTTTAGCTGCCACAGGACCTTTTCTCTGGGTATCTGGATCATTAGTGCTTCAGATAGTCGTTAGGAGGGCCTTATCCCAGGTCTCATCTAACAAACGCAGTAACAGACTCAGAAATGTGTTAACCTTGCTTTATGAAAGGTGTTTGTTAGGTGGTAGGAATTATTCAATTATTTTCTCTCTTGATTTGAAGCACAAGACTAATTCTTATACTGTGCCTATTTCTTTCACAGACGTTCTTAAATGAGATTTATACCTCATGAAATCAGTTGGTATCTGTGCTGCGATTCCGTGTCTACTTGATTTATTTGTCTTTACCCTTCTCCCTAAAAAATCCTATGACAAATTAAGTGAATGTTATTTCTTCTTTGTTTTGTTTTTTTTTCTTTTTGTCTTGTGGGTTTTTTTGTTGAACTGATGAACTACAGTGCTGGAGGGAGTGTGTCTGTGTCTGATATTCTCCATTTCAGTGGTGAAATATATCTTAAATTATTTCATGTGTTGCAACAACTTTTTACAGGCAACTGGGTTAGCAACATGATAGAGCGCAATGCTTTAATCCCAATAAATATTCTGTCATGCTCATGCTCTCTTGATCTTTTTAAAATAATAACGCTCTGTGGGTTTGTTTGCTTTTGCTTTGTTGTTTCAGATATGCCAGGTAGCCCACACAACCAGTTCACCTTCAGACCCCTCCCGCCGCCGCCTCCACCACCACATGCCTGCACCTGTGCCAGAAAACCACCTCCAGCAACTGATTCTCTCCAGAGAAGGTCGATGACCACCCGCAGCCAGCCCAGTCCGGCTGCCCCGACTCCCCCCACCAGTACACAAGATTCAGTGCATCTCCACAACAGCTGGGTCTTGAACAGCAACATACCCCTGGAAACCAGGTACAGACCAACCTGTTGTACCCTACATATGTCATATTTTTTTAAAAAAATAATACATATATATATATATTTAAAAAATGGGGAGGTGACCTGACATTGACATGAGGTGGTGATGGGGAATTACAAGCTTGTCATTCAGGACATTCCAATGTATTTTGATTTGAGGCCATGTCATGTAGCCGTGTGAGGCCTTATTTACTTGGTGCTTCTAGATCACTAGCACACATAAAAACATGTGTTTTGCAATGTTGTGGAAGACACACACACAGAGACCAAAAAGAATCCAGCTTCTCAGAGACCAGTATTAGTAGACCACTATCAAAGTATACCCAATCAAATGGTAGGACTGAAAGAGATAGAATAGAACTTCTCCTGGATGTAGAACCTTTGGATTTTAATGCGGACTCCATTAATGATGACCCTCTTGAATTGGACTTGGGAAGGTACCAGCCTGGTGGAAGATACCTGTCCATGTCTCGAAACAAAATATTTGATGATGTATAAACTGCTGAAAGCTAAAGAAAATTCAGTGGAAATCTGTTTTCTGCTTATTGCTTGGAAAATACTGTATTCGTGATACATCACCAAACCAGGAAAGACCATTTTTGTTTAGAAAAAGAATATGAAGGAAAAACTAATTTGCAAATGCACCTATATGATAACTTTACTAATCATGACAAGAATATTGAGGCTTTGAGCAACCTGCTCTAGTGGGAGGTGTTCCTGCCCATGGCAGGGGGGCTGGAACTAGATGATCTCTAGGGTCCCTTCCAACCCAAACCATTCTATGATTCTATGACATTGATTTCCTTAAAGTGTGGAGATTATATAGGTATTTTAGTATTGTATGCATTGTATGCAGGCAGGGTTTGTGGTTGTGTGCTTGTCTCACCTTCCCACATTCTCCTAGGACCATTTTATAAACAGCAGGTAGAAGTTTTGTTTAATTAGTGTACTCTGGCACTTCTGGAGTCAGTCAATAGCTTTCCTGTGGATAAGACAGGAAATAATGCTACAATAGTATTTTCCTCAAAGCATATTTAAGCATTTTATTTTATATATACACAAAGAATATAATTTGATCATTTGGTAATGGAGAAAGGATACAGGCCCAGGACAGGTATTGAGCATGAAAAGCCTTTCTGCGGCAGCTGAGGAAGGCAGGGTTCAACTTCAGGATCATCCACAATTTACACAAGTAACCTACTCTGAAAAATGATTGAAAGCAGTTTGTATTGGGCAAACCTGTATTTCAGTACCCAGAGTTCTGCCTCTGAGGTAAATGCACAGTTTCCTCTAATGTTTTGGCTTTAATAAGCATTTTTAGTTCCTGGTAAGTATTAGCTAGTTTGATGGCTTCCAGCTACAGCTGACCTGATGCTTAAAATAAGCTCTTGATTCTCTATAACCTCTTCATTTTCAACGTAGCACCAAGAAGTTCTGGTAATCAGAAGCATCAAATTAAGTTTTTCTTCTCTGAAAGGCTGTTAAGTTGTGATTGAAGAATAAACTGATTCATTGTGAAATAAAACTTTTCTTAATTGCCTTAAGGACAAATCACAAAAAGAATCAAGAGAGATGGAAACTTTTCTCCAAATGCAAACATAAACAAAGTTTTAGTTCGGCTAGTCCTTCTAGAGCTAGAAGCTTTTACAATTTTTATAAAGATAAACCTCTGTGATTTCTTGTGTAACAAGCTTATATATCTATACCTTCTGCTGCAAAGAAGGGCTGATCCCTGGGCGTTCTGTACCCTTAAGCACTTTTAGGTTCCCTTCAATTAACAGTTCAGTAGATCTTGTTTAGCCTCTCCTGAGTCCCTGTTCAGTATATTCTCATCAGACTTCATAGGGGAAAATACTTTGCAATTTTAAATCTCTAGAGTTCAGTTTAATTCTTCTGTTTTCTTGTTATTTTTGCAAATTCAAAACTTTTCATAAAGGACAACAGATATGTAGTTATATCAATAATTATATAATTGGTTACTGACAAAAGGGCTGTGCAGTGGATTAGCAGTTCAGATTGGAAAACACATTGTGGGTTACATGTTAGTGATTCGCAAAGTCTGGGAATTTTCCACATTCCTGCCCTTCAGTGGTTGTTTCAGCTGATTTCATGCACCCTCTGGTAGCTCCTGCAGCCTCTCATGAAGCTGGCTGAAAGGCAATATAATCTGAAAGTAGAATCTGTGAAGGTGTTTGCCAAGGTGTATCTGCAGTTTATGTGCAGACAAGTGATATAGCAGGGGAACATTGTAATAAAAAACATTTGTGATTACCACTTCCCAGAAGTCTGCAGTACACAACACAGCCTCAGAGAAAAAGAAGGGCTTGCAGCTTGTTTTTTCTTCCTTTAACAGGGAATGATTCAGCTAGAATTGAACAGATACTTTGGTCTAATATTTTGGTTCTTTTGCTTTCCTTTTCCATTAATGTTCAGCTGCCAGTTAAAAATAATCCTAAAAATAAAGAGAAACATGTCAATGGCAGCTTTATTTCAGTGCTAAATCTTTAATAGTACCAAATCTACCTAATATGTACATACCTAATGTGTCTAAGCAGATTTTTTTTTTTTTTTTAATTTGGAACATTTGTAATCAAAAAGACTTAGTAATGTATTCCCTACTGTAATAACTAGGCAAAAATCAGAATGCATATGTTCAGCTTTTCTTCCAGCTGTATTTCCTGTTAATCCCTAAAGAGCACACAAGTTTGCATGGTTTATCTATAGCCATGTAATATTAGAGAATTTTCAGACAGGAAAAGATTTCCTAGAACTAATTGTGTGACTGTAAATCCTATTCACTCTGGACAGTCAGAAATGAAGCAAATTTGAGTCTGCTTGTAATGATAATATGTCCTATTTATGTAAAAGAAAATTCTGTAGTTTTAAAAATGTTTCTAATACTCTGATTAAATATATATTCTTATCTAATTAGAATTTGAAGCCCTGGATTAGACCTTAAAGGTCTGCAGCAGAGACATATACTGAGTTACACGTTCTGCAAGTATTTTTGTAGAGTAAAAATTTGTTATATTTTTATATAAAAGGGCAAATCAGAAATTTGGAGTTGTGCTTCATCTAGAGGTGTTATATGCATAGACTGTTCCACAAAACAGTTTTGTCAGGACCCCGTATACTAGCCCAACTGTTGAGTGAGGACACTGAAGGCGAAATTACTTGTTCAAGTTCACACAAGCTTTTGGAAAAAGCCAAAAATAGAGTTGAGATGTATGTCATTGCCAAGGCCAGTTCTCTGACTCTGGCAGCTATTCTGATTTTAAGTCACCCAAATGAAAATAAGAATTAGGAGCACCTTTAAAACTTCAAAGGACATGTTGAAGAATTGCTGTTGAAGAAGAAATTAGAGACGAGCTGTACCTGTAGGAGGTGTAGCAGCTCAAACTGCCGACTGCCTGTGCTGCAGCCTTCACTGCTGTAATGTGCCTGTAAATGCAAATGCAGGCTCTATCTGTATGCATGCACACGCAGTTATGAAAAAAAATATTCATTATTAAAATGACTTATGAACATGCAGTAATTTCATTGTCACACAGAAAAATAATTTGTAAGTATTGCCAGAAAAAGACTGCAAGGATCTCTCAAATGATATAAAAACAGAGGAAACATTGATTGTCTTTTTTAGGATAATGTTATTGGGCTCTTACATAAATTGATTTTTTTTCTTCTCCCCCAGAATAAAGTACCTATTGCCTATTCCTTCCTTTCCACTAAGATAATTGTTTTTTCAGGTTTCATAGATAGTTTGCTCTAATGTTTCAAATCTTATGATTTACAGTGTAATACATTGTCATTATCTCTGACAGCCCTATCTGAACACAGCTTACTACTTTTTATAGAGTATACATTAAACCCTGACAATTCAAAGGAGTGTTTTTCATTTTCTCCATGCCCTGTTAGTTGACTCAGTATTTGTTTCCATTACTTGCTTTTTTGGGTTTTGGTTTTTGTTTTTCCCTGCCATTTGCTATTTATTTTCCCACTTCATCAAATTCCCAAATAAGAAGAAAAAACTAAATGTTAAATAGGGATTTTTATCTGGCATTATTTCTGATCCTCCCATTAGTCCATTACAGTTCCCTCATGGATAGACCATTGGACACACTTATTTTGAGCAAAGTTTTGCATTTAGATTACCTAAGTATTAGAATTTTTAAATTTTCTGTCGAAATATCTCAATTTAACCTAAATTTGATTTTGTTTCAAGGTAGTTTTTTTTAGTCCTGTTATGTGCTTCAGTATTTTACATATTTGCTTGTTCCTTCCTTTTTCAGATCAAATGTCTTTCTAGTTCCTCTAACCCATTTAGCAGTGTTGGCAGTAAGGTTAATGCTGTGCTGAATGGACTGAAATCTCCCTTCACTGCACTGGCAATGAGCCAAGTGCTGTGGAAAAAGACAGCTTAATTTAAGCAATCTTATCACCATGGTAATAGCTGCTCTAAGGGGACAGTGAAGTACCAGACCATGAACCTGAGATTCAATTACCATTAATTTATATAAAACTTTGAAATACTAGAACAATAAGAAAAGTATTTGGGGTTCAAGGCAGTTATGATTTTTAGTTACTGTTCAGCAATATTTCAGAGCCCTAAAGTTTGATTATGGCTCTAAACACTTTAAAACTTTGAGAGTTTTGGCGCTTAAGAAGTTTATTCAGCTCATTGTACTGATGGAGTCATTCCTTTCTGTATTATATAGCTATTTAAGGTGCACTTTTAAGACTAACTGGATTTTTGTTTTCCTAAAAATATCATCTTAGTTTTAATTCTGTTTAGTATAGGGGAGATCTTGACAATGATCACTTGTCAAGAGAGTAATTCTGTACTGTGGTTTTCTTTTGTTCTTTTTTAATCAGGCTCATAATTATTTGTGCTCTTAAAAGAGTACATTGATAGTTACTCAAATCATAGAAACATGTACATACTCACTTTCTGTTTAAGCTGGAGTAGCGCTAAAAGCGGAAATAATTAAAAAAAATATGTATATATAAATACACACTCAAGTGGTTCAGTGTGAGCTCTTGGAAGGTTTTTTCTCTCTCCTTGGTCTCTTCATTTGAGCATCTTGTGAATCTTGTCTCAAATGCAGAGACACAGAAAGCACTTTTGTGCCTTCCTTTTTCCCAGTTCAACGTTTCCATAGCAAACAGAAGGCTTTTAGGGCTCCCAAGGCACACAGGTGTTGATGATCATACACCACCGAGCAGGGAGACAATTACTGTTTGAGCAATGCAATTCATTAGGAACTTGTTTGCGAATGGAGCTGAGTCCTGAGTTAAATAACTGGACTTGTTTTTACCCCAAGAATAAGTACAGGGGAGGGCTTTATTTATGATCTTTCTTTCAAATCTTGCTGGTCAGTATTTGCTGTTATGACATCTCATTTGTGTTTTTTCATTTTCTACCTAATTAAACAATAAATCTAATCCATGAGAGGATGACTGTATTAAAAACAGACACATAGCAAAGTTTTCAAATTCAGTCCAAGTCCCATGTGTTTTCATTGCACATAAGAAAAGATCCTAAAAATATTTCATACTTCTGAACTGTAAAAGACAAATTGAAAACTGTAAATATGACCATGAACTTAACATAAAAGCTGAAAATATGACCCTAAATTTCATAATGCTAGAATGAAAGCATCATTTATGGAAATAAAAATACAAACATTTTTTGCCTACAGTGAAGTACAATTTTCATGTTAACAGCAATGGCACCTGAGAGTCTTTTGAGTAACTTGAGATCCGGTCAGTAAGGACAATTTAAATTGTTCATATATTTTTTATTTTTTCTTTGGGAAGAGCTCTGTCTTGGCTTTTGCTGGAACAGCGGGATAATATATGTACGTGTAAGGGGGGTTTTTACAGAGTTGATATGGTAACTTGAACAGTCATGCTGCAGATACTTTGCTCATTATTTTGAATAAGGAATAATATATAAAATTATAAATAAAAGTAAAGATCCATTGTTATGTTATGGCCACCAATAAACCAGAAGCCTGTTAGCTTTCTATGAAACACGGTGTTTTCATTTTCAAAACCAGAAACAGACTGAATATGAATTTCAACACATAAAGATAATTACAAGTTAATATAAAGAGCCTAGGATGATTTAGGAAATAGAGACTATGTGTAGCAGAAAGGGTAAGAGAGATGCAAAAGATACTATATTTTCATTTGAAAGAAAAACACGTATGTATGTATAATGTTATTGCCTGGAAATGTGTGTCCATCTCCTGGATAGCTTCTTCTAGGAAATCTGTATTGGAAGAGGAGACAGTATTTACATAGGTAATGTGGTCCACTTCTTGTCAAGTAAAATTTATGTTATTTATTAGAGCAGTTGTACAGCTTGCCTTTAGATCATATGCATGTGAGCGTAGGTATTTGGACATAGACTCAAATGCTAGGAGCAAAAGTCAGTTAGAATATGCATGAATACCCACAGGAGGAAGTTCATGGCAAAAAGAACTATACAGCAACTACTTCTACTTTAGTTATCTCATTTCTTTCTTTGTTTTAAGCCATGCTTCTAATCATAGCATGTAAACAACAGAATTACAGTATTGGTATTATTATCCTCAATTCATGGTTTCAAAGTATTCTGTGAATATTACATACTATTCTGTATATAACCCTTGTAAATATTATTGTAAGTACTGTTGTTCTCATTTTCCAGGTGAAAAAATTAAAAATTATTGAAAAAAATAGAGCTAACCATGAGCTCCCTTATTCCTTTCTTACCCCACAAATCTCCATGTGCATTGATCAGTTTTACTGAGCTGTTTCTGAATCATAGTGCTAAAGGAAAGTCCTAAGCCACAAAAAATCACTTTTGAAAACTACTGGATTAATGTAGCAAAGTCACCATGTATCATAATAATAAAGCCCATACTGATCTATACAAGAGTAATTTATGTTCCCAGTGTGGAAGCTTTAGGTTTGTCTTTTTTTTTTTTTTCACTAAATAGCCAATGAAACCAGAAGACAATTGTATTTTGGACAACTGTTCCATTTTAGAAGCTGTTCTGGCTTGATTTTGGTACTGTCCTATATTTATATAATTATTGTCCCAGTTTTCTGCCAAAGACTTGAAAGTTGAATCACCTGGTTAACAGGCTTAGCTTGCCTACAGCAACAACAGACAAGTGAGTCAGCATCATGTCACTTGTTCTGTATTAATAGAGGTGAAAAGTAAAGGATACGGATTCTTTTTACATCCTTTCGCATCCAGGGTCACAGGGCTAAATTTTCAAACATGATGTAAAATAAACATCAGTAAAAGGAAGCAATTCTGTGTGAATGATTCAAAAGGCAAATCCAGCTCAAAGGGGAAATTTTAACAAAGCAACTCTATTCCCAAAAACAAGTCTCTAGGGGGTTTCAAATGTATTTCAATTATACATGTAAAAATAGAATGATAAAATAAATTAGATAAATAGTTTTCATGGCCATTTCCCTCTTATTTTACCCATGAGCATTCTTGTTCCTACAGTTCTTATCCAGAAAAAGATAAAACAAGGCAGATAAGATCAGATTCTGTCTATAAGTCATGTCTTATATTCATATATGTTTTTCCTGGGTTGGTTTTCAAGATGAGAGTATAGTGCATATATCTTTGTTTTCAAGTAGATGTCTTGTTTTTATGCTATATACTTACCTTAGAATACCTGTCTTGTTTTTATACTATGTAGTTTACTGAGAACCATATGCAAGATTTATAAACAGAGGTCCATATTCTGATTATTATCCCCTCCCACTTTGGGTAGAAAACAGGATGAATAGAAAATCAGGAAAGCAAATTTCTGCTTCTTCCCACAGTCACAGGAAATATTAAGTGACTTAAAAGGGTCAGGTAGCAATGAGCTTGTGGTTGATGTTTGCCAAAGTATCTGGGCAATTGTATCAGTTCCAAATCCCTTTTGGCTACCATCTTTATGTATTCTCTGATTATGCCAAAAATCAGTGTCCTTCTTCTGTTTCAGTTACTATGCCTCTTAAAAATTCCCTTTGCACTTCTGTTGACATCTATAAGAATTCAATTGCCTACATAAACATTGGTATAGATATATAGTTATATATATTATATGTAGTAATCAAATTTAGTTGAAAAGTAATTGAAAATTTTAAATGATCAAACGGAAGACTTCTTAGTTTTCCTATCACATAGCTATGCAGCGATTTGTAATATGTTGTAATTGTAATTTGTACAAATATGTTCTTACTTGGTTTCTCCAGGAGAAATGCAGACTCATTCTTTCGGCCAGCATTGCAAGATATGTGTTTCTACTAACTCATCTGGTGGTTCACTTTCAAATCTGCTTTTGTTCTTCTTTTTTTCCTCTTAGGAATTTGTATTTTTTAATAAAAATGGGAGGAAAATATGTTATAGGTACAAATGAAGGTGGACTTCTAGGCCTATAGACACAAGGCACAGGGTAAATGCATAAGACTTAGGGAAGTGATATTAAGCCCTTGAAAAGTTGAGGGACGTTACTACAGTACTGGGAAATCAAAATATTTTCTCAGAATCTAATTAAGGAATTCTGTGTGGGGTTAATCGAGTTTCTGTAATAGTGTTATGTTACCGCCACATTAATTCAGTTGGGATGTTCCTTCATGTGTAGCTTTTATAAGACTTAAACTACCATTCCAGATAAGAAACCAAAAGTACATAATCAAATGTTCTCATAGAGAACGATGTAAAGAAAGAAATGCACTCCTATTCTCTAACCTTCTCCTAGATGAGAATTCATATGAACGACACTCTTGGCATTATATGCTATTCCTCTTAAGGTTGAACAAGAATGCTTAGATGTGCCATATGACACTGCTTCTTTACAGAAAGCAAGCTGTTCTGTGATCAGCAGGACTGAGAGGCCTAATTTCATGCTTTCTGTCATGTGAACTCCCCCATAAAATGCCAAGCTGTTTGATTGTGACTGTTATTTAGTTGACATTTATAATCAAATAGACAATTTCTTGTAATCTATATAAAGATTGTTTTTGTCACCCATACAGCAATTTAATAAATTAAATGATTTAACTATCTTATTCAATTCTGAATTTATAATTGTGTAATACATTGTTTCTTTAATTTACTGTTAATAAAAACTTAACTTTAGTTGTATATTTCTAGATTTTTATTTAAATTAACTTTTTTTGTGAAAGTAACAGCAAGTAACAACATTGAAGAATCTTTCAGGATTTCAATGTACGTAAACCCTATCTGACTTAAAGATCTGACCAAATATCTCTAATGAGTCTTTGTTTCATGTAAATTATATGGATTAGAGAGGTGACTTGTCAGTTATCTAAAACAAATTTGTATTTAGATGAAAAGTTAGGAGCAAAGGTGATCTTAATTTACCACTCATATTCATCAGATTTTAGAACATGTTTTAATGTGAGAGTGAAAAAAAATGCTCCCTCTAAGCTTAATAATGATTTAAAATAGAAAATATATTTTACTGTGAGAGGAAAAATAACATCAGTTCCAATATTTTTTTAGTTGTTAATACGGATAATGAGAAAACTCGTTGAGGTCCTCTGGTCAGTGTAGAAATCTCTTATGTTAATGCTTAATCTGAACTTTAAAGTCAGTGGAAGAAATCAGAACACAAAGGTGGGATTTATCTGATCTATCATAGATGTTTATTTTGGAACTTTCTGCAGGTCTTTATTTCTTAAACTGATTATAAAGATAGTCTAAATATCTGATTTAAATGTAGACATCCATTGTTGTCACCCAAAACTAAATTAGATAAATCATTCTCAAAAAGTTGGTTTTGGGTTTTGGGTTTTATTTTATTTTATGGTTTGGATTTTTTTTTGTTTTGGTTTTAATTTATTTATTTACTTCATTGAACATGGGACTTGGCTTTCATAAATATTTTAGTATTTTAGTATTTTAGTTCTGATCCAGATGATGGTGGTTGTTCCGACTGACCTTGTTTTTGAGCTTTGGTTCACACTACTGCATGGCCTCAGAGCATGTGAACTGGAGTTCTTTGGGATGAAATTTAACTGATATATGTGCTTCAACTGCTAATAGGTTTTGTTAGACCTACTCAGCAATCTTAGTCCCCCAAAACATATATGCATGGTGCATCAGAACATCAGCACCAAATACTTCAATCCATAAATTCATTCATATTGAGCTGCATTACTTATTACTACATAAAACTGCAAAGATCACTTCTTGTTGTTAGTAGAAACAGTGCAGATAGTGCAAATAATCTATGAAAGCAAAGAGAGGTGATATGGTACTATGCCACTGAAAAAAAAACTACGCGGTGATTTTTACTCTGACACCACAAAACTGAGTGCCAAAAAGGGGTGCAATCCTGAGATGTAAAAACAGATATACAAACCAAAAATTAAACACTCTACATATTTTCTTCAAAGAAATCCCAATCACATACCTAATATACTTTTTTGGTATTTTTTGTTGGAAATTTTAAACAAAATTTTCTAGCCCTTTTATATAGGAAAATTTCATCATTGATTAGGACATAAAGGAAATTAAACGCAGAAAAAGAAAGACTCTATAAATTAGCAGGGTACAACTTAACTTGCTCAAAGTCCATTTAGGTTTCAAAGTTGTTCAGTGGTCCTCTACTACAAAATTGACTGTCAAGGTTAGGACTTCTGGTAGGGCTGTGATACCTGTGTTTTTTGGTGGGCTGAACTCAGTTCAGAGTATCCCCTACCACTGGGACTCACATCTGTTTTGATTAAAACCACAATCTCTGCCCGGTGTCTGGGTTCAGCCTCCTACAGATATCCTCCCTAACCAGACAGGCCCAACAGCTTTTGTTACCTGTAAACTCATTTCCTCTGGAGATCTGTGATGACTCAGGTATGCTTTCAGTGACAACCCATTATTTATTTTTGCGTCCACCCACAGGCTGCAAAAATGTGGAGCAGACAGGATAAAATTTAACAAGAGACCAAGGCATAATTTTCCTTAATTTAACTGAATTCTTTATGGTTTGCTTTCTGCTTTGATCTGGAAGAGACAGTTGGCTTCATGCAGTCCATGTGTGTGATTATGTCTGTCTTGTATTTTAGTTCAGTTTTATTCCTCCACAAAAAACAAACAAGACTGAGAGAAAACACAAAATAAACACAAAAACTAGTCAGTCTAGAGAGAGTATTAATTTTGAACCAGAGAAAGATTGAAAAGCCACAGCTCCTTAACATCACAGTTTATACCATAAAGAAGACAATAGTGGGCAAGACATTTACTTCACATGGCCAGGTACCTTTTCCCTTCAGAGGACCTAACAGAGTTTTGGAGGCAACTTCCATTTTCACCCCTATTTTATTCTTCCCAACTTGATATCTCCTGGAAATGTCCCATCAGGTACAGCCCAGCAGTGAGGCAGTACTAGCATTTGAAAACACATGGGATTGACCAGAATGCTTTTTGAATTATCAGGTTTGATCATGATTCTTTTGTTCATCTTTGTCTGATGGTCCAGTTTGCTACATCTATTTGAAGAGGTTTTACCTGTTGAGAAGAATATTGATGAAGAAATGAGAAAAGGGGCTTTGAAGGAAAACAGGTACAGTAAAACCTGTCAAGTAAAATTAATGCAGTAGGGTTTCCTGTGTTATATTACCTTTATTTAATATTCTTATATAACTACAAAAGTGAATCTCTTGAAAGTTGTATTCCCACTGACAGCTTCCCTGCTATTTTATGGCAGCATCCACTATAGTTAATGGTCTATCACAGCTTCCATTATGAGTTCTGGTTTTTCAAGGCTTTATTGTAGCAACAAGATTGTTAGAAGGGGATTTTCTCCTGTGAGAATCTGGAAAACGAATTTTAGTTTAAATTGGTTTAGCCATCTCTAAATTAGAGGCAAAGAGATTTTTTTTTTTTCATTTTTTCAGGTTTTATCCATTTTTTTTTTCTTTAATAGCCAATTTCTTTTCTATTGTAAACTGACATTGTTCCTGTGAAGGTGGACAAAAGAATCAGAAGTTTGGGTTCTGTCTAGAATATCTGTTTCGATAATCAAACAAGGAATTATTTTATTTCTTTCAATGCACTGCAGATCTGAGTCTGCAGATATGTGCTTGTGCAGTTTTTCAAACAGATATCCAACAGTGGGACAAGTTTATAACATGTGAAGGAGTTGTATAGATGCTCTGCCTGGCAAAACCCAGGACCAGTTCCTGATTTACTAATTGCAATATCCAAGTCACCCTTTGCTCTTCAGTTTACACCTGCAGCACCTAAATGTTGCCTATTAAAGCTTCTTTCCTAGTTTTTCAAGTCTAGGGAACTGTCATCCAGGAAATAGGCTCTTTTCCTTCCTGCACAGACCAAAAACCACCAAAACAATGAAAAGACCATCCCTCATGCATGTGCCACTGAAAACAGAGTAGAATAGAGTTGTATCCTGGGTACTCTGTTGCAAAGTCAGGCTCCAACTTCTTGACTACTAACTGCAAGTGTTGTGGCAAATGTGCAGCACATCATTTGATAAAAAGCCACCCACAATAAAATCTTTTTTTTGCATAAACACTAAAAAACCCGGAAGTGGTAAAATATGACACCTACAGAAAGTCAATGGTCATATATTCTTCAAGACAGAGAAACAGCAACATTTAACCGTGTTGTAGCAAGACAACCTAAAATTTTCAAACAAGGACACTAAAATAAACCTGAGCTACTTCTTTTGACATATTGTTGCATATTCAAATCCATAATTTAGAAACAGCCATTAATACAATGAGTATCTGTCATAAAAATAATTTCTACTCCTCAAAATAGGAAGAATTTCAAAATTTCTTTTGCATTAAGGTTAAATAATTGATTTTACAATGTACAGGATTTGATCTATAATTTTAAAGAACCTCAAATGGATAGATAGATTCAATGTTCTTATTAAGTATTAGAGATGAAAACAGTTATTAACATAATTTGTTCACCAATGGGAAAATATAAGTCTCTGACATTCATAGCTTATTCGTTTCTTTACTAATGGAGGTATACCGAGATCTGTTTTTCTGCAAAGTTGACCTTGTCATTGTGTAGCACTGTTATAAATAGGGTTTTGAAGAAAGCAATGACCAATTGCAACTTGTTCCTGCAGTGATATTGCCTCTCAACCTATTGAGATATGGCAGACTTCTGAGGTGTAGAAGAAAGCTGTTAGTTCGGCCTATTTTACAAAAACTTTTAAAATAAGTGAAACCTATTTTGAGTACTTACCTGTTCCTTTTTAACATGAGCATCTAGGTTTTATAAGTGTCTTATGAAATTGTTTAGCGCTGTAGTGTAGTGAAATGATAATACAGGAATCCTCTTTGTCAAAGATGTAGAGTAAAATCTAAAAGAAAAGAAGAACAAAAAGAAAGAATAATATAATCCAAGACTGAAATTTATATAAATATGCCTATGTACACAGACATTTCTCTCAAATGTGTGTATATACAGTAGTATGATTACATTATTGATTACATTTGATAGCCATTCATTCATTTCCAAGTGGCATTATTTATTTTTATGGTATGTTATAATCTACAGTATTGCTTATGTGCTAACATGACGGGAATTATATTTTGAAAATTTACTTTTTTTGTTGCAGTTAATATGTAGTTACAGATTGTTTCAATAATACAAAGCTACACAAAATATTTTCTAACTGGATCCTCTTGAAGCAGTCTATTGCATTTCAGTCAGGTTTTCGTCTGTCTTTCCCCTCCTTTTAGTATAACAGTCTGAGAAAAGCAATTACCTGGCTGTGAAACATATTTCTTGAACAGCAGGATCTGGCTCAGTGGCTTGCTCCTTATATCTACAGAACTATTCTGGCAATGATGGCAAGATGGAAAATAGGTGACCCTTTAGCATCTGCCTTTACTAGTAAAACTGTTGATTGGTTTTGGCTAAAGGCTTTTCTTTAGGGAAGAGGTGTAGTACTTTGTGATTTACATTACTTTCTCCTCTCCTGTGTCCAGAAGGATGGATGATGTTAAATCACCAAGTGCCTAGATATTCATTAAATGTTTGTGTGTATATATGTTTGTGAAAGGGAGAGAAAATATGACTTTGAAAAGGTCAAACGTGTGTTAATGTCTTTAAATTAGGATGTACCTTTTACTTTAAGATCAGATTTGTTGACAAGAACATAGGTAATTAGTTTGCTTCTTCAGCAGGATCCATCTTCTGCAGATGGGTTGTTAAGCAGAGATTCCCTTTTTTTAAGTTCAGAAAGGGAAATGCTTGGTTTATGTTTGTTTTGTTTTCTGGAGCAAAAATACAAAAGCTTTAATTAATTAAACATATCCTGATATTTTCATTTGTAAAATAATTTTACTTCCTAATCAATTCCAGCATGGATCTCAAAAACCTCAAAAATAGTAGGTTGCTAGTCAAACTCACCATTGGATAAGGGAGGTAAAAAAACTGTCTATATGATTTAAAAATGAACATTTTCAGGATGTGTAATGAAGCAATCTTATTTTTTTTTTCCATTTGTTTTCATGGTATCTGATAAAATAGTTTATAAATTCAATATTTTTTTCAATTTATCTCTTTATAATAGAATAATCCAAAGGACATGTATCTGAAGCTGCAAATGACATATTACATCCCAGTAGATTATTGTGTGATAAAGATATCCTAGCAGTGGTAAATAAAATATTTACCATTTATCATGAGAGAAGAGCTTTCTAATATTGCAAATTGCATATTTGTATGCTCTTAAGATATCAGTGATGATAATAGTGATTTTGACTCCTCATATGGTGTGAAAGCAGTCCAGGTAAACAAATCAGAGAGTAAATAAAAACTGAATGGAACTTAAAATGCAACTAGTTGCTTATTATCACAACAAAAGAAAGACCAAAACAAAGAACTTGAAGCATGATATTTGGTTATCTAGATTCCACCAATAGAGGCCTAGATTCTGAAATATCTTTGGAAACATGTACATCTAGAAGAATATATAGTATGATATGATATGAAATGACACGACATCTACATAATCACAGGCTAGGTATACCTATGGGACCAGAGAGAACTTCCCAGTTATGAAGATCTGTAAGGCATACTCCAGAGCTGTTTTATTTGGAAGTTCTCCCCATTCCTCCACCTTGGCTTAAACTGGAAGAAAGCCTGGGAGATGGGTGGAAAGTGAATTACCTTGCATTGCAGATGATCTCCCATCTGGCCCTTAATTTGGATGTAACCATAGATGCATGAAGGAATGTTTGCATCCCCCGGAAGTGTGACTTTGCCCAACAACATGAGATGATCTAATGGAAATGCTAATTCTCACTGTAAAACTCACCTCTCATAATCACAAACATTTACATCAGTTTTTCTCTTTTTCATTTGTAAGAGGTGCTCACTTTGGAGCACAGAGCCTCTTTATTATTCACAGTTAGCACCTGTCTTAGTGGAGGTGTGTACAGTCACCTGCTTTGCTTCCAGCAAGCATGACTGCATTTTCCCCTTCTCTTTTCATCTAGGGAAAAAACTCATGCCTCAAACCTGTTTTTTTTTTTTGTTTTTTTTTTTTTTAAAGATGCTGCACCTGCATCCTAAATAGCAGGACGCCTAAAATCCTGGTCAGTGCCCCACACTGCTTCACAGACACTCACCCTGCTCTGGTCCCTTACACATTAAGGGAGCAATTTAGCTCTACGGGGGAAGAAAACGAGGAACAGCCTCCACAGAGGAATAATTAATTAAAGCCGTTCAAGGTTATGTTAGTATTTTAAGTACCCCTGAAGTTTGAAAAATCAAAAATCCAGACATGCCATCTCACTTTTTCTCATATTTGGAGTCTGATTTTTAACAGCATTCGGTCTGGACATTCTTTAAGTGAGAGAAAAGATGCCCATCTAGTTTCCTTATATTCAGTTTCTGTCTCCTTTGGTCACATTTTTATCTGACCATGGTCAAACCACGAAAGCGTCTGTCATTACTTCAGTGCTGAGATTCCTCCCGTTTCACTTGCTTTGCCCATTCTAAAAGTGTTTGCCATTACAATAATCGGCATTTTCCTTTTCTCAACTTCCTTCAATTATGTTTGGATTTTGCCAAATAAGCTCCCTTCTACATACCTCTATTCATATTCACGTTCATGTGCTGGATACTTCTTTTTGCTTAACATTCCAAAATATCTCAAGTTAGAGGGAATTCTCTAACAGAGTCAGTGTTTAAACTTAGATTTATCTTTATTCACATTCAGAGCATTTTCCCTTGAAAATTCTCTTCCAACTCTCCTTGTGTGGCATTCACTGTCACATAAAACCTGATATTAGTTTGGTGTGCTTGCCTGGTTTCCTTAGAAACCTTTCTGAGTGATTTCCTGTAAAGGAAATTATCATCCCACATTTAGGAAGGTACAGTTACAACTGAATAATGTTTTGACAGAATTATCAAAATTAAATTGCACACCTTACTTTAGCACCACATCTAGGCTAATCTGAATTAGCCTAATTTATATTTTTAAATCCTAGATGCCTTCTCTTCAATTTTGAGCTACAGATCAATATCCATCATGTTTAGAAAGTCATCAGATGAAGAAATGCCATGGCTAACCGAGGCACTGAAGCATTATATTCAGTAATTTCATTTTGTCAATCTGATTGTTTTAGAGTCTTTTTAAGTGACAAACCAGACATTTGCATCAGACTCAGGAAATGTTATTATATCAGCTTTAAATTTTGCTAGCAGCCTTTATTTCAGTAGCACACACTGTGCCAAAAGTTACGCTATGTCAGAATTTGATCTCTAGCGCAGTGTCAAGAATTACTTGGGGATGTTAAGTCTTTGTTTCTGATTTGTAATCGACGGGTTCACTTGCATGGACTGGTGGTGGTTTGAGCCTTCAGATACCATGGGTCTTGCAAGAAATTCAAACACATAGCAGAACCATTTATTTTACTCATTTTGCTTGGAAGTATCTGTTGCTTTCTTACTGCATTTGCACCTCTATGTACAGAAATGTGTGTGCCTTGCGTCACTGTATTACTAAAACTATAGTGTTGCAGCACTGGTCATAGCTGGTGATTCTTTGTTTGCTAAAACGCCTTAGATACATCATCATTATTAAAGAAGATGATATACATGATACATATTAAGACAAGATTGTATTATCTCTGTTACATATCGTTAACATATATGATAATTTGAATGCCATTTGTTGCAATTGCTCACAGCCATGAACTCTTCATTCAAAATAATCCAATATATTGTGCATCTTTCAAAATTAGCAGCAATCTCTAAGGCACTGCTTTCCATAAGAATGTATGTAGACATCTTTTATCCAGGTATTATTAAATGTATATAATGAGAAGTCATGTCCTTGTATTTTCTGCTGCAAATTAAATGAGCTGAGCATGAGATTCAGATAAAAACTGAAACTATTGTTCAAATTAATCTTTAATTATTCACTTTTACTTTTTATTCCTCCATGTTTTATTTGTAAGGAAAACATGCAAATGTTACAATCTCATGTATACTTAAGCATTGGGGATGGTAATACTTGCTTTGGTAGTGTGTGCTCCTTGTGGTCAAAGTATATGAGATTGCTCTCATATTTATTGCTGTCTCCCTCCTAATGTACACTACTATTCCTTGCCTGTGTGGCCAATTGATTTTTTCCTTGTAAAATTGTTGCTCTGAAATCATGGGTTTCGGTAGGATGTTGCTCATCCTAACCTAAGATTCCCAGCTCTTTTAATTTAGGATTAATCTGGATATTTTACCCATGAATGCAAAACATACAAAGGTCTCTTTTATAGAAAGCTATGTATCAGAGCAATCCATCAGCCCTCAAGTTTAAATGGTGCATCATGAATTCTTTTACAGTTGATAATAGTTGAATGGCATTTTAAGGTAAGAATGGATTTCATATTGATTAAAATACATTGAGGATGTTACATTCATGTATATATACTGTGATATATGAAAAAAATGTATACAGGTAATACCTTACAAGTTAAATACTTCACAGTCAGCAGTAGGCTGATGTAGTATGGTGATATGGTTAATTAGCTCTGGGCTTTTGCAGTGTAAAAATCCCATGTTAAAAGCTGCTGGGCAATAAAACTTCTTACATAGATGCAGCTATTTCTTAGTCACTTTGCTGGTGTTAACTTTTAAAAACTAATTAGTGCTTTAGAAAAGTGTATATGAAAGCTGAAAAAAGCTGTTATTACATTTGTAATTTACTGGCTGTCATAGGCCTATTATAAAATAAATGAATATTCTGCCATATCGCTATTGATCTGAATGTGTGAGCATAAGGCAAGTCATATGGTCAAAAATAGCTGTGCTGTATCCCTTAGAATTCTGATATTTCAAACAAGGACAGAATTTAGCAGATCGTTTTTAAAGGCATTGTAAGAGAAGTAGTTTTGATTTTGCTCACATAAAATTGGAGATTTCCTACCATACCTGCCTTTCAGGTGAGATTAAAATCTGTGCCACTAGCAGCTGTATCTCAATAAAGATAACTGATCTGATGTCAGAAGGGATTACTGAACTAGAACTAGAGTTCTTGGTATTCCACTGGGATATACCATCTTGATGGATAATCAAAGTTGAGGAGATATCATTCATAACACCATTTTGTTGCATCCGTCTGCTAGTATACACATTCACAAACACATTTACACCTATATCAATGACACATAATACATAACATTCTGTAAAACCTAAAAATATAAAGAGACATGTCGCAAAGATTATAGAATATTTTATAAAGTGTATTTTTAAAAATATGAAAATTTCTGCTCCTGCTTTTTTGCCTTACTCAAACTGGAAAGCTTCTCAGACACATTTTTTTTAGAAATCTTATTTTAAGGGCCGAGATATAGCTCCAATAATATGTTAGATCTCTAAAGTACTGAATATTTTATGCTGTTTGTAACATAAAATAGGAAATATGAGATTTCAATTTGTGTATATAAAGCTTTTATTAACATTTTCTAGACACTGTCTAAAGAATTTATCTATAGCTCAGCCTTTCATTATGAGTAATGTGCAGATTACTGAGTCCTTTATATAATTTATCTGCTCTATAGTTTACTGTAAGTAATAGTAAAGTGCTTCTTCACAATAAAATAGGTAAATGTAGTGCCATTAATTAGTCATGTTCTATTGTATTTTGCTGTTGTGAACTGCTGTGCTGTGCTGGTCTGAGCTGTAAAAACCAAAAGCTTTCTGACTAATTATTAGGAATATGTTATATATGACACTCATCCATCAAGAAGACTCCACTGTGTTAATGATTTTCACATCACAATTGCAATGATTGCAGCTCCAGCTATCATCTTTCTGAGGATGTCTCATGCAGTTAATGAACATTGACCATTAGTTGTTTTACAGCAAAACATGCAGGAACTAATGACTCTAAAAATAAAGTCTCTCTTAAGTGTTTCTCTTTAAACTAAGTAGGATGGAATGTACCTTAGATGTAAGAGTTTGTGGCAAAGGCAAACAAGAGGTTTGTTTATTACTGAAAGGAATCAGGAAAAGTGCTATGGAGATATCATTGGTAAATAAAATATATTGTTTATCAAAATAAATGGTTAAACAGGCTGAATATTGGCATAACTATCTATCCTTCGGTTATATGTGAGTCTGTAACTCCCTGATGCAAAGTAATATGAATCAGAATGCATCATGCCTTTTAGGATCACTCAACCTTTTATTTTTAAAATGCTAGAAGGATTAGTCTGAGGTATATCTATATAAATATTTGATTTTCATATTCTTCAGTTAAATTATAAAAGATTATAAATAGTTTTGATTCATCCCCAAAGTGACATTTTCTGTTTTAAAACAAAAAAAAAATAGAAAATTTAATAATTCAGATGATTCAATATATTCCATTTAATTTTCAAAGTGGTTATTAACATTTTCTGAGTTAAACAAGTATTTGTAACAAGCTGTAGTAAAATGAAAACACATTTAATTTAAAACCCAAACCCACAAAACTGGACAGTTTTTAGGATGTTTTTAAATTAAGTTCACTGCAATAATTTGATAAAAGTTTCTTAAATGTTTCAGTAAACATGGATCTGAACTTACTTTTTCTTTTTGAGGAAAAAAAAAAAAAGCCTGGTATTTGCAAAACCTATGTCTTAAGAAATACAGTGCATGAATAAGAGCTGAACAGGTTAATGCAGAACTCTAGTGAAGAATCTCTGTATATTTTTTGTATCTCTGCAGGAATAGTTTTAAGTGTTTTACTACATTGGTCAGCCTCAGGTCCTGTTACACAATTGTTTAAAGCTAAAATATTAGTTGCAAAAGTGGGTTAGTTAGCTTTACCACTGAGAGCTGTTGATAGATAGCAATAACCACCTCTAAAGTTGCGTTTCATTTAATTCATAGTAACATACCCCAGATTCTGGATTAAAATAGTCTATGTAAACAAGGGTGGAAAATTGCCACATGCCATCCATTTTAAATCTGTTTTCATTTGCTGTATTTGATCAGTGTAGTCCAGTTTCACCTGGTATAGTGCTGGGAAAGGGAGTCCTGGATGTCACATTGCTGTACCATCACTATCCATCGTCCTGCTGTTGCACGTATCATGCCATTAACAATTACCATTTAGAAGATGCTTGTGTTGTAGTTCACAACCTCCTGATGTGTTTCATGCCTGTTGAATCCTAGTTATATTTATTTTGGCTTTCCTACCATATAGGAATAATGCTTATTAAGATTAAAAGAAAAAGAAAAAAGGGTAAGCTTTGTGAGCAAAGAAAGATCAGCTGTTAGCTGAAGTGTACATCATTTCCATAGAATCACAGAGTTGTGGGATGGTTTGGCTTTGAAGGGCCTTTAAAGATCACCTAGAGAAGCCCCCTTACCATAGGCAGGGAAAGAAAAGGTATTTTTAAAGTGCTTTAGTCAGCTTTTTAATATTAAATAGAAATTTGTCCAAAAAAGAGATGACATGAAATGGTAATTCAAATACTCTTTTTGTTTACTCGGATGCTTTAAGGCTTTTACCACCTGCTGAGTGCCTGGAAGTACGAATAAACATTGGAGTGACAGGTTTCACACTGCTATGTTGTAGGTTTGCACAGCAGGACTGAGTGTTTCCCAACACTATTGGCTGATCTGTTTTTCAAATAAAATGTGGGTTTAAATTTTGAGGCAAAAGGGTTTCTTTCATCTTTGCTGCTTATAGAAGAAATTGATTTTTTACCTAATCCTTCCTGAAAATAATAAAGTTTCTCCAAATGCAGAATATTAAAGGAGATTTATACTAGTCAATACCCTGAAGAAAGGAACATAACTTAGAAGCTTAAACCCACAAGGAGAATATATGTATTTATATTTGTAAAAATTACTAGAAATCATTATTCTGTGAAAAACTGTTCCTCTGTAAGACCTATACAGATACCAATTGGTGGACAAAAGGCAAGAGACGCGAAGTAAATCTCTTTATAATTCAATTACACTAGGTCAACATAGTGTTCCCATGGTGGCAGCCTGACACATTAAGTTCAAGGAGTAAGGGCTGAGACACTGGAATAATTCCTTTGATCATAGACAAGTTGGACTTGCAGCTTTTTATTGAAGCAGTTATTGCTCAGCCTTGGTAAGCAGCAAGGCTTATTGCCTTTCTTTCTTGTCTGTGGTTTGTAAAAAAGTAAAATTCAGTCTTATTCAAAGGTTAGATATTTGGAAAGTCTCTAAAGAATCCATGTACAAGAAATAAAATAAATACATATTTAAATTGTTCTTTAGTTTCCAACAGTAATGTCACAGTTATTTTTAATAAACAAATAAAGAAAGCAACAGAAATAGTTCAGAAAATATTTTCATTTGTATAGGAACTCAGAGCTCTTTTCAAATAATGACTAAGTTTGAGCAAACCCTGGAAATGAAACCAGCTATTCTAATTGGTTTTGTGAATAAATATATTGAGATACAGATTGATGTAAATTTTTTATCACTGGACAGTTCCTCTTAAAAGTTATCAGCAGAATTTAACCGTTCATATTTTTACATATAAGGACAGCCATGGAACTAAAAAATAATAAGCAAGTATTAAGAGAAGACTGTGGTGTTCTGCACAGCAAAATACCTCAGCAGCCAAGATACTCCCAGTAACAGAGTAGCGTAAAAATGTGCTCTTCTGATGTATAGAAAAAATTTTGAAGTTTTTGAGGGTAGAGAGGGATGCTTGTCTCTCAGTTTCAAAGCTGCCCTCACTGTCCTCTTCACAACAGAAGAAATACAGCCTCATCAGGAAACAAGTGACAGGGACATAATTTCAAAAAGATATATTTTATGAAGGGAAAAATAAAAATGGTACTTCTATAAATTACTGAAACTGAAAAGCAAAGTAGTTGTCATGGAACACAAAAGGCAAGGATTCAATTTCTTATTTCATCTCATTCAGAAGAAGATCTTGAAGCCGTGTACAGCCCTGTTCAACTGAATACCTACTGGGTGCTTTCTGGACCGACTGTTACTCTATATTTCTGTCATTGAAGCTGTTCCAGTTTATGTAAATAAACAGCTGACAGTGCGGGAAATTAAACTCGAGTCTCTTCTCCTGAGGTGAGTAAATTTATCACTAAATAGAATCAATATCTCATATATAGCTTCCCAGCTTCTTAGGATTTTTTTTTTTTTTGTGGTGGCAGCTACACCTACTAAAGCCTATGCTGGCTTTTCTCTACTACTATTGCGTAAGGATGTAGCATAAGCTACAATTACACCTTCATTTTGGTAGCCAACATACTATATTGCCTTCATCACTGTAGTAACTTGCTGCCTCCTACTCATAATGTATTTATCCTCACAGTACTCCTATGATGTTGAGCAGATGGTAAAGTGAGTCATTAGGTACAGAACTTGACTTCTCAGGATCAGATAAGATGACTGCAATGAAACCAGTCCTGGGTCCTGGGTTTCCTTCCTCTTTCTGCTCAGTGCTTTACTGGAGCTCTGAGAGTCTTGTACCATGGGACAGTGGACACCAGATTCTCATCCTTTCCCTAGACTCTTGGGAAAAACTAAAAAAAGGAGGTCCATTGGTGGCCCTTGCCTTATGTAAATGTCCAGAAGTGATCACTCAGGCTTGGCATAGCTCAAAAATATTATGGAGTTCTCAAATTATCTTGACTATGAGACTCTCAAAGACCATCTTGAGGCAGATAAAAAGTGTGACTCCTGCATTTCATCTGACTCCAACATGCATTGGTTCCTACTGAGTTCAGCCAGCAAATGATTAATTTCAGTCTATTGATTCTAGGGCAACTGCTACAAGTGTCTCTTCTTGGATAAGCTGTCTGGGTATTTATAAGGACACTGGAGCTGTGAGTGATGTATTACACTGCTCCTGTGTAGTCCTTTACACAAGGTAACAGTCTGCCAGCACTTCTGTGAAATGCAGAGGATATGACTGAATGAGGCAGCCTCTTTTCTGGGAATCTTCTGGTCTTCCTAGAGTGAGACACCGCTGTTTCCTGGTTGACTCAATTGGAAAGTATGTTGTCTCTGACACGTCACTGGCAGCCTTTTTGGCAGGGGAGATGATGGTACCTCATTTAACACCCTTAAGCGACTTTGAGCTTTCACATTGTTAAACATATATTCCATTAGCCATCTCATCTTGCATTCACACGTTAGTTTGTGTAAAGCATAACTGCATCAGCATGACATGGGAAAGATTCCCAGAAAGTAGAAAAGTTGACCTCTGGAATTTAGTGCTAGCCTGGCACAATGGCACTTCAACAAAAGCAAGTGCAGGGTTCTGCACATGGGCTGGAACAATCCTCAGTATCAGCACAGACTAGAGGATGAGGTATTAGAAAACAGGCCTGAGGAAAGGGACTTGGGGGTGCTGATGAATGAGAAGCTGGACATGAGCAGGCAATGTGCACTTGCAGCCCAGAAGGCCAATCGCATCCTGGGCTGCATCAAAAGA